>JAHSPW020000001.1:16697793-17155293 GCA_019985065.2 Arctostaphylos glauca | reverse complement strand
ATACCTTGTGTGGTGTCAACAAGTACTTTTTGCGGCCTAAATTAGTCTTTTTTGTTATAGTAGGACTTTTAAAGAAAATAAGGGTTTCATAAGAAAATAAACATTAGAGATACCCCTTTCTTGTAGTACATATTTTTTGTCACAAGAAGAAATTTATTAATCCATGAGAAGAGTACAAAGATTAATAGAGAAGTAGGCGATAGAATATTTAAGAAATATGAAATATGAAACACCAAAAAATATGATCCCATATGACTCTCAATCTATTGTTTGGTTTGGCAAATATTCACCGAACTATGAATCGCCTCATTAGGGTGGATTGGAAAACCATTGGGGGACTAGGTATTGGTAATTCCATTCCAAGTCCAACATGTGAGGTTACCAACATGCCCATAACATGTTCTTTGTTCAACTCCAAAAAAAAAAAAAAAAAAATAGACATAATTTTTGTAGCTTATTTTGATTTTTTTTTTTTGGTTTATTGATGATTAATATTAGTAGACAAGAAAATAGACAAACCTATTGTGGATTAAATTTTTTAATTTTTTTTTAATTCTGTGCTTCTGTGCAAATCGTGTAATGGCAAAAAAATATATTTAAACTATCTATTGATGATTTTTCATAATTGTGGTCGATTTTGACTATAACAAGTGTTTTATTTTGGTTCATAGGTGCAATTTGTTTGGGATATTTTAACACTCTCTGAAATATTCATAGAGGTGTTAGTTATGAAGGATAGGATCCATCTATAATTGTAAAAGTGACGAATAGTATATGTTGTTTTGGAGAAAATATTGCCTTTCGAAATATGTATATCATATTTTTTCCATATATGTTTTTTTCGATTTTAGTATATGATTGGCCGGAAAATTAACTCTTTCAAAAGTGTCGCACTTGTTGCACAAAACAATAAGCCATGACAAAAATTAGAGTAAAAAAAACCAACCTATATAAGTCATCAATCAAAAGGCACAAAAAAAATATGACGGGCAATATTAAAAACCATGATGTTTAGTCTCATCCTCTTTTTTATAAACAAACACTTGTTATGAACTACTAGTCTAATATCGAGCTCTAAACAAATATATATGATTGTGATTTCAGACGTGGTATTATGAATCCTATCATAATTACATCTCTCTACGAGTTCCATGGTGTTATACCGTTTATCAAACAGGGCAGAGATGAGTTTTATAAATATTGAGGTTGGCTTCTGTTGGGATTTTGTGGAAAGAAGCATATTCAAATAGAATCATACATAGCGCCTCACCTCTATGTTTTGTGGTGCAGAGCCCAAAAGTGTAAGGAAAGATAAACCATGGGGTTAAGAACATAGACAGGAATATGAAGCGATGTTATTTTGAGAAATGTGCAGTTATTAGCGGTTGAAAGTCCCCATGAGCAAAATGAAAGAATTTAGAGTGTGGTACTGCACTTCGCAGAACAAGGACATGTGTCAAGAGAAGAGAAAATGCTTGAGAAAGAGGTTACGTGTACATGATCATGATCCAACCTTGATCATGAGAAAAAATATTTTGAG
The DNA here is from genome assembly GCA_019985065.2 of Arctostaphylos glauca. Lineage (NCBI taxonomy): Eukaryota > Viridiplantae > Streptophyta > Magnoliopsida > Ericales > Ericaceae > Arctostaphylos > Arctostaphylos glauca. The sequence continues at coordinate 17,153,753 of JAHSPW020000001.1, read as the reverse complement.
CCAATAGTTGTCTTCGTTCATTCTGCTCAACTAAAAAAACTTGAAAAGTAAAGTTAAAAAGGTCCATTGTTTCAATTTTTCAAATAGTCAAACAATTCAAATTTGTACTAAAATATAAAGATAAGGACAACATTAAGCGAACAATTACTTAAGGATGACAGTCTCGTCCGATCTAATCCGTCCCATTCCGGTCTCCACCCCGAATGAATAGGGAATTCGGGATTTTTTTTGGAAATCGGGTTGAATTTGGGGATAAATTTTGAAAAGAAACGGGAAACGGGTAGGATTTGAGTATGTGTATTTCCACTGCGATCTCCGCTTCACCCTTGAACCCGCACTGCACTACACTCTACTTATGTATTCCCTTAGACCATTAACTCTTTTATAATTTTTTAAATTTAATTTTTAAATTAATAAATTTTTTTGTACCCATTGCCCACCCAAATATCTCAATTAAATTGATTAATAGTATTATTTTTGTTGTTATGAATTGAAACTTATGAAAATGATGGTATATTAATTGTTAACTATATATTTTAATTAGTTATTATTGTTTTTTTGAATATTGTTGATTGTAAAAAATCAAGGTCGGAGGCATATTGAGGTGGAGAGTGACACATGCCACTCTCAATTTCCGAAACTCTAAAAAAATATTTTTAAAGTTTTCTATTTTAATTACTATATCATTAGTAATTATTTAGTGGTATTGAGACACTACGTGATGTTAACACCTTGAATCACTACACATTTTTATATTTAACATTCGGTCTTACATAATTGAATATATGGTGATGGAGAATATTGGAGAATCATGTGGCGGTGTCTCAGGATCATGCATCAATTTTGTTGTTGTTGTAGTGCTCGCTAAGGGGAAAAATGTGATGTAATCTTTTTTTATTATTGAGTGTTGGTTATGTCATGTGATTACTAATTGTTATTTTTAACTATTGAGTGTCGATTTTTGAATATTAATTAGGTATTCGTGCTATTTTTTATTCATAAAATATGTATATTTTGATTTAATTTTTAGATAAGTTTAACCTTATAACGTGTCAAAGAAATTTCGTGATGTTATGGACGATTAACTTAGAACATATACATGTTCAAACTTTGCTACTCTCGAGTTTCATTCCTAGCTCTGTCCTTATAAAAAATGAATAATTTTTGCCTAAGAGTTGTATGCTTTTGTTTATTTATTAGTTATTTTTTTACGAAGATAAAAATTATTTTAAAATTTAAGTAATTATTACTGTAATTTTTTTTGATCTCCTATTTTTATTTGGAGACCTCCGTTTTTTGTTCGGGACGAGATGGAAGTAAAAATTAAATATAAGTTAATAGATCGGAGATGAAAAAAAAGTAACATCCACCTCTAATTCGGTCCGTTTTCATCCCTACAATTACTAAGCCTACTATTTTTTTCTTTTGACTTAGCCCTTACTTATGGTCGCTGTAACAAAATGTCGTCGTTTAGTTCTTCCCCGAGTTCGAAGTCAATTCATATTGCCATCGTCGATCTCCAAATAGAAGTCATAAGTTCTCTCTATCATAATATCGTAGACAAGAAAAACCCAAAGACCGACGAAAGAAAAAGCCCGTATAAAGGCAACTCCTTTCGATCTTCGAACGGAAGCCCTCTCAAATTAACTCTTCTCAACATGTTGGAGAAGATCGGATTACCAGCGAAGCCTGCTATCAGAGGGAGCAATTGGGTGGTCGATGCCTCACATTGTCAGGGGTGTTCCTCTCAGTTTACTTTCATCAATCGCAAGGTCATCTCTCCCTCTCTAATTTGTTTGGTGTGCTTGCCCATATGCCTACATCTCAACAATTCGTTGTTTTGTGTTCAATTTTTGCAAACTGGTGATCATGATTAGGTTATTCTCTTGATGTTGTTTATTTTCTAGATTACTACTAGTAATCATTTTTCAGAAATTTCTAATTTTGATGTGCTTATCTATATGCTAATTTTGATGTGCTTATCTATATGCTAATTTTGATGTGCTTATCTATATGCTAATTCTGATGTTGTTCATTTTTGTCTCGAGGAAAAGTGTACTTCTATTTTGTAGATTTCCAGCAGCCCATGTTTCAGAAGTCAGTTGTTTTGGGGCTTATTGGTTTTTTTCTCCTTTCCGTCGGGATCCCAAGATTTCTAAAAGGGTCGTACTTCATCTGTTAGCTTTATATCTGCTTTGGGTGTACCGAGTTCTATTGCTCACTATAAAAATCTGTGGGAACTGTTTGGCGTTCGTGTCCAGCATCTATGCCTGCCGGCACTGCCATCTATTAAAAATATGTTCTCTCTTCTGTATATCTACTTTTGGCTATCGAGTTTGAAATTGTTGCTCACTAAAGAAATCTATGGAAACTGTTTGGCGTTTGTGTCCAGCATCTAGACCTGTCTGCACTGCCATCCCTTAAAAATATGTTTTGTTTCTCTCTCTCTCTCTTCTCTCTCTCCCGACCCTCCCTGATGAGGCCTAATGTGAAGAAGCGTACCTTTTTTGTTGGATTTTAAGTCCTTTTTCAGGTGGGTTTAGTTAAAAGCGTAGTTTTTTGTGGGTTCTTCAGGTAAGGAGATTTTGTTAGGGCCACTAAACGAGCCGAGTAGATCATTGTTCAAGTTTGATTTGAAATTTGTTTAAGGAGTTCCAAAAATATATTTAAGCTTAGCTTGTTTAAGGAGTAAGGCGAACTCAAACAAGCTATAATCAAGCCGATCTTGAGTACCTTGATTTTTGTACACATCATAAGCCAAATGAGTCGAGTATAAAATGTTCAAGCTTGGTTGGTATATGTAACAAACTGATGTTGAACTAGCTTTTAACTAGCGAACACCAACTCGAACTTGAGGTCCTAGTTTTTGTTCCCGTCTTTTGGACAACGCTTGTGTTCCGAATAGAGTTTTTGGAAACATTCTTTTCTAGGCCTTGAAAGACCATTATTCCAAAAAATATGAGCCTTAAAAAAGTTTGGAATTGCCTAAATTGCTACCTTGTTCAGCTGCTGCTCTCTTTGTATATACACAAAAGCTGTTGAATATTGTGTGTGCTTGCATACGCAACTTCGAGCGGTAGGTGGTATGCTCCTAACCCTGATACTTTTTGTTAGAGGGTCTGATTCCCTGAATTAGGAATACATATGTAGAACCTGCTATCGTAAGTGGAACCTTATGCACTAGGTATGTAGAACCTTACTGTTTATACATATGTACTCCGCTGTTTATTATTCGGAATAGTTTTACTCAACTCAACATATTGGGCGGGTGGGATTGGTTCAGTTGGGGTGGGGTCAAGCTAGGGGCTCTGTGGTCCATACCTGCCTTTAATCTTTCTTAGTTGAACATGAGCTTGCTAGGAATGGGCAAATAAAATTAAGAAGAGTTTATTTTCCCTATGGATTCCAATTTCTAAGCATATAGAAATTAAAAAATTTCATTAAGGAAGCATAACTAGGAATGGCATGGGAAGAGCATAACAAGCTATTAGCATTGTTTTATCAGCTTAAATGCCCTTGTGGATAGAGATATTACGTATCCTAATTGTTTTCACTCGTTAAGTTTCTGTATATTTTCCTTCAAACTGAAGTTTATACTCTTCCAATTTTTTGCTTTTAGATTTTCTTAACTTGTGTTTCGTGGATTTTCAGCATCATTGCCGTAGGTGTGGGGGCTTGTTTTGCAGCAGCTGTACCCAGCAAAGAATGGTCTTACGTGGACAAGGTGATTCACCTGTACGTATTTGTGAACCCTGTAAAAAGCTTGAAGAGGCAGTACGTTTTGAAATGCGACATGGACACAAGAATAGAGCCGGAAGAGGTACACTTTTAGCTTTTGTTTCTGTCAAGATTGTAGTGTATGCTGTTCTTGACCTTTCAAAAGAAATTTATATTCCTATTTTGTCACACAGTACACTGTGTGGTCTGCGAAACTCCAAAAGGCACATGGTCGCTTCACTCATTTGTTCATTTGATATTTGTTGTCCATAGTCAGACTGGTTCTAATTTGCGCGCTGCTCAGTTGCTGCTTTTATCTTTAAATTATTGTGATACCCGTTGCTGCACCCTTTTTGATGGTTATTAGTGCTTCTATATCAAAGTTGCTTGTGTTAGCTTTCTTTTTTGTCGGATGTTCTTGGGCTTTAATTGTAGCACCCACCTCGATGACAGCTATACGAACTCCACCACAAAACAAACTAATCTGAGATGTCACACCCCTTGCACCGAAATTTTCCAAATAAATCCAAATAACGCGTATAGAAAATCTTAGAATGTGTAGGTATACCATATACTCTTCCAACAGACATAACTGAATCAAGCTTAAATCTCGGCCATAAAATCATGCAACAACACCGTTCCTTCGTCGATTCTCTTCCCCTCTCTTGGCTTCTTCCTGTCCCTCCCTCATTCTTAGCAGGTACCAATGTTTTTCTTTTTTCTTTTTTTCCTCTTATAGGATGTGCTGAGTGATCCAGTAGAAGTCCAATTAGGTGTACAGTTGTCCATTCATAATCCTTTCCCTGCAATAATTTTCATTGCTAACTACAGACATGCACAATTAGCACAACTGCACAAGGCTTCTTTCTATGTGGGTAGCCCACCCACCCGACTGATTTTCCACTTTTACGTCTGTCTTCTCTATTTTTCTCACTTCCAAACAAAACCATATATATGCATGCAATAGATTGGCATACAATATAGGACTACTACATTACAATTATATTTCTATATCACGTACTAGGATTTGGGGAATTAAGATAACAAGTATTTAAGTTGTTATCCCTAGAATTAAGTGAAACCCTGCATCAAAGTCAACCAATGAAGTACTTTTTTTTGTTGATGTCTTTGATTCATGGATACTTCTTCCTGCAGACTAATATGTAACTGCATATAAGTGACTTCATGTATGACTTATATCTTGTAAACATACCTATATCTCGTTGCCATTCCCATATGTCAATCAGGAATATTTCTTTTGGGAAGTTTGAGCAGGTATTTTGGAAGTCTGCTCCTAATATGGAATTCAATAGATGGAAAATCTTGTCTTTTTGTGCTTCAATTTGAGCATTATCTTGATCTGAAGTTTTACTAGCATAAAGAGAAGGAATATATAGGTATTTAATATGGGGAGGCAGTCCTCCGGCTAAATGTTAATAGCTATTTTGCAGGTGGTTCAAAAATGACATCTGCAAACGAGGATGACATCATAAAGAAGATTCTGGGTAGTGATAAAAAGGAATCAGTTTCTTCTAGAGATTTGTCGACCACTAACATGGATTCTAGAATCCAAAGGGATACCTCTAGTGCATCATGTTCAAACATCCAAGAAGTCACCACGGCTGATGAGGAAGAAGAAATGCCTGGAAATCTTTCTGTTGAGGAGTCCAGTCCTGAAGAAATGCGTCAACAAGCTCTGGATGAGAAAAAGAAGTATAAGATTCTGAAAGGGGAGGGAAAGTCTGAAGAAGCCTTAAGAGCCTTTAAGAGGGGAAAAGAACTTGAGCGGCAGGCTGCTGCTTTGGAATTATTCTTAAGGAAAAATCGTAAAAGAGCTTTGTCTTTAAGAACTGCCACTGAACTCGAGAAAATCGATGAGGAGAGTTCAACTTCTGGCAGAAAAAGCAAAATCTCTCCTGAAAAAGACGACCTTGCTTCTGAACTCAAAGAACTGGGGTGGTCTGATATGGATCTTCATGATTCAGATAAGAAACCAGCAACCATTAGTTTGGAAGGTGAACTTTCTACTCTTGTTAGAGAAGTCTCACAGAAAGGTAATACAGAAACGGGAAGTCATGGAATCGACAAGTCCCAGGTCCTTGCTCTCAAGAAAAAGGCTCTCATGTTGAAGCGTGAGGGGAAACTTGGTGAAGCAAAGGAAGAATTAAAGAAAGCTAAAGTTCTTGAAAAGAAACTTGAGGAAGAGGAATTCTTGGCTGAAGCTGAAGATTCTGACGATGAACTTTCTGCTTTGATGCGTAGTATCGGCAGTGATAAACAAGATACCTTTTCTGTTGCCTATAAGCAAGATGTTCGTTTTGATTTTGGTCATATATTGGGCCAACCTGATGATCTGGGTGTTGATAGCAATTTCGAGGTGACTGATGAAGATATGGATGACCCGCAAATGGATGCTGCTTTAAAATCGTTAGGTTGGACTGATGAAGCCAATCATTTTGAGGGTAGCGAGGAGCAGTTTGTCCCTATTAATAGGGAAACATTGTCAAGTGAAATTCAGTCTTTGAAAAGAGAAGCTCTTAATCAGAAAAGGGCAGGTAATAATGTGGAGGCACTGGAGCTCCTAAAGAAAGCAAAAGCACTTGAGAAAGACCTTAATGACTATGTTACCAAAGGAGATGACTCAATGCCCCATAATCCTGCAGTACTTGAGAAGGGTTCAGCTTTACAATCAGCTGAAAAAGCATCAAACCCAAAATTGGCACCAAAGAGTAGGGTAATGGTTCAGAAAGAGCTTTTGGCATTGAAAAAGAGGGCTCTTGCTTTGAGAAGAGAAGGTAGATTGGAGGAGGCGGATGAAGAATTGAAGAAAGGGAAGGTGCTTGAGCAGCAGCTTGAAGAGATGGATTATGCGTCAAATGCGAAGGCCCCACCGGTGAATTTTAGTAACAAAAATGCGGATAACGTCACAATTCCAGATCTTGGAGATGTTATAGAAGGAGATGTGACAGATCAGGACATGAATGATCCAACATATCTTTCACTTTTAAGTAACTTGGGCTGGAATGAAGAAACTGACAATACTGTTGAAATTTCGTCCAAACCTGCTAAACAAGCTGCTAGTTCTCTTCAGTTTGGAGCATCTAGAAGAAGTAAAAGTGAAATCCAGAGGGAACTGTTAGGGTTGAAAAGAAAGGCACTTGCTTTTAGACGCCAAGGGGATAGTGATGGGGCAGAGGAAGTCCTTGAAATGGCAAAAGCATTAGAAGCCCAATTGGAAGAGATGGAATTGCCAAAGAAAGTAGCTCAATCTGAAATTATTAACGACATGAAAAGTGAGACTATTAGTTCTTCCCATAAGATTCCAGTTGAAGGAGATGAGAATGAGATATCAAAAACCGCACAGGAAAAATCTCCAGAACGAATCGCTAGTATTTCCATAATTTCGGATCATGTAGTCGTTGAAGATATGGGAAGCAATGAAAAAATTACACATGAGAAGACAGAAGAAACAGTTCTAAGGAATGAGACGAATGACCAAAGTACTATCCGGCAAGAAATCTTGATTCTCAAGAGGAAGGCAGTTGCATTGAAGAGAGAAGGGAAGATGGCAGAAGCTAGGGATGAACTTAAGAAAGCAAAGCTTTTGGAGAAAAGTTTGGAGGACAAAAATGCCCTTCCTGTTACTAGTCCAGGTCTGTCAAGCTCTACTCCAAATATCACTGAAGAGCATGCATCATCAAATTTGGGTTCAAAACCTCTGTCTAGTCGAGATCGCTTCAAGTTGCAACAAGAGTCCCTCACCCACAAGCGGCTTGCAATGAAGTTGAGGAGAGAAGGTCGAATGGAAGAAGCAGAAGCTGAGTTCCAATTGGCTAAGGCTCTTGAAACCCAGTTGGAGGATTTGGGTTCAAGTGATTCAGTTAAATCGTCAGTCAGTGGAGTAAGCGCTGTTGATGATGATGTTGGTATAGAGGATTTTCTTGATCCTCAACTTTTGTCTGCTTTAAAAGCAATAGGATTTGATGACCATATGGAACCAGAGCCAATTAAATCCGTTGCCACTAAGGGTGAAAACTCTGGACAGGAAAGAATGAAACTGGAGGAACAGATTAAAGTGGAAAAGATGAAAGCAGTGAACTTGAAACGTGCAGGAAAGCAAACTGAGGCCTTAGATGCTCTTCGGCGGGCCAAAGCGCTTGAAAAGAAGATGAATTCTTTAACTTCATAGTGATACATTCATGTGCTACTCCACCAAATGTCCAGGTGAGTTCATTTGTTATGAATTCCTAGTTGACAGAGAGTTGAATTGGAAGTTTCAAAATTGTTGAAGAGTAAATCTCCGTGAACTTGTATATTAATTGAAAATGTCAGTACTTGTAACTGTTACCTATTTTTCTTGGCCAATAATAACACAAGTGTTTTTCTTGAATTTTGGTATCTGAGACAATAGATTGATATGTATGGTTAGTAAGTAGCAGATTATGATTAAAAGGAAGAATTGTTAAGGCTTGAACGTCTCTGTTTTTAGTGCTTGACTCGTATATTTTTTATAACTTAATTTAAACCCGGGAGAAGTTGAATTATTAAGGCCAGTGATTTCACCATAAATTTTGTACTCAATGAAGCTTCCCATATCGTTGAACTTCTATGGTCATCAGGAAGTTGAAAAAATCACCAATGACCGGAGCAATGTTGCTGGATTGCTTTCCAAAATTTCCAAGGCATCCTTTTTCAGTGGCTTTATTACAAGTAAGCCTGAACTGTTATCAAAGGGCCTGTAATTGGAACCCATGTTCTCTTAGTCGCCTCAATTCCAATGCTGTTGTATATAAATCTCCCTCCTTCCACATATTGTTATTTTGGTATATGTTTAGTATGCTGATTATCTCTTCCTCGAAATGATAAGCTAATCCAACTGTTTGCAAGACATCAAGAAGCTCCAGCTGATCCATTGTTTGACCTTGTTCAACAAGTCCTCTTATTGTCCTTCAGATTCTCAGGTTATGAGAGTATATCTATATACAATATATAGAGATTATAGACGGTGCATATGTAGATATATATGCACATACTCGAGTATATTTACATACAATACCTTTGAAGGACGAGGAAGAACATACCTGTTGATCAGAGAGAGAGCGAGCGAGCGAGAGAGAAAGAGAGAGAGAGAGAGAGAAACTGTGGATCGATGTTGATATACATTAAGGACCCAAAACAAATCAAGTTTTTCACTAAATTGAATGAGGCGCGCTTTTCTTGCGCCTCGCGCCTCATGCGCCTACCTTGTTCAAGTCGCCTCACCTCGCACAATGCAAGGTGCCATAGGTGTGCCTCGTATCGTCTCGCGCCTAGGCGCGCCTTTCACAACTATGACCTGAACCCCAAACAAACCCACGCCGCACCGTCACCTGCCGAGCTACTCTCATACCACCACCACACACTCTCTTCTCCACTATCCCCCGGCGCCGGTGGCGGGGGTTGTGTTGTGTTGGGGGGGGGGGGGGGGGGGGGGGGGGGGGTGGCTGCCAAATCTGTAATAAAGCAAATCTTAATGCCTTTGAGTGTCGGTATCGACTGGATCCCAATTTTAGGCCTGGTTCCTCTTATGGTGGTTCAGTCAAAGACTTTGTGGCTTCCTGCTCTGGTACAAATGTCCAGGCTCCATGGTACATTGACTGCTAGAACTAGTCATATCACTTATGATCTCAACAACATGCATCTATATGAATCTTATCAAGGTCCTGATCAAGTAACTGTTATGGTGCCACTCTTCCAATCTAGAACACTGGCCAGGGTATTCTTCCCACTCCAAATGTTCATTTACAGCTTAATAACGTGCTTCATGTTCTTCACATTACTTCTAATCTATTATTTGTTTACAGTTAAGTAATGACAACAATTGCAGAGGTTTTTCTTTTTTCCAATTCCTTTGTTATTTTGGGGAAAAAATACCAACATCATATGTAAAGGCAGTCATCATAATGGCCTTAACCGGTTATCTCCTTCCTGTGCTGGTTCACCCTTTGTTTCTACAACTGCACCAACTGCTACTTCGCATAAAAGGTTAGGGCATCCTTCTCTTCACAAATTTGAGACTCTTGCACAAGACTCCATCTGCCATTTCATGTCAAGGATCTTGCTTCACTATGTCATCAGTGCTCTGTGGCCAAGTCTCATAGGCTGCCTTTTGTTCTTTCTAGTATTGCTGTAAATAAGCCCTTGGCACTTATTCGTAGTGATGTATGGGGTCTTAATGATCCTTCTGTCTCAAGATATCGATACTATGTTCTATATAATTCAAGATCACATTAGATTCACATGGACTTTTCCTTTACAAAAGTGAAGTGTTTCAAAAGTTGGTTGAGTTCAAGGCTTATGCTAAAAGGTTATTTTCTACACCTTTATTGGTTTTTTCAAATAAAGAAAACATTATCACATTGTTGAGACCACTATTGCAATCCACTCTTGATTATTCCAATCCCTTTGAAGTATTATTGAAAATAAAACAATCTTAAATGGTCTCACTCCCTTTGAAGTATTATTCCAATCGACTCTTGATTATTCCTTGTTTAAAACCTTTTGGTGTAAATGTTTCCCTTGGCTACAACCTAGATCTTTCCTGTGTTTTACCGGGATATCATCCCACCATCAAAGGCTATCATTGTCTCATTGCTATTATTGGCAGGATTTTTCTTCAAAGGCATGTGTTATAAGTCTAATTTACCCTTTGCTATTCCCTCTTCTTCTTTTGACCCAGCTCCTTCTTTCTCCACTATTCTTCTTTTGGACATCATCTTCTTCTAATATTTTTTCCTCAGTACCATCACCAGTGACCTCTTCACTTACCATTCTTCCATCGTCTTTGCCAAGTTCGTCACCTCGGATTAGGAGAGGTTGTAGTGCAGCTCCTGTAATGTGGACAAAATGATGTAGTTTTGTCCTCGAAACTACGTCGTTTTTGGTCCCATGCATTTTAATAACAATTTGCGTGATAACTCAGAACGAGTAGTTCTAGGACAAAACGGATCAAACTACTCCGTTTTACGCGCACTACAAGGAACTGCACTACAGCTCCCCAAATCCTCTATCAACTCCATCTACCAATAGGTCCTTTCCCAATATTTCTTCTCTAGTTTCTGATACATCTGTTTCTCTATCTTTCTCTCGGTCTCCCCGCCTGTATCTCCACCTTCCATTAATCTTGTTGTTTCTTTTCCATTCCAGCATCCCTTACTAGATGAAAACCAGATCTAAGAGTGGCATCTTTAAACCGAGGCGTTCTTTGTGTTTAGAGTGGCATCTTTAAACCGAGGCGTTCTTTGTGTTTATCTGCTACCTTCGCTTCTTCTTCTAAACCTTGTGAACCAGCCTTTGCCAAAAAAGAATTAAAATCCAAAGAATGGACTTCTGCAATGTTTGACGAATTTGAAGCTCTACATAAGCAAGGCACTTGGACTTTTGGTTCCACTGCTTCCAAACAAAGAATGTTGTTGATTGTAAATGGATATTCAAATTAAAAAGGAATTCGGATGGCTCTATTGCAAGGTATAAGACTAGATTAGTAGCCAAAGGAGATCTCCAATAAGAAGGCTTAGATTATCTTGAAACCTTTAGTCTAGTGTCCAAGGCCACCTACTATTAGAATCTTTTTATGTCCAGCCTTACATTTTAATTAGCCTGCTCACCAGTTTGACGTGTCCAATGTCTTTCTTAAACAGGTTTTGTTTCTATTCATAAAAATTTTGCATTTATTATTTTAACTTCAATTTTTTGTAGATTATTGGTTTGTGTCTATGAAAGGAATATAAAAAGTAATAAAATTATGTCTAAAAGCTAAAAAAAAATCAATAAAAATGGCAATAAGCACAAACACTATTTTTTAAATCATTTTTGTCGTTTCTAAATTTTTCTCAAATTTGATTTATTATTTATAACTTTTGTCAAACATCTAATCGAGATAAACTAATAATCCCAAAAAAATTGATAAAAGACAAAAAACTACAAAAAAGCCAAATCCAGCCTTAGAGCTCTGTTTTTGCAGTGGGCAAGTTTGTGCAATGAGTTCTTAGTTGACACAAATGGCTTTGCTTCTGGGCAGTTGCCGAAAGCAGAAGGTTAATTGAAGAACGAGATTATTAGCTCAGGGGTGCGTGTGGTGTTAGTTTCACACGTTCTTTCTCTCGAGTCATGATATTAACAAGGAAAGTGTTGACCTAGTGAATGATAATCCAGGCATTATGACTTCTATAGCAACAGCCAAGGTATATTTCATTTTGCATGAACCCAAAAAATAAACAAAAAACTATCGTTGTAATGTAAAGCCACCAAAAAAACTAAAACAAAGAGGGGTCAATTGTCAAGTTTTCCAAAGAGGGACCATTTACTGTCAATTCAGCTTTAGTTTCATATGGCTGGAATCAAATGACAGGACGAGAATCAAGATGGGCACAATGGATCCTACGTTGAGTGCTACATGAGGGACCATAAGGGCTCTTCAGTTGAAATTGCGAGAACGAAAGGGATTCACATGATTTCAACGCATGGAAGCGCCTTAACTGTGAATGCCTACATCCAAGTCCATTTTCCGCAACTTTCAATGAGGCTTGTCTTAATACTGCAAGGCTGGTTCCTCTGCTATACAACTATGATGACAATCATAGCCTTCCAATCCTTGAGGAACATATGAAGTAAATTCTTGATGGTAGTGTTTAATTGTAGAGATTCAAGAAATACTCTTTAATTTCACCTGAGTAATTCTGCTACACTTGTAATAATAGTTGAATATCAGCTGTGCTACACAATTCAAGAAGATGCAAAGTGCCCCCTTCTTTACCAATCTACTCAATTGGGGCTCAAATTTTACAATTTTGGATTAAAACTATTCACACAAAGCACTACAACATATCTCCACTCTCTAGTTTTGGATTCATAATTCAAAAAAAAAAAAAAAAAGAAAAAGAAAAAACACACACACAACATGACAATACTAAAACTAGGTAAGATCATGACAGTAAATTTCTGCGAAGGTGCCTGCAATAGATGAATTTCATTAACTGTTAAATTGGCTTCTGGGTAAATCTCAGCAAGGACAGAAGTTTAACACGTCATTGATCAAGATGAAATCGAGTTAAATTAATAGGCTCGGCTATAATTAACCACCAAAACTTTTATTGGTTTAAGCAACATACTACAAGAAAAATTTCAGCTACTCATCTGAAGGTATTTCTAGCTTATATTGGAAGAAACTGTTTGACTTGCCAAGCTCCACAAGCTCCTTTGCTTCTTCCATCTTCGAATTCTTAACCAATCCATCTACCAGAACTTGCATCATCGATATCTCAACAAAACACCGCCGATTTATAGCCTCTTTGCACAACTCCAGAGCATACTCAAAATCACCCTTGTGACGGGCATAGTAGCCAAGGATTCGGAATGTCACTTCATCCGGGTTACAATCACTTTTCACCATTTCCTTATACCAACTCTTGGCTTCCTCCCAATTCCCATCATTACAAAACCCTTTGATCAAAGCATTATAGCTGAACACATCTGGCTTAACTCCCTTACTCTCCATAACTTGAAACACCTCAACTGCTTCCGAAATTCGATTACCAGCCGCCAATGCTCGAATTTTCATGTTGTAACTTCTCGCAGTGGGAACAACATTCTTCTCTTGCATCATTCCCCACACCTTGTCTGCCTCTTCAAACCTATCATTTCTATAAAAAGCATCAAGAAGGGTATTGAAAGTGATCAAATCAGGCTCCATCCCACTCTTCTCCATCTCATTTACCACCGAAAGGGCGGAATCAAACGAACCCATTTCGCAAAACGCCTTTATAACCGTGTTGTACGAAACCTTGTCCGGTTCAATCGATAACTTCACCGGTAACTCACTCAGAAGCTCGCTAATCTTATCAAATTTCTTCGAATTCACGCACGCGGAGAGGAGGGCATTGAATGACTTTACAGTTCGCTCACATTTCAGATCTGGCAATTCGTCGAACAGCTTGTTGGCGTGATCGAACATTCCAGATTTTCCGTAGAGGGAAATGAGTCGCACGGCGAAGCCTTCATTCGTGATATCTCGGTACTGTTTTTGGTGTTCGAGGATGTCCTCGATGTAGGAGTGTTTATTTGCGGCGGCCAAACGGAAGACGGTCTTAAAGTAGGCCTTGTGGCTGCGGTGGCGGAAGCGGGGGGAATCGGAGGCTTTCTTAAATTTGGCGACGAGAGTCAAGAGAGTTTTCTCTTTGGGAGGGAGTGAGGCCTCGGCTGGTGAGAGGGAGCTGGTGGCGGGTTTGGGCGTTTTTGTGAGTGAGGTGGTTTTGGCGGTGGCAAATAGGCCGTGGAGACGGCGGCATACGGAAGAAGACATGGTTTTGCTTACCAGCACAGTGAAGCAAGAGGGGTTTTAGGGTTTTATTTGCTGATTGCGCCTCAACACACAAGCATTACACACACTCGATATACTCGGAAAGTTTTCGTACACAAACTTAAGGGAATTATTGAGGGTCTTCATACATTCAACGATACTGAACACATCTCGATCCCTAAATTTATGTACATAACATTACTCCAATGTAATTGTCAGATCTGAAATGTGAGAGCACTGTAAAAAGGGAAATACAGTTATGAAATGAAGAGTGAAAAATTAACACTTCATTTTACTAACAAAGTCACCCTAGGGTGTGTTCGTTTTAGGGTGTTTCTGAAGTAGTTTTAGAAACATGTATCTGAAACGTTGTTTGGTTATAAGTGTCTCAGAAACTGTTTCTGAAACTGTTTCTGAAACTTTTTCTTTTATAGAGAGAAAAAGTTGTCTGGGAGAATGTTTCAGAAACTGTTTCAGAAACTGTTCCAGAAATTGTTTGAGAGAAAATCTCTCAAACAGTGAAACCGAACACAGTCTATTGGATGTGTCAATTTTTTTATTTTTTTGAGAAAAAGTTTAAGCTTCTTGTTAAGTTATATGAGTTATCCATAGTATCAATTGGAAGACACGAACGTGAACGTCTTTAACCTAAAAGGACGTAGGCTTTTGTTGAGCTCTTTTTTAATTTGAAAACACGTGATTCTAACAACAAATAAATAAAAAAATTCATTCTTTATGTCCATTCAATAAATCAAGTAAGGTGTGATGAACTCTTTAGTTTTGTATGGAGCGTGTTATATCGATAGACATTTAAGTAAGTTCAGCCATACAATTTTTGATGTAATTAACAAGAAATTTTTTTAATGTGAGTAACAAGCCAACAATCAGGGAGATAAATCAACCTTGCATTTGGCAAGATTAAGAGTGGCGATAGAGGTTACTAAACTAGTTTCGGTTCTACTGATCATAATTAATATTTCTTTTGTTCTAATTTGTTTGTTTACTTTTTGCTTTTAAATATTTTAAAGTATTTATTTATTTCGATACATTAAGGAACCAAAGTCTATATAATTTTTTTTATCCATTCTCTTTTTAATTAAAGTGGCAATGTTTGACAAGTTAAAGGGTATTTTTTTAGAAATTTGAGATTTTAAAAGTGTAATGATTGTGTCTCCTTAAAAAATTAAATTTCTTAAAATGAGATGGAGTATAAAAAAAAAAAGTTTATTTTGGTCAAAGTTGTCAATAAACTTGAGGGTTCCCCTATGGAGTATAATATTGCCATGTGTGACTTAATTTTAGACAAATTGTAGAATAATAAATGCTAATGTGCCAGCAAAAATGATTTCCCCTTTATTTCCTCTTTAAGCCGAATTCGCATCAAGCATTTGTGTTAAATGGAACCAAAAGCATAAATTAAATGCTACAATTTGAATCAACAAAAACAACAGATCAAACACCTTGAACAGATATAGTATTTGAATGAGATTGTAGCTTTTAAATTATAGCCACTCCTATCTAGTTTTAACAAAGCAGAAAATGGAAATTGAACACACAAATTGAAGTACAGTTTGCTTGTATTGCTAATCTATTGAAAGGTAAAATATCAGGCTAAAAGAAAGGATAATGGAATACAAATACTAGTTGTGTGGTCCGCTCAGATTGCGGCCAAGACCTTCTTGTTCCAAAACCAAAGACATAATTGTGCACAGATCCGAAGATCTTGCCTTAGTAGTTCCCACCATTCTCTTTTGTACTCTTTCTGTAGTATTTCTGAAGACATGGTTCTGTTTCATTATCTACAAGTGTGTCGTGATGAGTGCCATTATTAATTGGTTATCCGTATACTACATCTTCATTGTCTTGACCTATACCTCTTTCGATGTTCTTTCATTCATAATGCAAGTCTGACATTATTGAATTATTTGTCATGGCAAACATATCTATACCATACTAATATCCCTACCGGACCAGTATACAGGCTTAATAGAAGAAGATCCAATCTCTAATTATCCTATCTACTAACTGAGTTCATAGCAGAATTTTGCTTCACCATTAAGAATTTAGGAGTATTGGATTCATAACTTGGTTTAGGGTCGAACAGGAAGACAGAAATATCACAATCAAGAATCTTAGCCAACGTTATAGAAAAACAAGCTCAATATGCTCATCGGGGAAAAAGCATTCATCCAAGTTCCATAGAACGCACCGCTAAGTAAAAACCATTGTGGCTTCAATGACTAACACAAGAAATGCGGATGTTTTAATTGTAAGGAAGTGCAAAACAAAATACAAGATCAACCAAGAAATACAGCAGACAAGGGAACTACTTCTGTGAAGGTACTTTCAGTTTGTATCGAGTGTAGTTATTCGATTTCCCCAGCTCCACAAGCTTTTTAGCTTCTTCAATCTTGGACTCCTTAATCAAACTATCTACCACAAGCTGCAACACTGCTACATCAACGAGGCGTCGCCGAATAATGAAGCCCTTGCATAGTTCAAAAGCCCAATCAAGTTCACCCTTCTCACAAAGAAATGGAATGAGCGTCTTAAAAGTTGCTCTATCTGGGGCACAATCATATTTTTCCCATTCTCCAAACCACCTCTTAACCTCCTCCAAATTTCCATCCTTGCAATAGCCCCTAATTAAAGCATTATAACTGTGAACATCAGGTTCAACTCCCTTAGAACTCAATTCCCCAACTAATCCAACTGCTTCTGTCATTTTCTTCTCAGAAACCAACCCAACCAACTTGGCGTTGTAACTCCTAATATTAGGAACCATTTTTTTCTTCTCCATCTTATCCCAAATCTTCTCTCCATCCATAAACCGGTCATTCCCGTAAAACCCATCAAGCAATGTGTTGAATGTAATCAAATCAGGCTCCAAACTGTTCTTCTCCATCTCATCAACCATGGAAAGGGCAGAATCCAACGAACCCATCTCACAGAATGCCTTGATCACGGTATTATACGAAACCACGTCAGGTTTAACCGGTAACTTCTCTTGCAACTCGCGAAATAATCCATCAACCTTATGGAACTTCTTTGAGTTTACACAAGCCCCTAAGAGGGCATTAAACGACTTGACCGTGCGGTCGCATTTTAACTCAGGCATTTCATCAAACACCTTATAGGCTTGTTCGAACATGCCCGATTTGCCGTAAAGGGAAATAAGTCGAGCAGTAAAACCCTCTTTGGAAATGTCCTCGTACTGTTTCTGGTCTTCAAGGATCTCTTTGATCCACCGGAATCTTTTGGCGCAGGCGAGGCGGCGGACGGTGGACTCGTAGATGCCAGTCTTGGTCCGGAAGCGGTCATTGTCGCAGGACTTCTTGAATTTCTCGACCAGGGTCCTGAGGTTACGCTCCTTGTAGAGCTCGGTGGAGAGAGATTCGACGGTGTTGAGAGATTTTTTGGACAGAGAAGTGCAAAAGGTGCGGTGGAGGAGGCGGGATAGAGAAGACATGGTTGTCTGTGGTTGGGAGTGGTGAGTGAGGGGGAAACCAGTGAGAGATCCTGCGGCTGCGGCGGCGATGAGAAGCGTCAATCAGGTGACACAAGGAAACCGGTTAATGAGGTTGGTGGCTGGAAGGAGAGCGATAGACTACAGACGCTTTGCAGAGGTTTAGGGCTTTGGGTGACAGAGAAGGCTATGGGGCTGATTTGGATGCTGCCTTAAGGCAGGGCCATTTAACACACGCCTTACTTAAGGTTGGACTCATATTTAATTCGGTGATTGACAAAATTTTGTGGGGTGTATGAATTAGCTCGTAAGCTATTTTAACACACCACACACTACTTAATTTCGCATCACCCGGCCTTTTAAGGCTAACACACACTCAATATTGTCTTATCAAATGACCAAAATGCCCCTTCCCAACCCTTTATATATACTTATAAGTATAATTTAAGTGTGTATATATATATTTTATATATACATATACTAAAGTATATTAATATATATTATATATTATAAATATATAAATGGATTATATGCTTATAACATATACACTTATAGTATACTATATATGTATATATGTATGTATATGCTTATAATTTACATTATAAATATGTAATATAAGTATATTAAATACATATAATATAAGTATAAATATATAAGCAAAGTATACTTATATATACACACACTCTCTTACTTATGAGTATATATATTATAAGTATGTACTTATATCGTATATAAATATACTTATCTGTATGTACTTATATCGTATATAAATATACTTATCTATATTTACATACTTATAAGTATATATATACATATGTATAATTTTTGAAATAATACATTCAATTTATGACGAAGAATAAAATTTTTTTTTTGACAATTTAATACACCTGAGGGGACAATGACCAAATAGTAATTGAGGAAACAAGGGATGGGCCGTAGGGCGGGACCCCATCGAACAGACAAACACCACTAGTGGAGAGGAGAAACACGGCCAAGAATGGAGTATGTACATAAAATGTCTGAGGAGCAGGTATCGACATCATGCTTACTTTATCTGAGGGGACAATGAGCAAGCAGTTGATTCCCGTATACGCTCAACAGAATACTTGTTCTATGAGCTTTCCCTCACATAGATACTTACTTAGCCACCGGAGGGCATTCTGAGTATTGGTCGGGGTGTCTCTAATTAGCTGTTTTCTTGTGAGGACAGAACTTCCGACCAAAAAATTATATTAGATGGAAATGTGTTTTGTGTAGATAATTTGGAACAATAAGACTTACCATATGTATATAACTTGAAATAATAAGTTCTATTTTTGTTATTTATAGAAATCTACTCCTACCGTAGCACAATTTAGATATGCAACATATTTTCGTCTTTTGTACCAGTACAATAATTGTTTCTTGTAACAGAGATATAAACTACATTTGAACTGTTTAAACACATAGCTTATAATTGTGGAGAGTTTGAGCATCTTGTCACATTCAGCATAACCCATATGCTTTGTCGTGGCTCTACGTGAGTGTATAATCGTGTAGAATTTGAGCATCACGTGACAGTGTCTAGAGAATCTACACAGCAGCGTCCTAAGAGCATCCAATAAATTTTCCAACTAAATCTCCCCTAAGACCACCTCCTCTTGTTAAATGACAAAATTCCAACGCATTCCACTTCAAAAGGTTGATCGACTTGATTCTTACCTACCACCTAAAATTTTAAGAAACTATAAAGACCAACTCCAAATCTTTCTCCTCTTATAAACCACGACCCCACAATTGTATCCTTCTCTCTCTTGAATTTTTTTGATGGCTAGGGTTCTTATACTTTGCATTCTATTAGTTGAATTCTCCATCTTTGTGGCAAAGACTAATGGAGCAGTGTTTGGTCCTCAAGATATAGCAGTGTTTGTAAATTTAAATGAAACAAGTGTTTTGAGACAGAGAAGAAAGAAAAAAGAAAACCTCCCACTATCATTGTCATTACTCCAATTTATGTTCCTAAAGAGAAAATTGGTATCATGAAACATGTACTTCAGAATTTTTCTAGTCAAACATAAACCAAATTAAGATAAGAATCTTACAAATGGATTTTGCATGTCACCTTAAACTTGGCAAACTTTTTTTTTTCTCCAATAAAGTACTCTTAACCTTTGGCCCAGTGTTTTTGGTTAGAAAGATAATGTAATGTCACAGAAAAGACACAGACACATGAATCCACACACCTTGGTCTGATAAAAGCTTGAAAAATAACAAAGCTCTGGACCCCTAGTGCTCCTGTTGTTCAAAAAGTTACTGAAATTTCATAGCCAATGCATGTAATTTTGCAAGTACTTACAAATAACTGGAACAGTATATGGGACAAAGTTACCTCGTTCAGTGGTCTTGTTCTCTGTCAAGGACTCTGTCAAACCTGGCCCTGCCTACAACATGTTCATGTGAATCTCTTCTTTACCCAGTTACTAATAAATTTTATCCCGAGTAAAATCAACACCTTCCATACCAACAATTTATCCGACATCGAAAGTCTACATTAATAATTATAATTTCAAATGTTAACTTTTTATTAGCCTTTTTCCGTTAGCTCGGGTGACTCTGGAGTCTTTCAAATCCCTTGGTAGAGCGTAAAGGAGGAGAATTTGTATAGATTCTCTTATGTGAAAGTCTACATGAGCGAATTTTGGGTATATAAGAAGTGATTAGCCCTTTGGTTGTCTATGGTAATTTTGAAACTTTGTCTATGGTAATTTTGAAACTTGCTGAAACAGAAAATTCATCATGCAATCGTTTTTTTTTTTTTTTTTACGATTATGTAGGTGTGAATATGGACATTGAAAGTTGCAATTAGCAGTAATAAAACTCGATCTAGCCAAATTTCAGCTCCAAACTTGATTTTCATTAGCTAAAAGATTTAGCCAAATTTCATATGTTTATTTCTAGATCAATTCGTATGTGAGAGAGAGAGAGAGAGAGAGAGAGAGAGAGAGAGAGAGTTAATTATCTCATGAAATTGTTGTATGATTAACCGTACAATAAACATTGACGCACATCTTTCATCAGTTACAAAATCAGTTCATGAACTCCAAAAGTTCGTCCATTTGAAAGGGGAAAATAGGGCCAATTTGGATTAGAAACTGCAATCCTACATGCTTCCAAGAAGCTTAATGGTCTCAACAAGAACACAGGAAAAAGCACAAAAAAACAAATATATAAAGTCAGAAAGAAGGCTTTGTCTTCTTTTATCTCTGAACTTGAATTCCGAACACCTTCCTCCCAGCATCCTCCAGTGAAACGCCTGTCATTTCACATCAAATTATAAAACAAATGTCAAATCCCCACTCCCCAACGTTAGTTTCCTAAGAAAAATGTTTAAAAAAAGAAAAGAAAAGAAAAGAGAAGAACCGCAAACCACGAGCTCAAGAAAAATAGCAGAAAAGTGTTCAAAACAATGGACCTTGAAAATGGAAAATTGTTCAGTGCTTATAAGCATGCCACAACACCCCCCATAGGGATTTATGTGAGGTTTATCAAAGTGCATGAGATCCATACAAATGTAAGTTGATTAATTTCTCATGACAAGTACATAAAGAGGCAAATTCTCAGCATGGGAATGGGATCCATACATATATAGAAGCAGTAACAAACATGTACATGCATGAAAAATGCTAGCTGTTCATTCAGACTACTAGCAATGTTTTTTCACGTACATGAAGTATGTTTTTTGTTGAATGCTTTTTGTTGTCAATAATTTTGAATACAAGTTATATACGCATGTGTGTGACATCAATGACGAACAATGTCTGGGACTTTGAAATCTGTTTCTTTTTAAATGTCAGGTTCAAAAAATTTCGGGAATTATTAACAGACTCTTATAAGGTAGAATTTATTCTGGTTTAATTACAGAAAACAGTGTGTGTGTGTGTGTGTCAGAGAGAGAGAGAGAGAGATGAAGTGGGGGCACCTTGAGGCTGACAAACAGGAGGGTCTTCAAAGAGGGAGAGAGAGAGCTCTTTGTGGGCAAAACCAATGTCGAACAAAATTAAACCAGAGGAAGGATCATAGACGATGATGTCCTTGACAGGTAACCAAAGAAACAGCTCTTCTTGAGACAGACCCTGTAGTCCAATGAGCCCACCATAGCTAAGATTAGCCGTAACCACACTGTCAAAAAACACTCTGGTCTCAAATTTGGCGGTACAAGGTCGGTCCATGTACACATTGAGCCTGCCATATTGGTCAAGATCGTAGGACTTAACGTTGTTTGGGAAGAGTCCGGCGGGGAGGCCTTGGCTTATAAGGAGGTCGTGGATGGACTGGGGATGAGTGAGAGAGAACATGAGAGAGAGATACAGGAAAGTTGTGTGCATCAATTGGGTTGAGAGGGGAGTTGGAAGGGAAGCCATGGTAGATTGGATGGTTGCTAGTTTGTGTGAATGAGTTTCTCCGACTGTGTGTGTTTGGAGTGGAGGGGGGGAGTAAAGGTGGACGTTTTTGAGGAGGGGTTTATTGGCGTGAAGTATGTGGGGGCCACACATGACAGACAAGAGTGGGGTAGGTCCAGTTTCTTTACCTGAATTACCCCTTGTGTTGTGTTGTATCGAATTAAAATGGAGATGATGTGGGGAAAATATCTGAATTGCCAAGACTAGAAGTCCTGAAAATGACTGTAATAACCTCAGTGCAGATGATGAATTTCGATGTCCAATGCAAAACCCCCATTTCTTTTTTCATTCTTTAGGCCAATGATAGGATTAGAAATGAGACAGTCCGCGAGATGGTAGGCGTAGCACTTATAGACGAGAAGTTGAGGGAAAATAGGCTTAGGTGGTTTGGGCATGTCTATCGTAGACCTACGGATGCAATAGTTAAGAGAGCGGATATGATAGCTTTGCATAGCAATGCTCCAGGGTGGGGAAGACCCAAATTGACATTAGATGCGGTAGTGCGCAAGGATTTAAGTCTACTAGGGCTAAGTGAGCAAGCTACACTTGACAGAACTCTTTGGAGGAAAAAGATTCATGTAGCCGACCCCAATTGATTTGGGACATAAGGCTCAGTTTGGTTTGGTTTGGTTTGGTTTGGTTTAGGCCAATGATGATCATTCCACCGCACCCATTGGCATAGGAGTCGTCACATTTTTGCAATCACAAGTTATTTTGATGGAATTTTTGTTCATTCTGAAGGGATTGGTAGATTTATTTTAGAGCAATTTTAATTACTTGTGTCAATTCTTTTTTGTTGTTTCAAATTAAATTATATCCAATGAGACAAAAACTATCAAATAAGATGAAAAAATGATCATTTGTATGCCATTTCTATATACAAAATTACTATTAAAAAATCATTAGAGTTACAATTATAAAACTCATTTATCCATAATACAAGCATCATATGTATTATACATGCAAGCACAAAAAATTTCTTTTTTTTGGTTTTAATTTAAAAATATATGGGATTATATGATGAGTGCAAAAAAAAAGTTTGAATAGTAAAAATGACATAATTTAGCTCAACTAACGAAGAGAGAAGAGTTTCAGTCTTTATAAACAAAAATTGGTTCAATTAATTGAGGGAGAGATAAATAGAAATTATGTAACTCTTTAGTTTATTGTTTTAAAAAGAAAGAGGGACACATGACACATGACTTATTACTATCTATTTCACCTATAGTTATCATATTATTTTTTTGTTTTTATTAAAAAATTATACTTATTAGTTTTGTATTAATTTTTTGTGAATTATTTATCCCCCATAAAAAAAAAAAATCTAACTTCAGCCATAGGAAAGGTCAATTTGGTAAGTTCGATGTACCAATGCAAAGCTAAAGTGAGGACAATAAAGGGCAAATGGGTAAATTTGGAGAGCACAAGGCATGACCCGTTTAACTTCAGCAAGTGTTGGATTCTGCATGTAAAAACAAGAATGATGCTCACACAGCGCATCACTTGACGGAGAGTACGAGGTTTAGTTTTACTTTGAATCTTTCTTTTATTTCTTAATAATCTTACTATTTTTGCTTCGATATTACACAAACACGAAAAGGAATCTTAAACTTCAAAATGGATAAAACACACTTTGCACCCCTTCACTTTATATTTAGTATCATTTTGCATCTTTTACTTCACACTTACGCAATTTAAACCTCTCACTTTAAGTTATAGGCCTGATTGTTACATATGCTCAATAAAATTTATTTTGGATGAAGCTCCCTAAAATGAAAAAGAAAGGAAGACCGATTTTAGTTCAAGCATATGAGAAAAATGAATGTGGCTAAAAAAAGTGCTTACATATTAGTTGCTATTTTTATTTAAATCCACAAGTGCAATCATATCCCAAACCACTTTAATTACCTTTATGACTTTTTAGGCCTCTCTAATGATTCTATCCTACATTTATTCTTTGGAATGTCTTATATGTTTTGTCCTAAATTCTATCTGCAAATGACTTTTCGACCTTTTAGTACCTTTAATTTTCGGGTTCTAGGTCCTTTAACCAGAGTGATCTTCAAGTTTTAGGGTAAAATTTGAAGTTAATTGGTTGCAAGTTGCAGCTTACTATCAATCAAAATAAAAATCGTCATAACCTTCACAACCACCCAGTTAGGACTCATTTGGCTTGCAAGTAAAATGCTTTTGAAGGATAAGCGAATCAGTTAACATCACCAATGATCTATTTTGTCTTTTGCATATTTGAGCTAGGTTACCAAACGGGCCCTTAAACAGGATGACATTATTTTTGAACCTTAACTATGATTCAATGTTATTCAAGACCCTAACTGTGGGTTTGTGAAGTGAGAGATAAAATCTGATGTTCTTGGGCATAAGATGTTGGTAATAATGGTTGTCCTAAACAAGAATAGCTTTCTTTGGAACATGTACAGGGAACCATTGATAAATTGGTCTGCTGTTGACAATTATATTGAGAAGGCCAAAGGCAAAAGCAAGCTCAAGTTCAACCAACATCATTTCAAACAATAAGAATGTTGCAATTTACTATAATTGATTATCACAGAATGTTGCAATTTACTATAATTGATTATCACAGATTTCAATCACCAGGAAATCTGTGATAGGGCCTTGTTTGATGGTGTTTGTAGCCTAGTAGACTTGATTCCGAATCCTGTGGGTGTTTGGACATGTTTTGCGAAAGATACCCTCTGGTACAGTCTTCCCCTTCTGTTTTTAGAACTGTTTCTGCTTCAGAAATGTATGGAACAGGAGGGAGAACTTCTGGGTCGAAATCTGGTTTTTATTGTTGTTATGTGATGACATTTATCTTAGCTAAACCCATCTATACGAGACTTTATCTTAGATTCAATTGTGATTCCCGTTAGTAGACCGTGAGATTGTTTCTCCACAGATCATTCATGAGACCGTTAGTTCAGATACCCTAGTAAAAAAAATAAACTAAAAAATCCATTCCTGAAATGGTTTTGCCATGGTTTAATTAAGCTACTGACTAGGCCCCTACCTGCACTCAAAGTTGTCTACCCATAGAGAAACAAGTAGCATAATAAAAAAGATAAGTGAAAATCTTGGAAATATCTTGAATATCTCGGGCCAAGATCAACCAATCTGTATTGATATATATTCCTGATAATGCCTTTCATAATCATAAGTTAGGCCCACCATAATTGCCAGCTTCATCCCCACCATTTGAATATGGACTTCCAAAAAAATAATCTGCAGCACCTAGCCACTGGTTCTCTTGCCATTCTTCACTCCCAACTTCTTGATTACCATAATTCTTTCTATTGTTCCTATACAAACATGGCCAGTAGCCAAATAAATTTTCACACAGGTCCATAGCATCTAATCCCTGCCCATATGGAGTCTGAACCACGTCCTTATCATTTCCATTCCTAGACCCATAATCTTCATTTATTTCATTTCCACCCCAATAATCATAACCAGACCAAGGATAATAGTCATCACGAGTAGGACCCTCGTCTGGCTCATCTCTGCTCGACTCCAAGGCATTTTCAGGTGGTTTCTGTTCTTCAGTCCCCTTCGTTGGTTCGGTTCCATTATGGGGAGGTTTTTCGGAATACTCATTACCATCATCTTTCCCGTAAGGTGAAGGAATAGACTCAAAAGAGAAATTGTCCCAGAATGGAACATTAGACTCTGGATCAGAGCGAGGATAACAGATTTCATCAGAGGGCGCAAGGGGTTTCCCATAGGTTAGAGTAGGATCATAACCACCCTCATAAGGTGTGGGATCGTACTCTTCGAATTCAGAGTCATCAACCTCAGATTTGGTAGAATAAGAGGCTGCATATTGTGTTCCAGCAGAAAAGTAATTGGTACTGTAAGGATCCGGATTGTACTCGATGAGTTTTGGCTCAGTGACACTATAGGTAGAGTAATTGATTTCTGATCGAGTCAAAAAAGGATCATAAGCACCACCATAAGGATTTGGATTCCACCCAATTAGTTTTGGCTCAGTGAAACCCTGGGTGGAGTATTTAATTTCTGACATAGGAAGGAAAAGATTATAAGCATTACTGTAATTACTGTAAGCAGTTGAATTATAATCCACGAATCCAGGCTCACTAAACTCATAACTTGAGTGAGTTATTGGATGTTGAAATGGAACAATATCATAGCTAGTTGTGTTAGAAGGGACCCGATGGAACTCACCTGGATCACCCTCGTAAAAGTTCGAGCTGTAGTAAGCCATTGTAGATCAAAAGCACCTCCTGGAAGAGTTAACAGAGGTTCATGGGGATTTCTGGGCAGAGGATTATTGAAGAAACAAGGAAACTTCAATGATTCCTTCTTCACATGTGTAGATGGCTATGTGCCAAAACATTGGGTTCTTATCTAATTGGAAAAGATATCTGACCTTACTTTGCAAATATATGACATGCCAAGCTCGTGACAAAGACAGCATACCTTTTCTCAAAGCATTAAAACATATGGTTGTGAAAGTAGGGTGTTTTGGTTGGTTTGTTTCTGTTTCTGTTTCTGTTTCTGTAGTGGATGGGTATCCTAGTCATCATAAAATTTCAAGTTACAAGTTACAATTTACAAGTACAAAGAGACTCTTCCTTGCAGAGTTGAGCAAATTTAAAGAACTTCAGACAACTAATATTACAACCTAACCATGAGGCTCATTACAAGTTGACCAAGTCCAAATTTTTTTTAATGGTACAAGGAACTCATTTCTAGACTATGTTGAGTTTAGTACCATGATCACCAAGTAAACTAAAAGAAAAGACTATTTACTGGATTTGTATTCCAGAACTATGAAGAAATGCTAGAGGATTTTTGCTCTATTGCAAGTTAGGGCCAGTCGAATCCATATGTCGTCAATAACTGTTAGGAGGTAAAGACCCCCCACTAGAATACACGTCCGGGTTGATTTAGTGCCTTGAAGTCAAAAGTAGATTTTTTGGACAGTGCCTCAAACTACCAGTATTAAGTGTCAGCAGCACCTGGAACTACCGCTAGTAAATGTTGCTGACTTTTTAGGCAGTGTCTGAAACTACCGGTAGTGGCTAGTACTACCGGTAGTAAGGGGATGCACGAGAATCCTATTGCAAAATCTTCAAAATTTGTTTTCCTAATCTAATTAGGATGCTATATTTTCCTATTGTTTAGGGATTTGATATATATCTCTTTTGGAAGGTTTCCTAAGATATTAAGAGATCTATTGAGAGAATAGAGAAGCTTTCAAGAGAGAGAGAGAGAGAGAAAGACAAGAGAAAACACAAATCTCAGAGAGATTGTGAGAAGACTTGTACTCATTGGTTCGATTCATAGTGGACTAGTGTGACTTCTGTGGTTTTTTCTCATGTTGAGATTTTCCACGTATATCTCGTGTCTCGTTTCTTTTTCCATTTTTGTTTCTATTAATCACGTGTGATTGTTTTATTTTTCATTCGGTGATTCATTGTTCTCAAGATCTGTAAGGGGCGTTGTGGGATTGAACGTTGTTCGTTCGATTTCCTAACAACTGGTATCAGAGCCCCGATTGTGATAGGTTTTGTTCAACAGATTAGACTTTAAACTTGTTTGGGCAACCTAGAGTTTCAGTGGGAGCTATGGGTTCTGAAGAAGGCAAACAGAGGATCGAAAAATTTGACGGGTCAGACTTTGCGTATTGGAAGATGCAGATAGAGAATTATTTGTATTAGAAGGATCTTTACCGGCCGTTGCTGGAAAAAGAAAAAGGGAAGAAGAAGACAGAAGAATCTAATGAAGATTGTGACATTCTTGACAGAAAAGCGTTAGGGGTTATTCGTCTGTCCCTATCAAAGGCAGTCACCCATAACATATTGAAGGAGAAGACAACGGATAATCTTATGGAAGCATTGAAAAAGATGTACGAGCAATCATCTACTGCGAAAAAGGTACATCTTATGAAAACGTTTTTCAACCTATCTATGGCAGAAGGGGTTTCCTTCATGTCACGTCTTAGTGCGTTCAATATAATTGTTGATCAACTTACCTCTATAAATATCATGTTTGATGATGAGGTTCAAGTGTCATTGATTTTATCTCAGTTGCCAGAGAGCTGGGAAAAAAAAGTTGAAACTGAGTGAGGTTGTGAGTTTGATTCTGACCAAGGAGGTTAGAAGGCATTCGATCGAAAGTTCAGGTTCAGGTTCAGCCCTAAGCTTCGAGCAACAAAGGGGCAGAAGTCAAAATAAGGGTGGTCAGAATCAGAATAGAAACATGTCGAAATCGAAGGACAAGAAAAATCAAGATAAATCTCAGATTCAGCCCATTAAAGGTGAATGCTAGAATTGTGTCCAGACAGGTTACATGTCACAAACTTGCAAAGCATCGAAGAACGACAAGGGTAAGCAGGAGGCTCACGTTTTGCATGATGCACTTGTTCTTGTTATGAACAGTGACGTCAAGTCATGGGTGACTGATTCAGGTGCCTCATTCCACACCACTGCTAACAAGGAGATTCTTCAGAATTATGTAGCATGGGACTTTGGAAAAGTATATTTGGGCGACGACGAGCCATGTAGTATTGTGGAAAAGGGTGATGTTCAGATTGCAACGCAGGGGTCCAGATGGTGTTTGAAAGATGTCAGACACGTTCTGAATTTGAAGAGGAATCTTGTTTTAATTGGACAGCTTACAGCAACAGGTTATACTTCTACATTCACAGGGGAGGCGTGGAGAGTCTCCAACGGTAACATGGTGGTAGATAAGGGTAAGAAAGTTAGTACACTTTACTTGACCTCTCATGGTAGCGATACACTCGCAGTTGTAGATGGCGAGAAGAGTTTATATTTGTGGTGCAATGGACTGGGACATATAAGCGAGAAGGGAATGAAGGTTTTATAGTCAAAAGGGAAGTTACTGCAGGTTTAAAGTCAGTGGATATTGACAATTGCGAGAATTGTATCCTCGAAAAACAAAAACATGTTAGTTTTTAGAAAGGCGATAGGCCTCCTAGAGCTTAAAAGCTAGAGTTTGTCTATACAGATGTTTAGGGCCCAGCTACAATGTCTTCTCATGGCAGTTCATATTACTATGTTACCTTTGTCGACGATCACTCGAGGAAAATATGGGTATACTTTATGAAGCACAAGTCAAAGGTGTTCGAAGTCTTCAAAAAGTGGAAGGCCATGGTAGAGAATAAAACAGATCTAAAGGTGAAAAGGTTGAGGTATGACAATGACGGAGAGTATGAGTTACGGGAGTTCAAGAAAGCGTGCGTTCTGAATGGAATTCATTTAGAGAAAATACTACCATAGACTTCATAGCTCAATGGAATTGCAGAAATGATGAATTGGACTTTGAGAGAGCGTGCTAGGAGCATGCTGATACACGCAAGGTTGTCTAAATATTTTTGGGCAGAAGTATTCAGCACGATAGTATACTTGATCAATCTTGGGCCATCAGTTTCGTTGAACTTTGGCATACCAGATGAGGCTTGAAGCGGTAAAGAGGTAAATTTATCGCATTTACATGTTTTCGGTTGTGTTTTCTATGTGCATATTAGTGATCATGGCAAGGATAAACTTGATGCTAAGTCACAGAAGTGCACTTTTATTAGATATGGCGGAGATGAGTTTGGTTACCGTTTTTGGGATGATGAGAACAAGAAGATAATTAGAAGCAAAGATGTTGTGTTCAATGAAAAGGTAATGTACAAAGATAGGGACATCAAACTGAGCAGTGAGAGTACCACTTCTGATGAAGATACATTCGAGTACTTTGGATTGGAGAATCTTCTACTTGACAGTCGGGTTGAGCAGAATTCTAATCAGACAGAGGGGACAATTTCAGATGAGATAGTTTTAGATGGGGCAGCTCCACAGACAGAATCTAGTTCAACGGTTAGACAGACAAGGAGGTCAGCCAGAGTACCCAAGCCAAATTCGAAATATATTTTTTTGCTTGATTACTTATTTTTGACAGATAAAGGAGAGCCACAGTACTATGATGAGACTTTGCAGGTTCCTGAGTCAGCTAAGTGAAAGGATGCGATGCAGAAAGAGATGAATTTCTTTATTCTAACGATAATTGGCAGTTAGCTCAGTTTCCTGCATGAAAGAAAGCCCTACACAACAAATGAGTCTATCGACTCAAGTAAGAAAGTGATGGCAAGAAAAGGTACAAGGCAAGATTGGTTGTGAAGAGCTTCCAACAAAATGAGGGGATTGATTATACAGAGATATTTTTGCCGGTTGTGAAGACTGCCACTATCCGAGTGGTGTTGAGTATGGTTGTTACTGAGACTCTCCACCTTGAGTAGTTAGATGTCAAAACTATTTTTCTTCATGGTGACTTGGATGAAGAAATCTACATGAAGTAGCCTGTTGGCTTCAATGTGAAAGGCAATGAAGAGATGGTGTGCATGCTCAAAAAGAGTCTGTATGGTTTAAAATAGGCTCCCAAATAGTGGAATAGAAAATTTGATGGTTTCATGCAGCGCAGTGGCTACACAAGATGCAATGCAGATCACTGTTGTTAGTTCAAGAGGTTTGAGTGTAGTTACATTATTTTATTACTCTATGTAGATGATATGCTTGTAGTAAGTTCCTGTGTTAAAGAGATCAATAGGTTAAAGCAACAGTCGGCAAAGGAATTTGCCATGAAAGATTTGGGTGCAGCTAAACAGATACTTGGGATGAGAATCAACAGTGATAGGGCTCAGGGAACCTTGTAGTTAAGTCAAGCTGAGTATATTGAGCGTGTTTTGGAAAGGTTCAACATGCAAAGTGTTAATGCCGTTAGCACACCCTTGAAAAGTCATTTCAAACTTTTTCAAGAGCAATCACATAAGATAGATGCAGAGAAGGAGTATATGGCCAAGGTTCTATATGCCTCGGCCATTGGTAGCCTAATGTATGCGATGATGAGCACGAGATGAGATATTGCTCATGCAGTGGGAGTTGTGAGTAGGTTTGCTAGCAATTAATCCGGGGAAGCAGCATTGGAAAGCAGTAAAGTGGATCATGCAATATTTAAAGGGTTTCACTGATTTGCCACTTTGTTTCGGGAGAGAAAAACTGACAGTGAAGGGATATGTGAATGCAGACTTTGCCGGTAATCAAGATACGCGACGAAGCACCACAGGTTATGTCTACACAATTGGCTCAACAGTGGTGAGTTGGGTTTCATGTTTGCCGAAATTAGTGACATTATCCATGACAGAAGCTGAATATGTGGACGTGATTGAGACTACAAAGGAGATGATTTGGTTGAAGGGCTTTTTGGAGCAGTTGTGTTTGAAGTAGGAGAATAGTGTTCTTTTCAGTAATAGCCCGAGTGCAATCCACCTTGCCAAGAATCTAGTATTCCATGCCAGGACGAAACACATTGATTTAAGGTACCACTTTATCCGTTCGCTTTTGAAGAATGTAGATCTGTTGCTAGAGAAGATTTTGAGGAGCAAAAATCTGGCAGATATGTGACTAAGGCAGTTACACTTGAGAAATTGAAATTGTGTTCAATGTCAATGGGTTTTCATGCTTGAGAAGATGATAGGTCAGGAGTCACGCCACCAGGGGTCAGAAGACCACGTCCACGATTGAGAAGGTTCGAATTTGTAGTTGGGTTGTTTGTTGAAGCTGTGGAGATCTTCAAGTGAGATTATTGGGAGGTGAAGACCCCTCCCCCCCCCCCCCCCCCCCCCCCCCCACACACACACACACACACACACAAATTGGAATGCCCGTCCGGGATGATTTAGTGGCTTGAAGTCAAAAGAAGATTTTTTGGGCTGTGCCTCGAACTACTGGTAGTAAGTGTCAATAGTGCCTAGAGCTATCGATAGTAAATGTTGTTATTTTTTAGGCAGTACCTGGAACTACCGGTAGTGGTTAGTACTACCAGGAGATGTGCGAGAATCCTATTGCAAGATCTTCAAGATTTGTTTTCCTAATATAATTAGGATGCTATCTTTTATCTATTTTTTAGGGATTTGACATATATCTCTTTTGGGAGGTTTTCTAAGATATATGTTTTGAGATATGATTTGTTATAAATATCTTTAGGAAGGTTTTCTAAGATATTAAGAGATCTATTGAGAGAATAGAGAAGCTTTCAAGAGAGAGAGGGGGGCAAGAAAAAACACAAATTTTAGAGAGATTGTGAGAATACTTATACTCATTGGTTCGATTCATAGTGGACTGGTGTTGCTCCCGTGGTTTTTCCTCGCGTTGAGGTTTTCTACGTATATCTCGTGTCTCGTTTCTTTTTTCGTTTTCATTTTTATTACGCACATGTGATTGTTTTGTTCTTCGTTTGGTGATTCATTGTTATCAAGATCCGTAAGGGGCGTTGTGGGATTGAACGTTGTTCATTCAATTTCCTAACAATAACGTCCCATTTGGTGAAGCCGCAACAACAATGCTTACTTGTTACTTAATTTTACTTCCCTTGTTCACATTATAGTACAGCGGTTCAAGGACTGCGTTCTCCACTGACATAAATGTAAATCCTACTTCGCCATATTTCTTGATTCCAGATTCAGCTTGAGCAAATTCAATAGAAAATCTGTGATGCGGGTGAATGTGAAGGTCGTGTACACACTACTCTGAAGTTAGCATTACAAAAATACTTGTCTCAAGATAGTCTTTCTTCAGATTGTGAGCCATTTCTGATATTCTGCTAGTTTGTTCGTTCTCCCTTGCCTTTTTTGTTTGTTGCTAGTGCTTGAGAGCTCTATGTGTAGGATGGCATCTAGCCATCTACTATGCTCCTCCCTTTCATTAGTAATGAATTGATAATTGCTTACATAAAATGGAGGACAAAATGAAGAATTCAAATTGAATTTTCAACTACTTTGGTTAATCTTTTTGAGTTCACATACTGTGAAGTTTCAAATGTAATAGGAACTGGTTTGTAGCTTATTTTTAAAGTTGTGATGATTCAATCAAAGTTAACTTTGGTCGAGAAGTTGAAATTGATTACAATTCCAAGTCAAGTTAACCACCTTTTTCTGATAGCTGTGCCTTCAACTTGTTACTTCGGATTCTAGAGTGATGAATGAAAATGAAAGAGACATGCCCTGAGGTTTGAAATTTAATGAAAAACTCGTGCTTCATTTTCATATGCTTCAGTAGTAGCACGAGGTCAAACTTTGGTTTCTACACTGCTACTTTTATGAATCAAGAATAAGTCACATCTGCAGTTCGATAAAGTGTTTGGAAACTGACCTCTGTGGAACAATATAGAACAACAGGGCATCAACGTTTCTTCTTTACTTGGAAATGCCGATGAGATAATATCTCAGAGTGTAAATATGTTACCAAACTCCCACACTGGGTTGTTCTCCAAGTTTTAGGAAGTTTTACTTTTGTAAAAACCACAGTGACATGGAACTGCACTCTAGTTGTCTGTTCTAAAATATAACTCAAGATTGTTTTAGGTGCCTAAATTGAATATTCATTATTCCCCTACAATGGCCACACGAGCTCTCATAACCTTCCAGATTATGAGCACATACTGCTTCGTATCTTGATCTGATCTTCCAAGGTTTTGGGTATCTTGTTCCCATAGACGTCTAAGTCTCTTTGGTTCTCTAATCGCTTTTTCAAATAATGGTCGATGAGTTGAGGATTTAGGAAAGTAAGAAACTATAAGAGACCCCTTAGATCAAAAGTGAAGCTTTATGCATCTATATTTTTGTGGCAATATTAGTGACTTCAAGCATGGACATTGGCTTGTTCTTGTTACATTGTGCCAATTTGGTAGTCGATTTGTTCTTATCCCATATGACTGATTATTTAGTTGGAATTTCTGATATAATCTGCTAGAAATTCCATAAAAATCATTTTTCTGGTTGTGCATTGTATGTTTTTTGGATGCTTTTCATCTATTTTTCAGGCTTATGTGATGATCATTTTTTGCCTGAACTTTTGCGTATGGGCTGAACATCTCGGATAGAATCTCATATGGCTTTTTATAACCATTAACTGTCGTCATCTCTTTCTGTAGCAAGTGCTATTGATTTTCGGGTGCATGTGCCTACGACCATCAATCACAATTCCAGTATGGCCACCCCTGGTGAATTAATTTTGCTGCAATGCATGAAGCCTTGTTCGTGGAGCTACTAGTGTCAATACCAGATACAAATTTAAGGTTACGTCGAATCTCCCACAGTTGTCAATTATTACAGTAACGGCATTATATACAACTTTTTCCTGGGCCCTTGTCCTAGAACTTCGACCTGAATTTTCAACTTGCTGGGCCTTTCACAGTTGGTATTTAGTCTGCTGTTTTATTGGATGCTGCAAAGTAAGATATGTCTTGTCTTATTGTGTTAGAGTTCTGGATATTGCTAGCCCATTGTACTCCTGGATATATTTAGAGTTTTATGCGGTTGTCCCATGATAGTTAACACTCATGCTTGAATAAATCCGCCTGATACTGGACAAGAATAAGCACACCTTGTTGGGCCTAGTCCTATTATACAAAGAAAACAGTAAACTTGAATTCAACTCGATATATTTTGCATGTTGGGCCTAGTCCAATGGGTTGAAGAGAACTGCAACAATAAGAGAGAGCAATATACCAAAACACAACAGGAATTTTGCAGCTGAAATGTTGATATTGAGGTTAATGTGTTAAATGATAAGTAGGAAACGTTACACGGACCGATCTGGAAGGAGCTAGAACTTCTAGCAATTAAGGGATGTATAAGTCTGTAAGAGAACGGTTTCAGCCATAATTTGATGCGATGCAATATTTGATTTGATTTCGTAGATGGTAGTGATGGGGTTGTAACATTTTGAAAGAAAATGAACTGAAGGTTGTGACTGACTCAAATCATTTTTTATTTTGAAAGAGGAGGTAATATCTGGTTAGATCTGTGCCTATTTTATTCTCGCAGCTACTCAATAGTGAGTATTATCTGGCCATATTTTTTCAGAAGATTTTTCTACCATCCACTAGCGAATGACCCGATTCTTGAAGCAAGAATCTCGTATGCACTGGTCCCATAAGAGTTGACAAACCTAATAAAGAATATCTTATCCTAGGTCTTGACCACAAAGCCAACACCTTCAGGTTCCTAATTTATAACTAAAGTAATTAGGAGAGTTTCCAAATGGGGGCACTATTTGTTATTTCTATCTAGTACCTCAGCCGTTTGCCGATGAAACAGTAGTCAAATGCAGTCACCTGAAACCCTTGGTTTCATGTCCGCAATTTAGTAATAAGTCGTTGAAATCTCAACTAATCATTCGAAACGAAATTAAGTCTGAGGCTTTTATACTATTAATAACAACACATTCATGCATTGCTGAAGTCTAATATTGGATACGTACAAGGTTAGGTACTTAAACACATCACCAGAATTATCAACCCATTTGATCAAGATCAAGAAAAAGCCTACCTAGATACGTCAACTACTAATATATCTCGTTTAATTAATCAAAACTATCTGGCCAAATCTTATACTCTATCAATATTTAGTTTAACAAACTTGTTTATTATGAAGGGTACGCAGAAAATGTGGAAGAAAAAGCACTAGGAAACAGAAGAAGTCAGTTTCAATATCAAGTTTTTAATGATTTTTCATTTGCTATAGCACTGTAAAGTTGCAGAATATTGTACAGGAAATCATTTTGACCTTTTGATTGTATCTGTTTATTGTATTAGCATTGAGGATCAATGATTTCTATTTCTTTAACAGACAAGCACATCATGTGGAGTATAAAAAAGGGTATTAAGTTGATAAATTATTCATAACTACGCGTGATCAGAAGGAAAGTACAATGTCCTGATTTTTAGCCTCTACAGTCTTCAGCCTGATATCATGCAAGACTTGTTTATGTTCTAATAGCTTTTTTCTGTTAATTTTTAGTGCTTAAATTTGTTGATATTCCTAGCCCCATAAAGTACTCAAAATTGTGTCATTCTTTTTGTCTCTATGAGTTTTCTAGGGGCTTCGCAATAGCAGTTTAACCTCCCTGTTGGATTTTTTGGAATCTTGTTTCTGGAGTTAAGCAAGATTGACCCTTATAGGATATAATAAGGGTCTATGTCCACAAATATTTATATGTGTTGATGTTGACTAGAGAAATTTGTCGCTCGTGAGGTACTCCGGTAGCGTTGAATAATTACTCTGGTTTATTTGAGTAGAGATGGTAATCTACACGACAAGATTTCTCGAGTTATTGTTTTCAATTTTTGTTAGCCTGTGGGTTGTAAGTGTAAGCTCGGATGGGGACGGTCCACTGATTCTTAAACTCCAGTGTATTTTCATTAGTACCACATGGTTTTCAGTGTATGCACCATATTTTGGCTTTTTCACTCCTGTAATGACATAATATTTTTAGTTCATGTATTTCGAAGTTATAATAAATTTATTACGAGTGCTCCATAAACTAAATGTTTTTGTCTTGGGGCTTCTCCTCTGCTCGTGGATGGTTAGTTTTACAGTTTATTTTGCAGAGGCGTGTTCAAAATAGCTCTGTCTCAAAAGAGTCTTTCATTAGAGAAAAAGAAAGAAAGATGAGTGTTTAATCACCTGGATGACAATATAAAAAACCTTTATATATAACTAAAGTGATTCTCATTCATAATATTTGTTGCGTGTGTTATATCCATTTGGTAAGGTACTTAAGCCTACTAACTTCTTTACTGAACTCTCTTTAGTCTTTGCCTCTCTCTAGGGGGTACCCCTTTCTAGACCAAACCATGGCCTTTAGTGAACCTAAACCACCTTTAACCTCTCTCAAATCCTATCCAGACTTTATGCTCACAAACTCTGCCTATCTCTTAAATTACATCCGAGAATCGAAGATGACTTCACTCTCCAAAACATCCTTTGTATTTTGAAAAAAATTGACATTGAAACTTATTAGGGTATATAAAACATTTTCGAAGACTCGATATTTCCCAACATAATTAAGTGGCGATAGTGGAAATTATTGTTTTAATGTGGAAAACTCATATCCGAATTCTTAAAAAACTCAATATTGTTGCATGAGCAACCAATGACCTTTTGGTGATCTCATGGTTATTGACTCAATGATCTGTTAGAGCTACTACTAACAAGGTCAACAACCTTATGGTAGGAATTTCAGTTTGCCATTCCTTTTAAAGTTAGAGTATAGGACAAAGTGAAGTAAGATAAGCTACAAAAGACAAGGGAAGGCATGTGTGGACACACAAATTTGAGTATGAAGACTTCTTTGTTCTGCAATAATGACAAGAAGAGAAAATTAGAAGCACAGAGAGAGAGAGCAGGTCCAACCCCTTCTTCTCAACTCCATCATAGCTCCATGGAACCTAAAAGAGTAAACACCTTACAGATAAACCCTCTTTCAGTCCATGGCCTTTTTCAAGTCCTCTAACATATCAGAACAAAATTGACCAATCTGAAAGCTGTTTCCCTTCTGATGTCATGAAGATGTCACAGTGGTTAAATGAGGACCCAAAATGGCTTGTCTTGGAGAAATCCAAAAACGTACAAAAATAGTGCATATTGAATTGGCACGGATGGTGTGGATGGTTTTTTATTTCGCATCATGATTGTTACTAGACTGGTTATTATAATTTTGAAAACAAAATGACTGCAATTTCGTTTCCCCTTGATGATTGGTCCACCCTTTTTCTTGGATCTCTCCCAGCAGTACAATTTTCAGATCATATTCAAACTATTTTTCGACCACATATTATATAATGGTTCACACATAATAAGTAATTAATAAAGTATAAATCTTTAAAGAGAGTCTTGAACGGTGTCAGAAACAATACATACATAGTTCATCGTATTTTCTAGGTCATTGTTATCAATAGTAATCAGCAAGTGAAAAGAATTCGAAAATCAGACATTGAAATCAACTCGTCTTATAGTTCAAGCATTGAAATTTTTTTTAAGGTTATTATTAATTGCGAGTATTTTGAATATGATTTTAATAATGTAATAGAATGTGTTATTTTGGGACTAGATTGATGGTTCCAAGTCCAAAGTTATTACTTTTTTATTTGACAAAAAGAGATATAAACAAATACAAAGAAATAATGACTTGAGAAGAAATTACGAACAATTGATAAAAACAATTAAGGGTCATTTAGCGAACAGTTCATAGTGAGGAAACTTATTCAGTGAACAGTATATCTAAAATTAAATTACAGGCAGAAGTCTTTTTGGTATATAAGTTCTAAAAATACCCTTCTAATAAACACACGATAACGTTATCTGTTCGTCAAATATAAAAAAGATAATTTTATTAGATAAAGTTATCCGTTAGTATTTATCAGTTAACATTATTTGTCATTTTTTATCTACTAGTTTTGAAATAATAATTTTATTAGATGAACTTACATATCAGTGTTCATCAGTCAACATTTCTATCGCTCTCAACAGATACATTAACAAACAACATTATCTATTAGTTTTTGAAGTAATAATGTTATCAAATAAACTTATATATATTATATTTTCTAATTTGACTAATAGATATATCAAACTAACATATAATGTTATCTGACTCACCCATTAAGAAAATAAACTTTATTTGCTAATTTTGTAACTATAATTTTATTATATAAAGATATCTGTTCATGTTTATTAGTCAATATTTCTAGCGTTTTTAACAAATACGTTAACAAACAACGATATCTATTAGTTTTCAAAGTGTTAATAGATAAAATCATCTCATCGCGTTTATACCAACTGACGGAGGCTAAAACAAAATAGGGGCAAATCCGTCTATAAAAGGACGTAAGGCGTTAAAATTTCTCAAACAATAGATCATGACTTATAAATTAAATTAACATGTTCTTAATGGGCCAAATTAACCCAGATCTACTATTTTGACCAATGTTTCGAATATAAATACCAAAAACTATAATCGAATGGTTGAAGTCGTAAGTAAAGTTGTGTGAAGTCTAGAAGGGGATTTAATGTGTGCAACATATGTAGGGAATGAGAGCCGTATTCCAACCAGTGTCCTCAAAATATTATTTTATAAGTTTGAAGGGCCTTTTCTGAAAAACAAAATATATGAAATACGGGGCCCTATTTATGATGATGACTAGTGGGGAGTGCTGCCCTAAACACGGGTCAATTACCGTGTCAACCCCACTAGAGAGTAAGACTTAAATTAGGCGAATTTCAAAAAAGTCCACACGTCCAATGATAAATAGACTACTCATCCACCTTTCCTATTCAAATTTGGGTTCACACATTTTTCAACTCTTACAAGTCAAACTAAAGAGAGTGAAGCTCGAACACTCTTAATTTTCAACACCTACGGGCGGCGAAAAAATTAATTTTGCAACAAATTATTTGAGTTATGCGTAAATTAGTCCGAACGCTCGTATGTTTAGACAAACATATCCACTTATGTGAGTCGAGATCGAGATCGAGAGAGAGAGAAAGAGAGAGAGAGAGAAAGGGGAGAGTAGGTGAAGAGTTGTAGGATTTGTACAAGTTACCCCCTTAAATAATGATTAGCTAAATATAGAGTATCTCTTGGACCCTAGGGTGAAGGTAGGACGGCAGAAAAAAAGAGGTTTATCCCTTAATTTTTCTCTTTAATCATTCTTTCTTTAGATGTTCAGAAAAACATAAACAAATGAATTCCTTCTTTAAGCATGCCGTGTCCACCCGACATCACTATTTATCAAATCACAGGAAGCAATAATTGTTTTGCCTCTCTGTTTCTTATATGATTAGGTTAACAACACGTGTTTATGGAAACGTAAACACTCGTAAATCTTGATTTGAATGGAATGTTGAAGTCTGATTAGACACAGGTAAATCTCCTGCTCTTTCTATATATAGGCTTAATTTAAGGTTGCTTTGATTAATTACGTGTTGCTCTTATACCGTAAAATTTGTCAAACCTCGTTAACCGAGTTATTAAAACATCGAGGTCGAGATTTTTTTTAAAACAAAACGAACTGCAACATGATTCCTATCGTGTTCGAAACAATTTATTTCAGATGTTTTGAAATTAAAACTTGGACAAAGATCAGAAGACGTCAGTGTATTTGTCTGGAACCTTAATGCGATTTAGCAAGAATTAAATGATTTGGACATGGGATAATCCACTGATGGGTTTAGATTCTATTGTTGTCGTGTGTTTTTGAAAATCTACTCACCGTTCGGACGTTGATGATATAAGTGGGCCATGTGGAGGGCAGAGCATGCCGCCAAGTTTCTGTCGATCACATCTTTAAATTCCCCCTTGACTTCTCGAATGTTTTACTAAGACAATTCTGCCGTTTACTTGATTCATGCATGATTTGGCCAATTTCAACAGGTATTTACATGATTGGTATCAATAAATACTGTAGTATTAGGCATATCAAGTTTGATTCTCTAATAAGTTGTTCTTATTTTAAAACTTGATGGGTAAAATTGTATAAAGAATCCGACCAGACTATTAGACTATATACTGATCAATATATTGAGATTTAACATGAAGTCGATTGATTGAGTGGGCACAATACCAACCAAGAGATTTCATCCCGATTGGCCGGGGCCCACTAAAAAATATACCTTAGAGGACCCTAGTGACCATTGTGTTTCTTTTGATGAACATAAATTATATGCTTAAATCAAACAGCGGATTAAGGGATGGAGACAATCAAGAAAATATCCCTCATTTAGGAAACTAATTCCCCAAATCACTCCAACACATACCCTATTATAAATAGATCATCTATTTGTCACCGGAATGTACACACACTCTCATGTTCTCTAAATACAGTGTCCATACACCCCGACTAACTTGATCGTTTAAAGGTCCATGTTCGGGAACATCCCGGTTCTTGGATTTGTTTTGCAGGTACCTTCGCAGAGTTCTCAGATCAGTCATTCAAATTTTGGCCTGATTAGTTTGGCACCGTCTGTAAGAACAACATTATGATCTATATAAATTTAACTGGTCAACCGAAAATGACGGTGACTACCAAGTTAATTCCGACGAGAAGGGACAAGAAAAAAAATTGTCGGTTCCACACATCTGCCAATAAGAGAAGACTCACATGTCTATTATATTCTATGAAAATATTCGGCCGACCAACAAGGAAAAAGTTGGCCGAACGACTAGAAAGAGTTTGCCGAGCAAAAAATAGTTTCGGATACAATCAAATAGAGAAATCACTCCCTCCCTCTTTCTCTTTCTCTCTCTAAATAAATATATGCACAATGTTTGCTAGCATAGCAAGAGTAGCCAAAAATAGCTTTAAAAAGATCGGATTAAACTATTTAAACATTTTTCGATCTCGCTCATCATATATAAAGCAGTCTTTGACTGAGCAAGTTCAGTGGCAGGTCGATCAAAACCAAGCAGTCTCCGACCGAGCAGTTTCAATGGCCAGTCGGATCAAACCTCAAGTAATCTCCAACCAAGCAAGTTCAGTGGCTGATCAAATCAGCTGATCAAATCAAACTTAAGTATTCTCCTCATCGAGCAAGTTCAATGGCTGGTCAAATCAAACCCAAGTGGTTTTTGAGTGAGTGAGTTTAGTGGCCGGTCGGACTAGACCCTAGCGATCATTGACCGAGTGATTTTAGTAGCCGGTTGGATCAAACTCCTAATAGTCTCTAAGCCGTTTCTACAAGCCGTGTAGACTATACACATCTAATCAATGGGATAGGTTCTATCTCCTGGTCTCTAGGGTGCTCTTCCTTACACTCCCGCAATCTTCTTTGTTCTCCTTGATTTTGTAGACCTGCTACAAGCCTGACTAGTTTTTCTCTTTGGGTGAATTCTTCGATCTGCCTTTTCAAGTCAAAGCAGTCTACCATGTCATGGTCATGATCTCGGTAGAAACAAAAGTATTTACTCTCATCCTTCTTCTTTGGGTTTGACTTGAGTCTCTTAGGCCAACGCCTCTCTAGGTAATCGGCTATTTGTATCAACACTTTCTTCATTAGGATGGTCAGTAGAGTAAACCTTTCAAAACTTTTGCGGACCTTCCTTTGTTCATCATGTATCCCTCTCAAAGGCTCCATCCTATTTTGTTGTCACACTTGTTCTATTTCAGGTCTCTTCTTGTTCGTCTCCTCGATGTAGTCTCTGCCAGTCGCCATTGCATCTTCCATGTTCGTGTATTGTTGAGCTCTGACCATTAGCTTAATCATTGTGGACGGGGGTTGCTCGTTGAGATGGTAGAAGAATTAGGTTGGCTGCAGACCACCCATGAATGATGTAAGGGTGAATCTTGTCGTCAATTTCATTTACCTACAAGGCTTCGTCACTGAAGCAGTTGACATAATACCGCAACGATTCCTCTATCCGTTGTTTGATGTTGATGTTGAGGGTTCACACACACACATATATGCACACACACATACATATATACATATGTAGATATACATATATAGAGTAAGTTTCTAATAAGGGATCATTTATTTTGCTACAATGCAGTCCTCTTATTTTCTGATTAAATTTTCTTGATCCGAACCATTTAATGTGTTTAAAACATATTTTGAAAGGCACACGCAAGTAATTGGCTTAAAACAATATCAAGAATGGATCTATCTAAACAATCTTTGATAAATGCTGATATGAACAATTTTATAAAAAATTGAATAGATCAAACCTTTTAGGACAATATTTTGAACCAATTTCTCGCATTAACCCTTAAAAATATGTTTTAAACACATTGAATGGTTCTAATTATCAAATTTAATCAGAAAATAAGAAGTTCGCACCATAGCAAAATAAGAGATCATTTATTAGAAAGGAACGCACCTTTTTGTGCGAATCTCTTTTTGAAGTCGCTTCACGATTTTACTTTCCTAAAAAATCCATGACCAAGAAGAGTATTTTCATACTTTATCCTTAGTGCTTCACATAATTTTAGAGGTAATTAATGTGACACCCCAGCCAGGCCATAGTGTTAGCTGTGAGGCCGGCGTCCGAGAGATGGAGTCTCAGTGGGACTTCCAGATGGGTAGTCAAGGGTCTCACATCGATTGATGGATGTAAGTTCGGTAGTATTTATACGATTATGAACCTTCCTTGTACAAGGCATTTTAAAGCCGTGATGACACCAACACTAAATGAAACTTCACAGTTAAGCATGCTTGTCCTGGAACAATCCAGGGATGGGTGACCTACTGAGAAGTCCATGGGATTTGGGCGGCAAAAGCGGACAATATTGTATAAGGCGGGAGTGGGTCGTTACAAATGGTATCAGAGTTTGCACCAACTAGAAATGTGGGAAATCTCGACCCCACACGAGGATGTGTGTTCCTAAATGGGGGAGATTGTGACACCCCAGCCAGGCTGTGGTGCCAGCTGTGAGGCCAGCGTCCGGGAGATGGAGTCTCAATGGGACGTCCGGATGGGTAGTTAAGGGTCCAACATCGCTTGGTAGATGTAAGTTCGGTAGTATTTATAAGATTATGAACCTTCCTTGTACAAGGCCTTTTAAAGCCTTAATGGCGTCAACAGCAAATGGAACTTCACAGTTAAGCGTGCTTGTCTTAGACCAATCCAGGGATGAGTGACCTATTGGGAAGTCCATGGGGTTTGGGCGGTAAAAGCGGATAGTATTGTATAAGGCGGGAGCGGGTCGTTACAATTAAGTACAACTAAAATCCTAAAAAAAGTTTATGATTATAAACAAAACTTCCAACGGTTTTAAAACTATTCACATCCTTCATTTCCTCTATCATGGCAGTTGGGTTCCTAATTTTGAGTTATTATCTTCTATGTTATTATTCTTTGCGCACGCAGATCGTGGATACCCACCACTAATGCACACATAGAAAAATTCTAATAAGGAATCTCTCATTTTATTAAAATGCGAACCTCTACTTTTCTGATTAAATTTTAATGATTCGAACCGTTCAACGTATTTAAAACATGTTTTAATGGTACTTTCAAGAAATCAGCTAAAAATATTACTAAAAAGAGCTTGATCTATGCAGTTTTTTATAAACTGTTATTATCAGTATTTTATGAAACAACTGTTTAGATCAGATCATTTTTTATATTCTTCTTAGTCAATTTGTTGCAGATACCCTTAAAAATATGTTGTAAACACAATGAATAATTCAAATCATTAACATTTGATCAAGAAATCATGAGAGGTCCGCATTTTAAAAAATTGACGGATCCTTCATAAGAAGGGTATATATATATATATATATATATATATATATATATATATATATATATATATATATATATAGGGAGGGAGAGAGAGAGAGAGGGGGACGGGGAGGGGAATGATACACCAATAAAAAACCTGTAGGCAGTGCCGGCCCCGACATTTGGGTTGCCCAAGCCCGAATTTAAATTGGTTGCCCACTTAATATTATTATGTCATAATAAAACTAAAAACATATAATCAAACAACAAATAAGAATAAAAATAAGGTTACATTACACACAAGAATATAGATTTTTTTTTATTTTACTTCACTTCACTTTAACTTTTTTAGAACAATTTTCTTATACAATTTTTTCGACAACTAAAAGAAGCCTAAGTAATGTAAGAACTTGATCGATAATGTGAAGGAAATAGGCAACTCTAAAATAATTTTTTTACAAAATAATTAAAATATTTTTCTATATTTACAAAAAAAAAAAATTTTTTGGTTGCCCTGCGCGGGGGGTTGCCCGAGCCCCGGGGCTTACCCCGGGGCCGGCTCTGCCTGTAGGCAGGTAATAAAAGGAACACGTTTTAGGTGCCTGCCATTAGTTTAGTTTAGTGGGCGGCGCCCATTTTCATACTTTTTGCGAAGTTTCAACTTTTATTCGACCATTGCACATTTCTCGCCAAACATATGAACCATCAAAGACCTAAACATATCAACTCCGACCCTAGCATATCCACTACTCTCTACTCTCTCTCCCCCCTACATTTGCTTCCCTGCTAGCAATAAGGGTTGTTTGAATTTGTTTTTTTTAATATATATGTCAACTTATTCTCTCTCTAGTCAGATCACATCCAAGTTATTAACATTGGGAAAAATAATTAAGAAAAAAACCCTGACAACTTAATGCTAAATT
This sequence comes from Arctostaphylos glauca, assembly GCA_019985065.2. NCBI lineage: Eukaryota > Viridiplantae > Streptophyta > Magnoliopsida > Ericales > Ericaceae > Arctostaphylos > Arctostaphylos glauca. The sequence goes on along the minus strand of JAHSPW020000001.1, from coordinate 17,108,826 downwards.
TTTTGCCTTTGATGAGTCAAACTAAACACTTCTTTTTAAAAAATAATTTACGTGCGCCTTTTCTATCGCTTAAAAAAACTTATAATTTGCCTCTCGTTCTCTTTTACTATCCAGGAAGTACTGCTTCCCGTTATGTTTTACTATTTTGAACTATTAATTTACGTCTGTCCTTCTAATATCAATTAAAAAGAACTTATAATTTGCCTCTCGTTTTGTTATACAATTTGGGGAGTACTATTGCCTTGTTCTGTTTTACTATTTTGAGCTATTTTATATAGGATGTTTTTAGGGGTACTTATTTTAAGGTCCTTTCTATTAGTCTTTATTAAGTTTTCATCCCATACACTTTTGAACATTAATTTTCAGTCCTCATTTTCTGTAAATACCGAACCAGCCCCCAGTAAACTCTGACCATGGTTTATTCGGATTACACCATAAGCCCCTAAAATCACGGTGACAGAAAATCGATCGCACCGGAATAGGAAATCTCTTCCAGAAATCCCTAAAATTAAGCCTAAAATGATAAACGTAATCCCTAAAATTAAGCCTAAAATGATTCTCCAAATTTAACCTCACCAAATCAAATATCCCAACTGTTGAGTCCTCACCATCAATTGACTGGACCACGGTATAATCCATAGGGCCTAACATGCCTTCAGAATTTTCATTGTTGCCGTCTCGATTACCAATATCAAATATCCCAACTATTGAGTCCTTAACAAGTACCTTTATGTCTTCATATTCGGCATTCTCTGCAAGCCCGAACATCGTACCCAAGTCGTCATCGTTGTCCAATAGTAGATTTTCATTGTCAACCAATGAGTAACTCAACACCACGGATTCAGGGTCCAAATGATGCCATCTATCACATACCTTATTCACCACCTGCACAAAGTTCCAGCTGCGATCTATCCGAATTGCAGCAATCTTTTCATTATGCCTACAAATCAGTATCAAACCACCATCCATTGCAACAATCATGTAGCACAAAAGGGGAAAAATCGGTATTACCTAATTTAAATGTCAAGCGGCAACGTGACACAAAAAATATAGTTGCCCCAAATTTACAATGTTCAGCAAATATACCATAATTACTCAAACATATTATCACTTCCAAATTTACAATGTTCAGCAAATATACCATAATTACTCAAACATATTATCACTTACAAATTTACAATGTACAGCAAATATACCACAAATTTCCTAATGTACCATAATTTTAACTTACCAAATTGACGAACATGGTAAATTCCCATTAAAATTTGAGTTATGGTCGTCCATGGTATATTTGCTTGATTTATGGTAAATTCAGACAATACGCATGGTAAATTTTGTCACCCCCATCAAAATGCGCATTATGGTGAATTTCGTAATCATTATGGTAACTCAAACATATTATCACTTACAAATTTACAATGTACAGCAAATATACCACAAATTTCCTAATGTACCATAATTTTAACTTACCAAATTGACGAACATGGTAAATTCCCATTAAAATTTGAGTTATGGTCGTCCATGGTATATCTGCTTGATTTATGGTAAATTCAGACAATACGCATGGTAAATTTTGTCACCCCCATCAAAATGCGCATTATGGTGAATTTCGTAATCATTATGGTAAATTTACAGATGGTAAATTTTCACCAGTATGTCAAACCCTTTGGATTCGGTGCCCCATTCGAATCACAAAATTAGACCTACAATGCGTTAATCATCGCAATAAATTTTGGGTTTCAACATCAACCACCGTAATATCGACATAACGAAAATAATCATCAGAACTTACCAAAATCTTCAGTCCAAACCGGTGATTAAATACTTCCGGGCAGAGAACTTCAAGTTCCAATAATGGGACTTTACGGGGCAGAGAACTTCAAGTTCCAGCGATTGAACACTTCGGGCCAAAGAACTACTTTTTTCCGGTGATTAAAAACTTCGGGACAAATCAAATCCGTAACAAAAATAATCTGTGCAAAATTCGTGAAAAACAAATCAAATCCGTAACAAATCAAATCCGTGACAAATCAAATCCCTTAAAACTACCATTTCCGTAACAAATCAAATCCGTAACAAATAGTATCTGTGAAAAAATTCGTGAAAAACAAATCAAATTACTAATATTTCGGCCACATATAGTAATATTTCCATAACAAATGAAATCCGTAACAAATCAAATCCCTAAAATTAAGCCTAAAATGATAAACGTAATCCCTAAAATTAAGCCTAAAATGATTCTCCAGATTTAACCTCACCAAATCAAATGTTAACTACACAAAGGGTAACATGGTAAACCATCTCTCAAAAGTAATGGCAAAATTGTCCATCTACACTATTATAGGATGATAACATAATTCCGAAAAGTGGATGGGATGAAAAACTAAGTCGGAGGAGTAGAAAGGACCCTAATTTAATTTACCCATGTTTTTAAGTATTTATCACGTTTAAGATATTAAAAAAATGTTTAAAATTTTATAAACTAACTCTCATAAATAGCTCAAAATAGTTTTAATTATAAATAAATTACACTATTAAAAGTTTGATTTGCAATGCCGGATTATCAATAGAATTGTGGTGGGGGCTTTCTTCCATAAGTCGATAGCAGAAAAACTTTTAACATTTTTAATCCATCAAAATAAAAGTCAATCTTTAAAGTCGTTTATATTAAATTGAATAAAAATATCCTTATTATTTTTCAGAACTTCAAAAATGAATGTCAAACACTGAACTATATATGTTGTAATTTGAGCAAATAAATTTTAACGGCTATAATTGAATGATTCATAATAATTTAAGCAACTAAATTTATTTAATTATTTTAATTTGAACAAATAAAATTATTTATTATGACAACAATATGTGTGTAGTGGTGTTAGGGGTGGTGGTCTCCATTCCTAAGTCCCTTTCCTTCCTGACTGCCCCGTTATCTCGTGGTACTTTATACTTGGTCCAAAATCTGTTCAAGTATACATGTCAACTTATACACGTCAAGGTGTGCTCACATTCACGTCATATATATATATATATATATATATATATATATATATATACTGATGAGTATATTTAACATTATTACACACTAATGTAAAATTGCGAATCCTTGTGAAAATTGGATTACAAAATCTCTCACGTGTTCTAAATCTAATAGAATATATATAGCACCAAAAAGCTACACATCCTGTTAGTTTTAATGTCGAATTGTACATGCTTAATTTAATTCCACTAATTGACAAGTAATACGTTGAATTATCTATGCAGATACGTGGTTGTTATTAGAGAATTATATAATTTACTTTGTTACTTTTATGACGATTTTTTCCAATTTATGATCACTGTTAATGAGTACTAAGGACTATAAAAGATGTAATTATGGGTATGCTGTAGTTATACATAGTTATAATTTGGCTACTTGAAATATATATACTCCGTGTATAATAATATTTATATTACAGGACATCATAAATAATTAATAAGCTGGTAATCACAATAATGAAGTTTTACTAAGAGCCAATTATGGTTGCTAAACATAGAGATTATGGAAGTGAAAGTGGGGCTCGAGAAAAGGAAGGCTCTATGAGTAGACGTGCAGGTGATTGTCTAAATGTAAGGGTCATCCATAATTATCCTTTTCAAATCTCATTAATAACATTTTTGTGGAAATTAATTAAGACTCCATTTGCAGATTACTCAAGTGTGTAAGAAAGGAAAGAAGCTAAGGAACAGGAAATGAAAATGTAAACATTCTGTATTTCATTCATTGTGGTCCCAATAATGAAAACCTTGAGATCTCTTTATACAAAACTAACCGACTATGCACCGACTAAACTCTGCTTACTTAACACTTTATCTCAACTTAATATTAACAAACAACAAACAACTTATTTTAACTATTATTTGCTGTAGGTGTCACTCTTGTATCATTTGATACAACACCATTTGGTACACACGTTCCCTTGTCTTCTTTTATTAACACTGGATCAGAAACTAAATGGTTTACAATTTCTCTCAACACCTCTTGGTTTGTACGTCATGAGCATGCTTATATATATATATATATATATATATATATATATATATATATATATATATATATATAACTCGGTTGGCTTAGTTAAAACCTCGCATTAAGGAATATATATATTTTTCAATTTTTTCAAGTGATATAAACTTTAAAGCAACAGGGTCGTATGGAAATTTATTACCTCTTTAATTAGGCTTACGATAATAGATAGAATGATCAGTCTCCCAACAATGAGTTTATGTACACAGAAATTGGTCTAGACAACTTTAGTTACAAATAGGAGTTTATATATATGTATACACACATGTATATGTATATGTATATGTATATGTATATGTGTGGGGTTAGTTGTTTGGGAGAGGGAACATTCTCAAGCACAAAGTGACAAGTAGAAAATCCAAGGAGTGGATGGGTGTGACCTAATTCCCTTTTGCATCAATGGATGGCGACTGTATATATGATGTCTTAATTAGTGAAAGAGGGTAATAATCTTTCTAGGGCTGCTTTCCCATACTCTCTTTACACTCCTTTCTTTCCTTTCGTCATAACCTAACTACCCTAGTATTCTAAAAGTATATTTAAATTTCCTTAATGATTATATTTTATTTAGCTTTCTTTATTTGAACGCAACAATGATATAGTTGAAAACTCGATCACTGCAACACGGACTAATACTTGACATATGATTCTTGATAGTTTGTGAACTCACAAGAACTATTTCGATGCCCATTATTAACAGGGCCACCCTATATATTTTTTCACTTTTAAAATAAATTAGAAACTACACATGAATTAATTGTAAATGTAATCTTATCTCAACCGCCCATTTGTTGGCGCTCAAAAAAATTTAGATGAGATATATAGTAAGAGGGGTTGTTATATCGTAGAAGATGAGATTTTATTATAAATAGATGAATAATTATAAAGAGTTTGTTCGAGTGTTATTCTAAAAAGAAAATAAGGAGATATAATTAGTAGGTGAATAACATTTTCATAATTAACAAAGACATTTCATATTTCTTCTTTGAATGATTTTTTTTAATTGAGTTGTCATTTATTATAATTAATTTAATTGTTAAAAATTTTACATAATGTACTACCTCATATTATGATGATGTTCAAACTTTGCCATTGTTATGTAAAAGGGAAGGAGAGAAATTAAAAAAAGAAGAAATACATACGTGTGTGTGTGTGTATATGGCCATATAGGGAAGAGTACATATATATATATATATATTTATATATATATAGAGAGAGAGAGAGAGAGAGAGAGAGAGAGAGAGAGCCCATGTGTTTTGTCACGCGCGCGTTTTGTGTGGAGCCCCCATTGACTCAATAGGTATAAGTTTTGAGCAACTTGGTCATAGTTTATTCCGTATAGTAATGAGCAATCATAAATAATTGGCGGTTTTTATACTAATTCTAAACAATTATATTAGACTAGGAAAGCTTTATCAATCTAATCAGTGATATCTATTAATTAATATAAATAAAGACTACGAAATTGCAGAGGGAAGAATAGAGAACAAGACAATGGACCGAGAAAAAGAGAGTTTTCCATGAAAACAATTGACATTTACTCCTTAAAAAACGCTGCTTCTCTTGACAGAAACACACATTAAAAGTTAAAAAATTAGAGACAGGAATAAGGGGTGGTGGCAGTAGCCCCTGCTCACTTTTTTTATTTTTCACTATCTCATAATTTTCTTACAATTAATCTTAAATATTCACAATTAAGTTTTAACCGTCTTGCAATTTATATTTTATTGATTTACTCCCTTTAAACGCCTATAGTTTCTCAACCTTTTAGCCTTTTCATTTTGAAATTTTTGCGTCCTCGAAAATGACAATATTATCTAATACTGGATCGGTTAGTTGACAATGGATGTATATATACAAGCCTTTGTCAAAAAATTATTATGATGAGTTAATCAATTTGCCAACAATGATTGAGATCTAGCAAGTAGAGAGCCTATGGGGAAGGAAAAGTCTAGAATACTAGAAAAATAAAATCAGAAATGTCTCCGAATTCAAAATCAAAGGCCACGATTCACTTGAATTTGTGATATCTATAAATTCAAGTGAATCGTGGCTTTTGATTTTGAATTTGAGAATATTTCTGATTTTATTTTCCTGGCATTGTAGCACTCCTCTAGGGGGAAAGGAGTGTGCAAAAATCAAGGTGAAAACAGTGATGTTGTCCTTTTGTTTGCATTAATTTGCAAGGAAATCTTAACCCATGGAAATGACCTAACTTGCCTTTGAAGTCTCCAAGGGACTCAAGTCAATGGAGTGTAGCCTTTTCTTAAAGAAAGTTGTTGATGGTATGTATTTCTAAGGTGTTGACAAGGGTCTTTCGCATGAAATTAATGCAAGTGTTTGCACTTGAGGAATGTTAGACTTTAGACTTCACCTACTAATTCAATCCCAATTCAGGACCATTTCAACCCAACGCGTTTGAACTGTAAAACACTGATTTTGAACTATATTATTTACTAGTAAAGACGGTATGTAATATTTGATAATTTTTATGACTTTTCGCCAGAATTGTGTTAATATCCTTCTTTATCTCGACAAGAAGAATAAAAATTATTAAAAATTATAGATTAAAATTTAAAAAGGTCTAAATAAGACGACGCTAAATATACTAAAATAAGTGAAGAATTATTATTTTTCTGCTCTTTAGTGATTTCTTTTGGATTTATTCAAAAACATTTTACCTTAATTTGGTCAAGTAATAAAAAAATACCAAAAAACTAATATTAAAAAACTTTGGTCAATGCGTGGTTTTTTTATTTTTATTTTCCCAAAGATGAAACTGAACATGTACGAGTAACGACTTAATACTTTCAACAGATCCTCCAAAAAGAGGATGAACTAAACAACTGGATTTGTAGCGCTCACTACGAGTTTCATGTGTGAAATCTATAATTTGGTTGGCTTATTCTGCAAATATTAACAATAAATTAACTTAGACTTTAACGACTCACTCTTTACTAATAATTAATTTATTGATCAATATATATAATAACACAATCTAAGAAAATTAAGTCGGAGTATTCCCCATTATTTAACAATCAAAGGGACAAATAAAATGGGACGAAAGATGAAGTGTTTTTTTCAAATCTAAAAAAATAAAAAAATTAATTTTTGTGTTGGATTACTCATAGAAACGGACGTATTGTACTAATTATTTTGTCACGATAAAGTTTGTCGCATAGAGGTATATCGACAATTTTTCACTATAGATTTTTGTCACGATTTTATGAGATTGATACTCTAGATTAATAAATTAATGGAGAATTATTTACTTTGTCGAGTTTCACAAAACAAATCTCGTGATGAACCTCACAAGCCATAACTGTTGGACCTAGTCTATTTTAGGGACTTGAGATAGTACGTACGTGTAAAAGTTTATTCTTCATGATCAAGCGATCAATAATTTTTTTACTTAAAAAAATCCATCGCCGTGGTGGAATTAGAGACACCGAAAATATTTCGTCAAACCAACCATTCAATTAGGGCAGGCCTAGCCAATTAGATTTTATGGCTACCTCCCTCCATTGCCTTAATTTCTACTAGTTAATTTGGCTTATAATATTGACTGTGGTCTCCACGTTGAAAACAACTTGAACTCAAGTGTTACGCAGCTCTAGAGTCTTGAGTGATACCACATTCATCAATCATAGGCCGTTAGTGAGCATATACATTTATGGTGGCAGTATGAGCGCGAGAATTACAAATCTTTCAAAAAAATGTTTTCCAAATACAAGGTTTAACTCCCATATATTTATGACATGTCGATAAAGCAACCAACCCAATAACTAAGTTTAACAAATAATTTCAAACTCAATACTCAAAATCATTAATAATTTTTACACTAAACCAAAATCAATGTCATCCTAGGTACTTGCCAAATGACTGTACTGGTAAAGCCACGACTCTTGGACTTTCCTCACATCCATCTCTCAAGTTTGCTCCATCTCAACCTGTTTTTCAATAGATGACATGAAATGTTAGGGGCAACAATTTGGTCCATAAGTAATAAGACTTAGTAGAATAACCAAATCCCTACCCATAACTTACAAGCACACACATATACTCCCGAACAAGCATATGAACCATAAGTCATATATTAACATGCAATGTCAGGCATAAGTCTTTTCACATTGAGTAGATTTCCATTTATTAACTCTTGTTTGATGCTTTGGCCCATACACCAAGCTGTCATACACGACGCTTCCATACGTTAGGATCTCATATGTCACCCTTGCACGACTGTGACACAGCTCAAGGCACTTACACGGCTAACTGACAATGCACACACCTCACTAACATTGGAATGGCTTACAAACATCACCTTTCTAGTCCATAAAATCATGAATCCAATCCTCCTATATTTGATATATGATCCAGTCAAACACCTACGGGGAGAGAGAAAGAGACAGGGAGAGAGAGAAAAGAAAGAGAAGACAGAGAGAGAGCTACCTGCTCAGATTTCTATCAAAATGCGCAACCTAAAAAATTGATAGAAAATGAACAATTGGGGAGGCAGCAGTCGTACAAGTAGAGGGAAGGAAAAAAGAGATCGATTCTGATATGAACAGTTAGTAAACCCAAATCGATTGAGATTGGAAAACGTGGAAAACCAAATCGATAAATATGGAATCAAGTTATATACACATATACATACATATATATGTATATATGTTGGAACTTGTGGCTTATATGAAGAAGGCTAGTAGCCAAGCGTAGTGGAGTGGAGCGAAACTTCTGGCCTATCACGAGTTCAACTGTTGTAGTTGGGACGAAGGCCCAATGGTTTGGGGGCCGGGTGTGTGAGGCTTTACCCCTCACGGTACGATACGACCTAATTAGAATTGGATTTCAATTAGAGTTGGATTACCTAATTAGAGTTGGATTCTAATTATAGAGTTAGATTCTAATTAGAGTTGATTTACCTAATTACAGTTGGAGTAGGATTGGAATAGAGTACGGCTATAAATATTTTCTATTGTAAAACCCTAGACATCATATCAAATAATAAAATCTCGATCCACTCCTGTGGATATACCCAATTTTGGGAAACCACGTAAATCTTGTGTTGATCTCTTTACTATTTTTGTATTATATATTGTGTGTTTGATTGATTGATTGCGCGTACAATATCCAAATAACTATTCACCACATGTTCAACAAATCTAAACGATAAATCACGCGGATAATTATGGTAGGAAAAAAATATTAAAATACATAAAACGACTCGACTTTTTGGGTCATTACAACCTATCCCCATTAAACAAATTTCGTCCTTGAAATTCGAAGGATTACCTCGTTCAACGAATGACCCTAGATAATTGGTTTACATGACATCACTTCTCGTTCCTAAGTCGATTCTTCTAGTCCCCGATGATGCAATAGAATATTCAATGGCTTTGACTTGTTCGCTCTCAGTGCTTTTTCCTGTTGATTTAAAACACGAACTGCTTGCTCCTCGGTAGTGGCATCGTCACACAAGGTAAAGTTCTTCATGTTAAGGACATGTTTTGGGTGCACTATATATTTGCGTAGCATCAGTACATGAAAAACTTTGTGCATGAAAAACTTTGTGCACCTTAGACAACTACGACAGTAGTGCGATACAATGTACTAGTTCTCTCACTTGTTTTAAAATATTGAATGAACCAATAAATCTGGGAGACGGTTTCTCTTTTCTTCCCAAAACGAATAATTCCCCGACATGGTGGAATCTTCAGGAACACATGATCTCTTGTAGTGAAAGTCAAAGGTCAATTTCTTCGATCAGTGTAGCTCCTCTGCTGACTTTGGGCTGTCACTAGTCTTTGATTGATCAGTTAAATCTTCTATGTTGTTTCTCGTACTGGGTCTGGTCCTATCAAATTAGTCTCTCCACCGTCCATCCAACAAACCGAAGATTGACATGGTCTTCTGTACAGTGTTTCATATGGAGAAATTCTAGTGCTAGCTTCAAAGCTATTGCTATAACAATGTGAAGATTAAATTCGTCCAGATCCTCCATCATCTTCCATGCTCTAACTATCAATGCAGCCACCATCTCTCTAGGCTTAGGGCTAAGTGCATCTCCTACAACGTTTGCCTTTCTTGGGTTGTATGGCAGTGTGAACCGATAGTCCTCAAGATATTCTAGTCAACGCCTCTCTCATGTTCAAATCCTTCTGTGTTAAAAGATGCTTCAAAATTTTGTGGTCCGTGAATATCTCAAAGTTCTCCCCATATAGATAATACTTCCTAGACTTCAACATGAACGCAATTGCAACTAACTCTAAATTGTATTGGGTAGTTCTTCACATGTAAGGACCAAAACAATTTTGAGTTTTTAAAATATTTATTCAAAAATTTATTTGTGGAATAATTATTTGATTTATTATATAATTCGGATTTTAGTTATAGGACCCGGGTCTTTTGTGTTATTTCACGCACATAACAATAGGTGGTGTCCTACGGTGAGAGCCCTTGGGAGCCTTAAAATCTGATTTGGCTTGGGGTACGGGGTGAGCTCATCTCATTTCCTCATTTCTCTCTCTCTATAGTCTAGGGCTCTACCTTCTCTCTACCACCACCATCAATCCATTCCAGCATTTTTGAATTCCTTTGATATATACGAAGCTTGCAACGTGTTTGATGTGGAATCGAAGACGGATCGTGATTTGGTGCTCGGGAAGCTTGGATTCAAGGTTTAGAGGTTCACCAAAACTAGAGCTTTCACCTCTTCATCAAATATATTCTTTTGAAGCTTGAGGTAGAGATTTTTACCTTACATTATGTGTATATGATGTGTTTAGATCCTTATTTCATGTATATATTGAGGTTTTGGTGTGAGTTGGAGTGTTGGAGAAATTTAGAATCGCGTAGAAAATCTGTAGAATTGCGCAATGGCGTCCGGACGGGGGACTTGGGCATTCGGACGGCTGGCCCAGGAATTTTGGTAGAAAGGTGAAAATTGGGGAGTCCAGACGAGACAGCTTGGCGTTTAGACGGGAACGGACGTGTTTGGACAGAAATGTGTTATTTTCTTGTGATAGTTGGGTTGTCTTATATTTTACCTTAGGTTCTTTTTTATTTAGTAAATTATCATGATTGCGGGTTATTCGTACGTTTATTTTGATCTAGATTGAATGGAGCATAGTTAACATAACGTGAACATAGTATGAATATGCATAACATACGCACATGTTGATATTGATTGATACAAGTATAATACTAGTCTCCATCGAGAGTGGTGCTAAGGAACTATAAATCTAGCTTATTTCGGAAAATGTGATAGAGAATGCCATGAATTGGCTTAACTAGCCTCCATTGGGAGAAGTGCTAGGACATGACATCATATGGTTGTATTCGGTTAGCTTTTCCTTTGAGCGATGAGTTGGTAGTAAGGTGTGATGTTTGTAGCATTTGAATTGATAAACTACGGATTTTGTGAAGAATCTCTCACGTGTGTTCCCTTATTCACATTTTAGTGTTTGACATATGAATGTTTGTATCGCCATACAATGTTCATAGTGCATACCATTTCATCTCATATGCACATAGCCTTAGCATAGATTTTTCTACTGGGCTTGTAGCTCACCCTTCCATCTTTCAGGTAGTACCGCACTGGATGCATAACATGGAGTATATGATATGCATGGCCTAACATTTTTTGGAGAGCTAATCGAAGGAGTTATTTATCATCTTTATGAACTTATATTTGGAAAATGTATTGTAACTTTTAATTGAATTTTTGGTTGATGATAAATGGGGTCTTCTACCCTTTTTGAGATCATGGGTAATGTATTTTGGGCCGGTATTGTCTATTTCTCTTTTGAAAACCAATGGACACTTGTCAGTTTGACATTATATAAATGAAATATTTTGGGTTATTAAACGGTATTTAGTGAGAATTGTGAAAGATATATTGTGATTTATTATATTGAGAAATCAGGGCGTGACATCACATGTGGCTATAATAGCCTAGAAGCATAGGCAACCATCTATCTTTTTGCATCAGAACTCCTCATAGACCTTCTCTCGAAGTATCACGGTAAATTTCGTACCTTCCGTCTCTGGTAGGTATCACCAATATTGGCGCAATAGTTAACCTCCTCTTCAACTCTTGGAATGCTTGTTCATTGGCATTGATTGTCCTACCCAAGGGCAAATTCAGGATTAATAATCACTAGGGTCAAGTATCATGTGTTCAATGACTTTGTTATCGTACTTGATAATGGATAAAAATAAATACAGTCAAATACTAAACAAAAAGTTATATCTTTTTATAATATATAACCAAAAATTGATATCCAATCATAATATATTGTCTCATTTACAACTGACCTTGACAATTTTTTATATTTTGAAATCGATGCATGATAACCTTATTGGTAATGCTAGCTATCAAAAATCTCTCTCTTAGTATACACAATCCAACTATCATGCATCCATTGATCACCCATTCGATTAAGAACTCGATTCTTCACAATCTTCATGGCAGGAAATGCTATCTCCGTTGCAGCAGTTAAACTTGCAAATGAGTTAGATACATTTAGACACACAAAACAAAAAAGTAACTCAATATTCACATCATTAAATCGATTATTAAGCTCTTGGATTTGTATATCTATGATCATATAGAACAACTCGACACGATAGTGATGAAAGATTATCATTAATTTCTTGACCTCTTCGCCTTGATCTTCCTTGAGAAATATATGATTGCCCTCCATGTTAGGAACATCAATGTTACTATTGCCACAAAAAGTAGAAACTTCATCCATCAAAGTATTCCACACACTATTCCTTATCGATTGGAGTTGTTGCTTGGCTGCTTGAACTAGTTTTGTGAAATTTATAATGTCTTGATATTTTCTTTGTAATGCTTGCGGCAACTCATTTGTAGCTCCCAACATAAATATCATCAAATGTAGATTGAACACAAACTCAAAAGATTGCATCTCTTTCAATAAGCATAAGGCTTCTAACTTTTGTTTTGAAGTGATGCATCCTCTAATATTATGTCAAGCACATCAATCATAGTCGCAAACATGTTAACCAAGCTAAATAAATTAGTGCCATAATGTGATCCTCAATGTCTATCACTGGCACGAGTGAGAGTGATTTCTTGATTGGACCTGGTCATTTGTAATATCATCGTTATTAAGTGCTTCAATAAGTTTGGTATCTTGTTTCTCTCGAAGTATATCAAGACGTTTGCAAGAGGCTCCAATAACATTCATGATATTAGAAACCAACGCAAAGAAGTCGGCCACATGTATATGATTTTTTGCTACCGCCACAAGAGCTAATTGAAATTGGTGAGCAAAATAATGAACATAATATGCACATTTATTCTCTTGCAAACTAAGTGCGTTTAGCCTATTGAATTCCCCTTGCATATTACATGCCCTATCATAGCCTTGTTCTCTTAATCTAGAAATTCTCAAGTCATGTGTTGAACATAAATCTTCAACATCCTATCCGCATCACTTTGTAATAACTACTCCTTGTTGTTTCTAGCAGACCTAATATATGAGATCTTGCCCTTTGGTTCATCCTCCTCTAGGTCCTCTTCATTTAAATCCTCATCTCTCAAGTCCTTTGCTGAGTCAACCTTCATAAGAACCTCGTTCAGAGAGATTTCAATCACCTCAAAGGGTAGTTGAGCCCTTTGCCTGGGTCTGAAATCCACGAGAAAGTGGATTGCATGGCAACCAAATTAATTGTTAGGTTGGGTAAAGGTCATTTCTAGTGCCTTCTCATATGCCATGTCATTCTTAAAAATCCTGAACCCCCTATAACTTCTAATTACTGATTATGATGTCATTGCACTAAACGGTGAATCTGAACATTTGTCTTACCAACGATCGCATGTTCTATCTAACGCATTACAACTACGTACCACTACTTTCTTAGCCCTAATATCCAATTGTCACTCTAAGATCCATGGGTTGCTCGCTATAATAGTCGTCCCTCGGTTACATACGGCGGATACCCCACGAATCATAGATAACTTCTCTCGAGTCCAATGACATTGAATAATTTTCTCAAAAAACATTGAATAATTTGGGGGACAACACTCATCCATACACCATGGGCTACTAATCAAAAAGCTAAGCTACCCAAATTCAAAGTCTCTAGGTTCTCAACTTCGGGCACTAAATGCCAAGTTGTAACAACCCATGTTTCTCTTGCTCGTTATTAAATTAAGAAAAACACATTTCGCAACTGAATAAATGTTTTCTTGAAATAAAACGATTCAACTCCCAAATATTTATTGCCTATTGGAAAAACAACTAACTCAATAACCAAGTTCAATAAGTAGTTTCAAACCCAACACTCAAAATCATTAATAGTTTTAAACCAAACCAAAATCAGAGACATCCGAAGTACTTGCTAGGTAACTTTTAGTGATAGAGCCACGACTCTTGGACTTCCATAACATTCACCTTCTGAATTTTCTCCATCTCAAATATCTGTTTCTCAATACCTTGCGTGAAATTTCAGAGCCAACAATTTACTCCATGAGTGATAACACTCAGTAGAATAACCAAGCGTTATTCATAACTTATAAGCACACCCATATATTCTCTAACAAGCATATGAACAATAACCATACATCAACATGCAATGTCATGCATAAGTTTTTCCGTATTAAGTAGATTTTTATTTATTGCCTCTTTTTTGATGCTCCAATACACCATGCTCCCGTACATGACGCTCTCATATGTTAGGCCTCCATATGTCACCCTTGCAAGCCAATGACATGGCTCAAGGCACTACATGGTTCACTGATATTTTACGACTCACTGACACTCGCATGGCTCACATATATTCCCTTTTGACTTTATATCGTTTTATGCAATATTTGTTAATGCTCTATATTTCTTGTCCATTAGGCTCCCAAAAGTCATGTTTCAAGTATGGGCCATGACTCGGCTTACAGACACTGACACGACTCAAGAACATCACCATCCGGTAGCATAATCGTTTAATCTAAATCGGTATATGTCTTTTAACACCTCAAATTTCATAATATAAATACTTTTAGATCATCAAAGTAAAACCGGTAGCATAACTCATAAAAAGTGAATAAAGTGGCCCATTGCGTATGGTGAAAAAGTTTAGACTCTCTATTCCCATGGGAGTATTTTGTGATTAGACGAGCTAATAATATAGGCCCACAAACATGTTGAACCGTGAAAGTGAAGTGTCCTATGGTCCTCAAATTCTGAATAAGTTTCAGCCGTTGGATTAATAAAAGCCGAGAGAAGTCTATTAGTTATTATTCTATACGGTGACGTGCAGCTATATCAAACACTTTCATAATTCCATATCCCTTTGTAGTCAAGGAACAAACAATTTTCACCCTCTAATAAATTCCCAGTATTATTAAAAAAAAATTTCAGAATTATAATTCTTAAATTGGGGAATAAAATCAATATTAAAAAGAAAAGTGAAATTCGATTCAAAATAGCTTATCTTTTACATGATTGTATATATTCATTTATTACTTTATTTTAGTTTGTTTACCTTTGATCTTAAATCAAATATGCCCTTTGAATTGTCTAATCATATTTTTTTTTAAGAAAACAAATGTCAACCAGATTCCGATAATTACCACCGTCCGTACTATCCCAACTGTCTATATAAATATACAACCCCAAACTATGTAATTCTACTTTCATGTAGAGACAGAACCCAACTAGAACTACAAATTAAGGGGAAGAAGAAGAAGAAGAAGAAGAAGAAGAGAGAAATTAAGTATCTCATGGCAGAAGACTTCCAAGCTGGCGTTTGCAACTCAACATGGTGGAATTTACAGAAAAGCCCACTTGGGTTTTGGCCTAGTAGTGACATGGTGGAGATGAGTAAGGCAAGGTCTAGTGATGACTCCGGTGGCTCAGTTTCCGATCAGCAGCCGGATTCCGGCAGTGGCATTTGGATTGATTCTTCCACCTTGGAAATGATGGGTATTAATGGTATTTCATCACCATCATCATCCACAACAACAGATTGGAACCACACCCTACTGTGAGTGATCGATCAAAGATTCAAGTGCCCTTATATTTTATGGAAACACAAGTTCATTGAAATTATTGGTGATTATTTTTTTATACAAATCTTGATAGCTTCCACTACCAATAAAGAAAGTTTATTTTCAAGACTTGTTTTCAATCTGTAATCATTTCAAAAGTAGATGAAGTCAATTTAATCAATATTTTTTTTGTTCTTATCTTTATTTTTTTTATTTTGTTTTTGTTTTTTTTGTTTTGGTAGTGAAAGAAGGGAAAGTAATTACAGTTCTGCTATGATACAAGAAGACATGAATTCAAGGCTGAATTTCCGGCAAGAAACTGGTATGGGTTGTCCAACTCAAATCCAAAAGGAGTGGACTAGTACTACCAATGGATTCCATCAAGCAAATCAAGGGTTTTCACAAGATCATCAAGCTTCACAAGGTTTCCCTTCAATATTGCTACAAACCCTATTTGATAGTACCAATTCTCAACCACAACAATCTCTATTCGAAAACCGGTCCACGAATTATTCAGATGAATTTTCTCCCTTAGTACTAAAGGGTTCACTTGCAAAACAACAACCCGTTCGCAATCATTTGAATTTAACAAACAACGCGCCTTTCTGGAGTATCTCCGATGCATCTGAAAATAATATCGGCGCCAGCCTTCTTCCGTCGATTCAAACTCAGTTTCTTGCATCAACATATGAGGAGAAACCCATTTGCCCCAATCTCATCGCCAAGGTAAGTATGGTGATTTAGATCAGAACCAATGATGAAATGTTCATTAATGGTCACTCAGCTCTAGGGTTTGGGACTAAATCATTGTTTTATATGCATGCTTCAACTCTAGGCTAACAATGAAGCTGTTCAAGACTCTTGTAAAAAATACAGTGGTGAACCTGTATTCAAAAGACCGCGAATTGAAACACCATCGCCATTACCAACTTTTAAGGTATACCATATATGCATTCCTAATTTTGTCGATTTACAGAACAATTTTCTCGTACAGCTTATCTTTTTCCAAAGAAATGAATAAGAGCTTGTGACCTTATGTTAGGTCCGAAAAGAGAAGCTAGGGGACCGAATAACTGCCCTCCAACAACTGGTTTCTCCTTTTGGAAAGGTAGGGATTTGGATTTTTGCTCTCTACTTTTCAGGGACGAAAATATTAATTTGTTCCTTATATCAATTGAAGCTTGTTTGAGTTTATTTAAATCATGTTTTCTTTTTCAGACCGATACCGCATCAGTTCTCCAAGAAGCTATTGAGTACATCAAATTCCTCCATGATCAAGTCAATGTAAGTTCCTATTACCTTCGTCTCACTATTACATGTATCAAAATTTCGAATTATGCTTAAAGTACAATTATTAGATGTAGTAAAGTTTTATGGAGTTTTGATACATATATTTACATGCATATGAGTTTCAGGTTTTAAGTACCCCATACTTGAAAAATGGAGCTCCCATGCACCACCAACAGGTACATATTTTATCCTACTTACCACCTCCAGAAGGATGCTTATATAATTGTAATTTCCATACCATATAAATGAATAGAAATGGAACATTTTTTGGGGTTAAGGGTTGATTTAGTCTTCTGCTTATGAATGATTTCAAGCCAAAGGGCAATCAAAAGGGTGTCTTATGCAGTATTTTTTAGTTATTTTGTCCGACTGCGATTCATTCATTGTTTCGTCCTTTTACAGATTTGTGATAAAGTGAATAAAACTGAAGGGCCAAAGCAAGACTTGAGAAGCCGCGGACTATGTCTTGTGCCTATATCAAGTACTTTTCCAGTTGCCAATGAGACCCCAGTTGATTTTTGGACACCAACATTTGGAGGAACATACAGGTCGACAAGCTAATAATTAGTAGAGAAACATATTCCACAGAATTCTACACAGCTGGTTGATATGTTCCAATTTCGAAATTAAAAAAAAAAAAAAAGGGAAGAGGAGGAGAGCTTGGGAGCCACAGTGCAAAAGCAAGAAAAGGAGAAAAGAGAAAGAAAAGGGAGTGACCCCTCAGAGCCAATGATGTAGGACTAGCAAATAATTTAGGTACCTACCACAGAAGGGTAATATAGTCTTTTTCAAATAAAGAAAAATTCTGTAGTGTAGTTGAAGGTGGGATAGGAACAGGAACAGGTGCTAAATTTAGCAGAAGTACTTCTAGATTAGTTGAGGCTGATCTGGTTTTAGTTGAGCTAAATTTAGCAGAATTAAGGAAGGAAGGTGGTGTTGATTAACTAAGGGATTTTTGTTCCTGTTTCTTTTAATGTACTAGTGTAATTTGCAGGCTTTATTTATTTATTTATGCGAAAGAAATTAAAAAAGAGGAAAAAGAAGGAAGAAACAAAAGAGATAAAAGTATTATTATGGATATTGAATTCAAGAAGAGGAATGAGTACTGATTGTTTGTGTGGAGGTCATTTGATTGGTCTCTAGCTTTTGTCTCTTGGTTTTATTTATTTGTTTGGAATGTGGGTAGTGGCAATTATAGCACACCCCACCTTTTCCTGCTTTTAGGGTTTCTTGCTTTATAAATGCTGGATATTGTTTTTATAATCTGATGATCTTTTGGATTTAAATCTTCTTAACTGAGAGTACATGTGTGGATGGCCTTTTATTGTGATTTTATTTTATTTTTTCAAAATGCTACTAATTTGGTTTATAACTAATTTCAAGCACAATTTATGAGCAAATTCAGCTAGCTGTCGTCATTTTGAAGTTCTTGCACTGAGTTGGACATGCTTTGAATGAGTATTTCATTGATAGCTAGCTAGCAGAAATATCCGGGTGTGGCAAACATTAATTAGTCCACTATTCACTTGTAAAATTAGTATATGGGTTTAGGTGACGTGTCTACTTATCTTCAATAATAGACGTAATATTTAACATTATTAATACCCTTGACGAAAACTAAAAATTGAATAGTTCCTATTGAAGAAGGTAAAATCATAATAATGGTTCTGTCCAGAGGAATCAAAAAGCTATCTCCCGCAATTTTCGCACCTCAAATCTCAAGTTTTAGACCCCTCACTACCAATTCCCTTCAAGACATCTTTCAAGCAGGGAGGAAACTCTTTTTCTCCTTTGTTTGGCAAGCTAAGGAAAGAAAATCAACTGAGATACCGTTAGTCTAATTAAACCTAATTAAGGTTATTTAACGAGCTAATAGCAATAATTTATCTTGGCAAGGAGGATCTCTTGTACACTATCATGTTGCCGAGGTAAGAATGTCATTTGTCGATATGAGGAAAATAGTACAGTAATCAAAAGACTGATTGAGGATTAACATTGATATATTAATATCTTGTGACCAATTCTAATCATACAGGGATGTGAAATTCTAGACCAATTCAACGTATACTGAGAAGTTAACAGTTGAATGAAACTAGAGCTATAGAAGATAGTGTTCAGAGAGTCTTGATGAAACTTATATTGTTAAAAGTCAATCAGTAACAATTCTAATTCTTTTCTGGTGAGAATTTACAAGATGTATTAGGACTCAAATCGTTGAGTGAGAACCTCTTTAAAAAGATACACACCCTTGGAATAGAGGTACATCGTGATTTGTTATTACAAACATTACATTGAGAGTCATCTTTGATTGAGTGCTGACATAATCACCATAATATCTTCCCACCAACTAAAGGCGAAGGATCATTTAACGGTTAATTGTCTTGTAGAGATTATGTTTCAATTGAGTTTGATAGACATTAAGTTCGACCATAGTTTGAGGTATTAACTTTCTTAGTAAAAAATTTCACCCACCTACAATATTGTCGCCGTCTGTAGAAAAGTTAAACTCTTATGGCTAAAGCACCAAAAGATCAGTTCAGGGGTTAGGCCAAAATGATAAGTCTAGGTCTATATCTCCACCTCTGACTCCAATTAAGGGGAAATGAGTGCCACAAAACATGCATACGGAGTGGAGAACTTATAGCTCTCGTGAGGACTCCGTTCTAAATCCATAAAAAAGTCCAGGAGGGACCAAGAGGTGTGGGAGAGGCTCCAAATGAGGAAATGCTATGTAAAGGGTTTAGAAGGGGAGCCTTTTGAAAAAAATGTTCTGCTTATTCCCTAACCAAATCGGTAGAGATGGGAGAATGAGCTAGGAGAGCTCCATTGGGGGTTAGGGTTTTGTTGATGGTTGGGGGGGGGGGGGGGGGGGGGTGGTTTCAAATCCCTCAAAGAACAAGGAAGGAGTGTCGTCCATTGGCGCATCTTGGATCCAGCCAAATCCTCGAGATATGTGAGTGTGGTTTAACTAGTAGAAAGAAGGGCACATGACGTCACATCATTTGGCAAAGAAGGTATTGCATCGACTAGCAACCTCTCTACTCTCCAAGGCAATGGAGACAGCGCGGCCTTGCCGACGAAGTTTGCCCCCCTAAATTCTATCTTCACAATAGAAAAACTGACCCAATGGGGTATATAAAGGGGTTTGTCCAAGCAATTTTTTTCCCCGTATGGAATGAGGACCTTTATTGTATGGTATTTGCTTTAGTCTTGGCGATATTGCGTTGGTATCATAAGCTCTCTTCATGTTCAATTACCACTAGGAGACAACTGGTAGAGACTTCGTAGCAAGGTTTCTTACAAATTAAGCTCAGCCAAAAGAGTTTGATGCTCTGATGGCTGCGAAGAAAATGACAGAATAAACTATTACGGACTACACAAGCAAGTATTGGGCCATCTTCAATGAGATTGAGAATTGTAGTGAGAAATAAATTGTGACATTTTTTAAGTTGGGCTACTTGTTGGTGAGAAGCTGAGTGAGTCCCTAACTCTTTAGCCAGTGGAGACTCTTTCCGTACTGATGGAAAGGACATATTAGCATGCTAAGGTGGAAGAAGAAATCTTCTGGGAGACTGAGAAAGGGGGGCCCTAATGTAAGGGCCCAGAAAATTCTGTCTTAAAATATTATTTGAGAATATATGACAAGATATGAGATTGATTTATTTTATTGTGTTACAAGACTTTTAGTTGCGGGACTTAAGCCAAAGGATTTAATTTAGACATGCCCACGTTATATGAGGTGTTTAGTTCTTGGAGACACTTGGCTTTAGTTAAAAATCTGAATTTGAGAAGGAAAGAGGGAGAAAGCCCCATTTTTGAACATTTTTCCTGTCTCTCTAGCTTGAGCTCTCTCTTCTCTTTACCATCACCATCAATTCTCTTCACTGATTTCAAATTCTTTGGAGATATAGAAGGCTCGTGCCGTGCTTGAGTAATATCCAGAGGTGGATCGTATTTTCGAAGATTGGAGGAGAAGATTTGAGACTCGGTGGATATTGAAAGTTAGGATTTCTCGTTCTTTATCAAATCTTGCGATCCGAAACTTGAGGTATGTATGCTTAGCCTCCTTTATATGTTTGAGTGACATTGGTAATATCCTTGCTTGATTTGATCTTATATTGTAGTTTTGGAGATTTTTGGTTCAGACCTTTCGCGATTCTACAGAACCTTGAAATTGCCTTGGTCGCTTGAGTGACGTGTACATTTTTGGAGTCGCTCGATGTCGTGCCCTCATTTTCGAACAAGATAAATAGTTATATTTAGTATCAAAGCCTCACAGTATCTCAATAATAATCCCAAATCACATTTCCATAGATCATAAATAAAATGTTTGTCCAAAAGTGTTACAATCCAAAAAAGGCATTCCCAGCCCACAAAATAACAAGTTAAATAGTTACAATTTGATTCACTTTCAACTACATAAAGTTTGACAAAATAGGAGTTAATTTATATCTTCCAAAAATGAATACTAAAGCTACTATATAACTCCTTTGATGAGATCTCTCCAAAACATGCATCATCATGCATCCTAAACATTCCATATCATGTCTCTAGAACAGTACCTGAAAAACAAAAGGGATGAGCCATAATGCCAGTATAAATGTTTGCGCTAATATTATACGAATATGCAATGATTATAGTATGTCTCTTGAATAGTGTACAATAACACGCGTAGGATGATAATTCCATATGACTAACCCATTACACAATCTCTATATCGCAGTCTGTATCTACTATTTCCATTAACCTATCCACAAGTCATAAATCAAATCCAATTTCACCATTCTAACTCGCACATCAACGAACGGTAGCTAGACAATGTCATGATCCACTAGCACGATTCCGAATGAAATCTAGACCCATCATTACTAACATATCTCTCGTTGAAGGCTAGTCGTCGCATCGTTCCAATGCTAAAATAATTCATTATCCGTTCATCAAGTGTGTGGCACCCCATATACACCACTGACCCAATAATTTGTCAAAGCCTAACCACATGGCCTAAAATGTTTAAGCCCAAATTACTAGTAGTAGCATATGTAGTTTATTATATACCCAAAATCACTCATATAAACTTTTGATGTGGAACTGGATGTCACAATCTCTCCACCTTTAAGACCTTGAGCTCTCTCAAAGAGTTGAATACTCGAGTCACCACAGCCTAACCCCGGGTCAGTTCCCTAGTAACCAAACAAAGTTTCAACTCCACACTCATTGTGTACATGGGTTGCTCTAATACCACTTGTAACATCGTATGTATACCATTGGCCCAATAATTTATCGAAGCCTGACCACATGACCCAAATGTTTCAACTCAAGGTACTAGTAGTAGCATAGATGGTTCGTTATATACTCAAGATCACTCATATAAAACATTTCAATGTGGGACGAGATGTCACAAAGTGTCCATGGTTCACAATATATCAACAATTTAGATAAACATTCATGGGTCATTGAATAAGTGCCCGAATTATAAGACCAGCAGAACACATCAGTGTTGTCCCTAAGGAACTAGATCATCTCAACCCTTAGGTCGGGGGAGAGTTCCTCGCTGATCTGGACCATCCGGTCCACTCTACCTTCCTCTAGTTGTACCAACTCAAATGCCTCCGCTAGCTCTCTACGTTGCTCCTCCTCCTCCTCCTTGTCTCATACCTCAAGTGCATCAATCAGCATTACCTCTCGGATACCCTCCACTCGGCGTGCCTCTCGCAGTGGTTCCCTATCGTGAAGCTGCTGCGTTAACAGTTGGTTCTGCTTCGTTAGCGTAGCCACCAATTGAGCCAAATCCTGCACCTCTCTCTGGTTCGTTTTTACATCGAGAGGCTTTTGGAATAGGCCTAAGGTTGGCATCACTTGGTAGATTTCTCTCCATAGGTGATCTAGGGTTCATCATCATCTCCAGTGAGTCAGTTGAATTTATACTTAGCGAGAATTGTCATTTCCACAAATGGCTCCAAACTAGTGATGCTGAAAGATGGTGACAGTCCCTGTTTGGATCTTCCGAGCTATTCCTACATGCAAGTCCAATGATCGAGGGGTGGTTGGCCGGTTGTGGACCCTTTGACGATCTTGTTAGAATCAATATCAATATCAATATCAATATGCACTCAATCAATTTTAGATAGTATGAGTGCATACCTCTTTCCCTAACGAATTTCTCTATTTATATCCTTGATCATGGCGCCATCAAGGGCTAACTAGGTGCCGTGATTGAGGATGTGCTCTTTCTCTATTAGGAAGGTCGTATCTTATCGTATGGGTTGCCAAGTAGGAAGTTTGTTTGCGATACCTCCTTTTGCATTGTGTGGGTCGACCACCGCGAGCAGTGCTCCTCACTCGATTTTGGCCGAGCTGGGGTTATGGCCGTCCAGATGGAGCCCACAAATCGGTTGGTCGATCAACTGTCAAAACTGGGCATTTCAGTATTAATAACTCATTTTATTTACTTAAGTGTACATTATTTGAATATTTTAGATTGATGCATTGCTATTATTTCACTCGTTCTTAAAATGCAATTTAAACCTGTAAAATATCACGCACTGTCTTGAACAAGTTGAGATGCAAGTCCACAACTGAGAATAAACTTTCAATTCAAAACACTTATGTTTTGATATATTCTCTCTTGAAGTTGAAAAGTTGAATATTTCACGTGTTTACACATGGTATGTTCGAAATCATTCGTTACATATTCTCATATTTTGTAATATAGATACTATTTTTGGTTTTGTGAACATTGAAATTTTCCCTTTCAAACATCAGTTACGATTTGCATAAATTAATCCGACTAGCTTGAGTTATTAATATGTGTACATGTACATATTCAGTCCCGAGATCTATGAGTTTATTTACATCTCTCTTTTGTTTCAAGTTATGAGCCCATTTAAGAGCTTAATCAAGTATGAGGAATAAGAAGAAGCTTAAGATTGAAGTAGAAGCTTAATCATGAAAATTTACTTTATCTAAGAGTTGAAAACTTTCTTGCTTTGGTATCTGCCTTTATTGTCTTTTCGTGTGACTTCGAATTGATCCATTGATGGGTACTCATATACATATAGATTACATACATTCAAGCATCAGGATCAGTTCTTTATTATTCTAGAGTACTCTCTTGTGCTTCGAAATGAATTTTGTTCATCATTTTTTAAAGAAGATAGACATTACCTTGACTCTACTGGAAATTAACAACCCTAGAACTTTTATTATTAGATATTTGTTATAATATTTAGGTATGAAGAACAAATTAAAAAGGAAAATAAAGGGATACCAAAAAAGGAATAGCATATTGGCATCATTAATGTGATGATGTTAGTAAAGTATAATGCGACTCCCATCTCCTTTTGGGCCTAATCAGTACCCAACACTACTCATTTCGCTTCTGCAACAAGTTGTTTTCTCAATTTCAAAAAGGGTATTTTCATTTATTCATTCACCTTTGAATCTGATGTTCTAAACCTTCAAATCTAGTACTGTAGTTGATGTTTCAAACTCTCATTAATCATAAATATCTTTTGTGAAACCTCTTTTTTTGTACAGGCTTTCTTGTGCAATATTCTTCCCCCATCACATCTCTCATTAAGTCTGCGTTGAACCCCACTACACATGAACAAATATATAGAGTAGAGGATATATACAGAATACCTATAAAATCGAGCTGCTAATCATATATTCCTTCCATTCTAATTTGTTCGTCTACTTTTTAATTTTTACATATTCCAAAATATTTGTTAATTTTTAAAGTTGACTTGTGAAAGTTTTTTTTGGTGCCCCTCCCTCTTTTAAAAATGTACACTCTTATTTAATGCTAAAAAATGTTAAGGGCATTTCTGAATAGTTAAATTTTTTAAGAATAATCATTATATTTTCTTAATAAGTTGAAATTTCGAGAATGAACAAATAAACTGAGACGAAATGAGTATTTTTTATGCTAACTCCTTGATGAGTTACGCGTGACATGAATAAGCTAATGAAAATTTTCCCTGCGAAATGGTCTCCTACTGTTTGACAAACCATGGAAACAATGTCCTTTATGCTAAGACACAGAACTTTCACGTTGCACTCAAATCTTTTAAACCGTTTCTTTTTATATTTTCTTACCAAACGATAAAATATTAGTAAAGTTAGATTATCACGGTAGGTCAACGTCATCCTGTTGACATGATCTGAAAACATTCCTTTTCGTGAGCACTAAATTGTAAAATTTGAGAATATTTTAAAGTCGAGCTAATTCACATCAGGCCCCTTGTGTGAATGTGTGTTGTGGTTAGGGTTCAGGCCTTGTAGTGTGACAGAAAAGGCTAATCGTCATTCTGTGTACTGCATGCAGCCCCACCTTACTGGGCTTAAATACTGAACCCTTTGGGCTTTCTGGATGGTTGACCTGCATTTCTATTTGAAGGCTTTATATGCAAAAGCCGATCTTTGATCTTTGTGAGGACTGAGAAGGACAATCAAAGACGGATTCAGGGGACGCTTCTCGCTGCAGGGCTGTAGTGTCCTCAAAATAATGTCGTTTGAGAGCCAAATCAAACAATTCTTTAAGGGTCCAAAACAACGTGGTTTTGGACCCCTTTTACCCCATAAACCCAAATTTCAATCCGTGTTTAAAGGGTAAAGAAGGTCCAAAACCCAAAATGATGTCGTTTCGGACCCTTTAAAGAATTGTTTATTTGGCCCTCAAAACAACATCATTTTGATGACACTACAATCCTGAAGCGAGAAACTCATTACAAGGACCCCGGATCCATCAAAGACATACAGCGGTCCCAAATTTCTGTATTTGGTCCTCTCGTAGACCAAATAATTTAATTCACCGTATTTAGATTCTAATTAGTTTGTCATAATTCCTCTAAAACAAAATGCGGAATATTTAATTAACTCAAAAGTTGTGGAAAGTAAAACAATGCAATAGGATGGCAAAAGTCATGAAAGGTCCCTTCAGTTTATTGACAAGATTAGTTTACGGTCCCAAAAATTAAACAAATTATTTTTTCAAATTCAAAATTGAGTAAATTATATTTATCTTCCTTGAGTTATTTAAAAAGTTCACTAACAACCCTGCAATAAATAAAACAACTGTTCTCTCTTGCGCAATTAGCTCACATGTCGTCAAAATTAGTTAAATATCATTAATCAAACAATTGAAACTTTAAGTTTACCCGAGTTTTGTACATAGATTATGTCGAACTTGATAAAAATTATAATATATTTTCTCTCGTAAAAAACAAATTGATAATATTGAAATTTTAATAGTTTGACTAATAGAATTCGACTGAATTTAACGATAACTAAACTAATTGTATAATAATTTTAAAATTAATAAATGTGAACTCATGTAAGATACCTCAAGTGGGATAAGTATAGATTTGACCTTTAAATTTACTAGAGAGAATCAAATCGAAATTACCAAATAATTTGAAGATTTTGCAGATCAACTGATGGATAATCCAATCTCATCAGGTGGAAAAGAATATTTATTATCTCGCTTTTTTTCATATTCCTTACACATCAAAGTCATCTATAATTTCTCCTAGTAACTTATATTATCTTATAAGCTTCTTAAATTTTCTAAAATGACCACATCTATTAATGCATTCAAATAGTTGATAATATCAGCTTCTTGAACATCTTTTTTCTTTTAATAACTCAACTGGTTCGGGCGTGCCGAGTTACAAAAAAAAATACGTTCAGAAAGTTGATATTACAAGAACACCTTCTTCTTCTGTTCCGGACACTATATTTTGGCAATTTTGGTTCCTCGAGAAAGGCCTTTTACAAAGATCATCTCTTACAGAACACTTCTTGTATTAAAAAATAGAAATTTCTTAAAAATCTACAGACCTTCCACGACGTTTCCATCTACCAAAACTAATTGGAAGTCATAAAAACTAGAAGACGTGATAATTAAAAACTAATTATAAAAGAAAGCACTCGATTAGTCTAATTATTTAGTAAAACGTCGTAGGGCGGCAACTACTGATAGAATTAGGCTCACTGCCCACATTATTTTATAGTCAAAAGATATTACGTAAAAAAAAAAAAGTCAGCAACTTCTGCTACCAACGCCTGCCTTTGATTCTTGAGATGTAATTAATTAAGCTATAATGGGGTATCAAATGCTAATCTGCTGACCAACTAAATCAATGACTTCTAAAATTGCGAACAACCTACCATTAAAGTCTCCGAATTAGGATTGGATATACATACACAGATCTATATAAGTTACATTATTTGTATTACGAGATAGCTGACTAGTTCACCAACACACTCTACTTTATCTAAAGGAAAAATCTTGTTGATTTTGTGCTCATACAAAAAGTTAGAGAACCAAATTTTGGGTGCGTTCAAAATAAGCACGTCCGACCTAGGGCTCTAGCTCAAATGATCGTCGATGAAGAAGCAACAGTATCTACGTTGTGTTGTTGTAACTTACTAATTACTAACCTATAACACAACTCTCATTGTAGAGAAATAAACACAGGTATCTAGCAGATACGGCAACCGAAAGAGGGTCTTGCATCAAGAGACAAGAATAATAACATTCACCATCAACTAATGGGACAGAACAGAGATAGACACGTAGTTCAAACCGCACAATTAAAGAGTAAAGTGGCTAACATGAAGGCCAAAATGGGCCTCGACACCATGGCCGCACCTCCACTGCCAAAGGACAAACAAAAATGCTAAAACAGGAGGCGACAACACCAGTAGCATATTTCACTGTCTTACTAGTTCACTAACTTGTTCATTATTACACTCTAAGCTCAGCAGTTGCCATCTCAAGAAACAAACACATGCGCAGGCCAGTGTCAACAGAGATGACGAAGTTAAACACAATCCCAAAGGCTAAAACTAGGACCTTACGGCCTGTCATAAACTTGTTGTACGAAGGGCATGCCAGAATTATGGAGATGTCAAGTGATCCAGTCAACAAACAGAGCTACATAACATGCTACTACTTCGAAACTGTAAAACAGCGTATCATTCTGTCTAGCACCATTTCTCTCAATTGGTCATGCTGCTGAAACCATGAAAAGGTATTAAGCATGATCTCAGTACTTGCACCAGCATCGACTGCCAACAAGCCTCAACAACAGTACTGTAAGAGCTTCAAGAATCTACATCTTCCCTCACTTAGGATATGGTTCATGGTAAGGTTATTGATGATTAACGACATGGACATGACCAAACGGAAGCAAGAAACAGTTTTCTTTGGGCATTTGGAAATATTCGAAAGACTTCCGAGCACTCAAATTTGCTCAATTAAGTATTGAAAGAACTAATTGTGGACTCCCCACAAACACATTAAAACAGAGAGCTCCTATTTTTCATCTTTATTGGAATATACAAGGTACAAAAGAACATCATCTATTCTTTTTCCTTTTTTTTTTTTTTGTACAGAAACAATAAACAATCAAATGCAAAGAGGAACCCAACTCACCAAGATAGAAGGCAAACACGATCAACAGTCAAATCTCCAAACCCAGTCCTGTTTTTCACTTCCATCTTTATCCAAACCCTTTCTAAAATCCAAACTCAATTCAGCATCAACAACCCATCGACCGCTTCGCCCGAAGAACCTGAATCAAACTCGAAGCATTCCTCCTAACCTTTTCATTATCAGTTTCCAACAAATTCATACATATCTCAAAAACTCCTTCCTTCAAAACCTCCAAACCCAAATCTTTACAATTACTACATAACAGAGTAAGTGTCATCAGTGCATATTGCACACCTCTCGAGCTTCCATTTCTCAACACATGAACCAAAACCCGTATGCAATCACTCGCTTCGACTAGCTTTTCTCTGCCTTCCTTACACTTGGCTAACAAACCCAGTACCTCAACCGCCCGCTCCATACCCGCCCCAGCCATACCAATCAAAACGGGCACAGCGCCACACTCCACGGCCCGTATCCGGTTATCCGGAAATGAGCATATAGCATATAGAGCCGTCGCAGCCTCCTTCATTTCCCTAACATTTCCCTCTCTAAGAAGGGAAACAAGAGCCCTAATTGCATATGGGTAGGCCCCAATAGTTGCTTTATTCACCTCTACAACGGCCAGACTCGTTAAAGTCGTCGCAGCCATGGCCCGGGATTCCGGGGAGACTCCGTCGCCGCGCAAGGCAGCGACGACACGGCCTATCGCGCCCTCGGCCACCAAACCTACTTTATTATCATCATCTAAACTCAAATTCAAGAGCAAGTTGAGCGCTTTCTGTTGCAAATTCGAGTCGTGTGAGTCGACACAGTTGAGCACGGCAGAGACGGCACCCGACTCGGTCAACCACCGGCGGAGGGCCGAGTCTCGCTTGGAGAGTTTAGTGAGTTGGTCGAGGGAATTGAGCTTGGAATCGAGAGGGGAAGAAGGGGAGGTTAGGGTTGAGACTAGGGTTTGTGGGTGTGGGCGGGATTGTGGTTTGGGGAGGGGGGCGTGGGTGTAATTGGAAATTAGGCTTCGGAGGGCGTGGTTGGGGATGAGAGAAGGTGGTTCGGAGAGAGGTAGTTTGGTAATCGGGCAAGACCGGTGGCCGGAGTCCAACCACCGCTGGATTGACGACCGATCGAAGGTATGACCCGACGAGAGGATAACCGGGTCCGACATTATCTCTAAGGAAATTGGACACTTGAAGTCGTCGGGAAACTCGGTATCCATCGTCTTTCTCTCTCTAACAAATGACACTCTCTCTCTCTATCTCCAAAAACAAAAAGAGAAACAGGGTTTATGAGGTTTTTAGGTCATCATAATGGAGATGTGCACACTTGTTAATTACTCCTGACAAGAGGTGGAGGTTAGAGCATGAGTAGTGAGTCAAATGGCCAAAATACCATCAAAGTTTGACAAATTTCTGGGTCCAAATCTGTTGAACTAGAGGACAAGAGGAGGGATATATTGGGAAGTTAGGCTTGGGCTGTTCTGTTCATTTTCAACGCTCCTGGGTTTTGTCGGTTGCTTTAGCCGGCAAAGGAGGGAAATGGGAGTGGTTCCTTTTCAACGGAGGGCCTGCCCAAACTTATCACACAACTGTTGCAACTTTTTCATTAATGCCAAAAAATAAAAAGCCTTGTTTTCCGTAGATACTCGCGGAGGGGTATTTTCGGGAGATCAATATTTTCTGTGTGTAACGGTCCACTGATTTTCGCGTCCGTCACGGGAAAAGCCTACCGTTGTGGGCTCTGCTGATTACTCTTAAATGCACACACGTTTCTGCTTCTTACAAAATAAAACCAACATCCAATACCACCTTTAATATCACACCAACTTAACCTTTAAATGAAGACGGGTGTTACGGTTTTGGAAAAAAAAAATTTAAAAATATCTTCGAATTCAAAATTAAGTGAATTTAGTCTATTTATTTTAAATTATAAAAACTTTTATGGAACAATAAATTTTTTCCATTAATAAAGCTTGCTAGAAACTCACAATTCTTATATTTTCGAACTTCAGTTAATAGATTTATTGACATTACTGCTTATATTGATAGTTTTAATTGTTTTCAAAACGTTGCCAAATTGTCAAAGTGGAGCTAAAACTTGGACAATGAGGTAACGAGATTACTGAACAAAGCAGAGAGGGACAATGAGGCAACGAGGGATGTGACTTAAGTAATTATAATAGCGGGACAGATCTAGAATTTATAAGCACTGAGTTTAAATATAAATATAACGTGTATAATTTTATAGGCAAGATAACTTATTCTATAGAATAAATTCATAAAATACTCAAAAAAGAAGTATACTTATTCTAGAAAAAATTTCTAACTCAAATAGGTGAATTAATTTTAGTTGTCACTAAATATGTCCGCACATGTGTGTGAGAGCCTACATATATGAAAAAGCTAAAAGGTTGAAGATGGGATAGATTTGAAATTATGATTTATGCCTGGTGTGAAAGAAAAAACTTAAACTTTGTAAGCGTATTAATTTATTACTAAGATTAGTATGAATCATTAAAAGTTGGTGAGTCTTTTGTCTCTGTACAATTTCTCTTTCATGCGGTACAATATTACCAGCATAACCAATAGTACGTTCTCATTAGTAGTAAAAAAATATGACCACTCAAGATGTTGTGTGCTACGTGGGGACAGACATCCGTAGTAGCACAAAATATTATAATTTGTCTCAAAAATAGTATGCATTATCTCACGAAATTATGCATGTAATAAATACTTGATTTCAGTACTTAAAAGTTGTAGATCAGTCAATGTCCGTAGGTTGATAATTTTCTAAATCGATTTAGATAAGAGATAAAAAAAAAAAAAAAACTTTTGAACATACTGTTTTAGACTCAAATCATTTTACCTAGATTGACTCATTTACTATAATGAAAAAGGAGGAAAACACGAAAGAGGAAGCTGAAAATGAAATATACTCAGGCTTTTGTTAGCATTATTATACAACATTTATAATATAACATGACTTGGTGTATGAAGATAGAGAATAGATATTGGAAAGTTTATCGGGTGTAATCATGTTACTAAATTTAAATAGGTCTTTATATATCTCACTTTTGTGTATGGCAATATTTGAAGTGATGATAGACTACTTCACACTATGCATACTTTAATTTCTAGATAATGGTTGGGACCAAAGTTGTCAATCTCGTACCGGCGGATGTACCGGTTTTGTTACTAGTACGGTACGTATACCGGTACCGGTGTACCGTTTCGAATTTATCGCTAAAATTAATATATATTTTAAATAATATCTTTTAACAAAAAACATACTAAACATAAAAATAAAGTATTACAATTTAAAAATAAATCGCAAAACATAAAAAAAAATGATGAATTTATTCTCAAATTATGTCAAATTATCCAAAAAACATATTAATGAATTTTTTTAATTTTTTTAAATACAGACCTGTACGGTACGGTACCGGCCGGTATTGCCCGGAACAGCCCGGACCAGGGCAGAACACTTGTCGGAATGGTACTCCGGTGGTCCAGTACCGTTACGAGGACGGTACGGGACAGGATTTACAACTTTGGTTGGGACCACTCTTTTAATGAAGGTAAGTGAAAAGATCCATCAAATTTTTCCACAATCTATCATATTGAAAGAGTTACAAATTCAAGAGTCACACTAAGACAATTTAATTTGTTATTTTCACTAGCGATATCATGTCTCTATTAATCTTCGCTCAACACAAGTATACTTATTAAATAATTACTCAAGTTCAATAAATACTTTAACATTGCTGAGTAAGAATAATTATTTTATTCTCCCACTTGAACTTGTATAGTTATTCACAGAATAAATTCATGCTTCTAAAATTACCTTGTATAATTTATCACGGAATTATGAGACACAAATATTGAACCACGAAGGTTGGTATAAAATCAACAATTATCACAACAAGGTATATTCTATTCCAAATAAAATCGCATGTGTACAAAAACATTAAATTTTCTATGCCATGCTTTGGTCCAAGTGTTTCAAGCGGACACAATCATATTTTTATATACATGTGCGCCAATAAAAATAAAACTGTATTCATAAATGTGATCACAAGTAATAAGCATTGAAATTGTCACGCCTTCATTTTTTAACGTATTTAAATCATAATATAACGTAGTTAAAGCCTCACAATAATGAATAAGTAACTCAATGTCCCAAATCATTTCCATTCATGAATGAACATAATAAGTCAAGTTTAGAAGTTTTACCAAAAAAAAAAAAAGGCAATTCACGGCCAGTTACATATATCAAAATATAATATCAGAGTTAAACGTTTATAATCCTTTCAATCATGAAAGTACAAATGTACATAAGTTACTTTATATCTTTCAAAAATTAGTTCATAAGATGCTAGGTAATTGTTGTTCACGATCTACCAAAAAAATTGTATTTGTATAAAATAAATTATAACAGATAAAACTAATTTGTTGGTAACTTAATTGTTTAAGTTAGGCAGAATGTAAATTTTTTAAAAAAAAAAGTAGGATTAGAACACTTATAGTTTAGTTGCCGAAATGAATAAAGTGATCACAAAGAAACTAGTTAGGCCGAGTCAGTGTTTGCACTATTTCCTTAAGACGATATTCGTTTCTTGCGATTGTTGGACGCTTGTCTCCCAAGATACAATGGCCAACGCACGCGAAAGAAACACGGTAATTTGAGTGCACAACAAAACATAAAATGTTTGAACTTTTTGGAAAGGAATTGGACAGGATGACTTAGGACATAATGATGACATGAAGATCACTTCGAATGTTTTGAGTGAGTAACACTAAAGGACGAACTCTGAGTTTATAGGAGTAAAGTGCCTTTTTGGACCAACCGAACATGTAAAATCGCACTAGTTGGACCATTGGTTGCATCCATTCAGACTAAACCGACCAGATGCGCCTATTCACTTTGAACCAAGCTGAAGTGATGGATCGAATGCGCCTAGTTGGGTTTGAACCAGCCTATTGCGTTTAGGAATTAACATTAAATTTAACCAAACCAAACCAAACTGAGCCTTATGTCCCAAATCAATTGAGGTCGGCTACATGAATCCTTTTCCTCCAAAGAGTTCTGTCAAGTGCTGCTTGCTCACTTAGCCCTAGTAGACTTAAATCCTTGCGCACTACCGCATCTAATGTCAATTTGGGTCTTCCCCACCCCGAAGCATTGCTATGCAAAACTATCCTATCCGCTCTCTTAACTATTGCATCCGTAGGTCTACGATAGACATGCCCAAACCACCTAAGCCTATTTTCCCTCAACTTCTCGTCTATAGGTGCTACGCCTACCATCTCGCGGACTGTTTCATTTCTAATCCTATCTCGTCTAGTCTTACCACACATCCACCTCAACATTCTCATTTCCGCTACACTCATCTTGGTCACCTGTTGTTTCTTCATAGGCCAGCATTCTGTCCCGTAAAAGCATCACTGGTCTTATAGCAGTTCTATAGAATTTTCCCTTCAGCTTTGTGGGTACCCTCTTGTCGCACAGTACGCTAGTAGCACTTCTCCACTTGAGCCACCCCACTTGGATCCTATGTGTCACATCATCCGTAATCTCTCCATCTTGACTAATAATAGAGCCTAAATACTTAAAACGGTCACTCTTTGGTATCTCCTGGTCTTGAATCATCACTTTTTCTTTGTACGCACTTCTGGTATCACTAAACTTACAAACCATATACTCAGTTTTACTCCTACTTATCCGAAAGCCCTTAGACTCTAGTGCATCCCGCCAAATTTCTAATTTAGTATTAACACCGCTAGCAGTATCATCGACAAGGACGATATCATCTGCAAACAACATACACCATGGAATATCCTCTTGAATCTGACTAGTCAATTCATCCATAACTAAAGCGAAAAGGTAAGGGCTCAAGGCTGACCCTTGGTGCAATCCTACTGTGATGGGAAATTCACTCGTCTCCCCTGCTGGTGATCTAATGGCAGTGACAGCACCTTCATACATGTCTCGAACAACATCGATATACCCTTTGGTTACTCCCTTTCTCTCCAGAACCCCCCATATAATGTCTCTGGGCACCCTATCATAAGCCTTTTCTAGGTCTATGAAGACCATATGAAGATCCTTCTTCAATGACCTGTGTTTCTCTACCACTCTTCTTAGTAGGTAAATAGCTTCCATGGTCGATCTCCCAGGCATGAACCCAAATTGTTTCTCCGACACCATAGTCTCCATCCTCAAACGATGCTCCATAACTCTTTCCCACAGCTTCATCGTATGACTCATCAACTTAATACTTCTATAGTTGTTGCAATTTTGAATGTCCCCTTTGTTCTTGTAGATAGGTACTAAGGTACTCCTCCTCCATTCGTCTGACATCCTCATAGATACAATAATTTTGTTGAACAACTTTGTCAACCAAGTCACCCCCAAATCACCTAGGCTTTTCCACACTTCAATAGGAATGCCATC
Source organism: Arctostaphylos glauca (assembly GCA_019985065.2). Lineage (NCBI taxonomy): Eukaryota > Viridiplantae > Streptophyta > Magnoliopsida > Ericales > Ericaceae > Arctostaphylos > Arctostaphylos glauca. Next base: position 17,073,570 of record JAHSPW020000001.1, on the reverse strand, counting down.
TGGTCCTAAGGCCCTACCCGGTTTCATCTTCTTCAAAGCCTTGGCCACTTCGGACTTTTGTATTCTCCGATAAAACTCGTATTCCATTTTCTCGCTAGCAACATCAACTTCCTCCTCACCAAAACCTCCTTCATGTTTCTCGTTTAACAACTTCTCGAAATACGTCCTCCACCTATCCTTGATATCCTCATCCTTCACCAACACTACTGAATCGCTACCTTTTATACACTTAACTTGAGAGAAGTCTCTAGCTTTCCTTTCTCTCAGCTTGGCGAGTTTATAGATATTCCTCTCCCCATCTTTACTATCAAGTCTAGCGTAAAAATCCTCATAGGCTTTCAACTTAGCCTCTCTAACGGCTTTCTTAGCTTCCTTGTTAGCCTGCTTGTACTGCTGAAAATTTTCCACCTTCTGGTCCTTTTGCCACTTCTTAAAACATTCCTTCTTGGCTTTTACCATGGTTTGAACCTCGTCATTCCACCACCATGTCTCCTTAGAAATTGGACCTTTCCCCTTTGACTCTCCGAGAACTTCTTTCGATATCCTTCTACTACCATCGGCCATTGTCCTCCACATACTATCACTATCACCTTCTATTCCCCACTCCATTTCTTGGGATGTTCGTTCCTTAAATTTAAGTAAATTAAATTACTTAAATAAATTTGGCCCAAAAAATTATAGAAGGAGGCTCAAGCCCACAGCCCACAGACCCGAACTCGAGAGCGGGTCGGGTCTGACAGGCGGGCGACGTGCGTGTGTGGTAAATGGACCGAAGCCTACTTACCTTAGGTCCTCCCCCATAAATAAAACTTTGGTACCCCTTGGGGCCCGAAACCTTAACTAAAGTTGGGTTTTATATACCCACTAGGATTTTTTAAGTTTCCTACGTGGGAGTCAAGGTTAATCCCTCAAACTCAAGGGAACCTTTATGGAGCTAATTTCATTCACTCCGTTAATGGTTTAGGCAAATAAATTACATCAATATAATCTTTAATCGAATGTGAACAATTTTCACTTTAAGACTCCTATTAAATAAGGTGTGGAACCCACTTAATTTTTGCTTCAAACATTGGAACAAATTATTCACTCTCTAAACTATTTTACAACAATAACTCCTATCAAAAGTCTTCAAACACATGCATCATCATATGCATTGCATGCACTTTATACTTAGCGTCCTGAACAACGACTGAAAATGACAGGGTGAGCTGCATAGCCAAATAAAAATATCTATGTCGACATTATATGATTATGAATGATATGACATGTGATATGATAGTCAACAACTTTGTAAATAAATAACGAATCTCAACCGAAGCAACAAGTTAAAATGATATCCACACATTCCTTTCACAATTCAATAGTACACCCAATTTGTATCTGTTAACATTAGCCAATTACACATTTCTGTTCAATTTCGATTACCAACACTAGCACCTCACCTGAAGATGGCCAAACAAAATTATGTCATCTTACTAGCGCAATTCCCTCGGGAAGCTATACAATTTTCATAACTAGCACCACTTTCGAAGGAGGCTAGCATCAATTTATACATTACTAGTACATCTTTTAACAGAGGCTAGTCCACAATGCATCGTGTCAATACATATGAAATCACAAGTTCACAATGTGTAACTATAAATTTATAACTTTCCGAAAATTTTATAAATGAATACACAATGTGCAAAATAAGGATTTAGCCTAATAAACCTAACATAAAGTACCAAATCATGGCCCAAAACCATCTTAAACAATCCCAAGATCAAAACCAAGATTTCACAAAATAGAGTAAGTCGCTCGAGCAAAATGATGTTCGCTCAAGAGACCTCAAGATAGTGTATGTTGCTCGATAGGTCGCTAGACAAGTTGCTGGAATGAATTTCAAATTTCGCACATCGCTCGAGTGAAGCGACCTAAATGATTTTTGGGTTTTTCTGATAGATCACAAACTTGAACCAAAATTCAAAATTTTCACCAATATGATCAAATCAAGTATTTTTACCACCAATAACACTCATAAACACATAATGGAGGTTAAACATCCCTACCTTAAACTTTGGTTTGCAAAATTTGATGACAAACAAAGAACCCAAGCGCCAAGTATCCACCGAGCTCCAATTCTCCCCCTCCAAGATTTGAAAATACAATCAATGGATATAGCCCAAGCACGGCAAGAACAAACAAGACCCAAAGGAATTTAGAAATGATTGAGCAAATCAAGCTGATTTGTAGAAAGAAGGTAGAGCCAATACAGAGAGAGAAAGGGAAAATATCCACACGGGGCTTCGTGTCTCACACACTCAAAAAATCTGATATTTAGTATAAAGGGCCCGGAAGTATCTCAACACCACTTGCAACGCATACACAACTAAATTAAACCCCGTGGCTCGAGTTTCACAACTAAAAGTCTCATAGCATATAAAATTAAATCAATTGCGTATCTCGCAACATATTTCGACATAATATTTATAACGCCAAAAACAATTTGGGTCTTTGCATCTTTCCCTCCTTAAGAGGAATTTTGTCCGTGAAATTAAACAAACGAGTCAATACTAACACACCTCAATACTATCAAACCTCAGACACCGATACCAATCCTACCAATCCAAAGCATTAAGCAATCACGCTATACATGGCATGTGCATGAACAATGCTCAATGAGTCAACAATCAACAAAGTATAACAAGTCTATGATATCGGTTCAGTCATACTAACACAACTCATGCATATGCCATGCTCAATGAATATACAATTTCCACGACTAAACAAGTTCACTAGATCATTCGAATATGATAACACAACTCAGGCATATACTATGTCCGATGAGTAAACAACCATTGAGACATAATTAAGTCCTCAAAATCGACAGATCATACTCATATAAGCACATCTCAATAATGCCGACAAGCATAAAACAGTCTATAATCCCAAAGCTCATGAAACTAAGAACGTGTAGAAACTTAGTCCATGCATAAGCAATGCTCGATAAGTACACAAACGAGGTGGCTAAACATGCCCAACACTATCAAGTCCGAAACACAACGTGTGACAATCAAATCACAAACAAATGCATATATTTCTCCTGGAGCTCATCCGCACGTTCCCAAGTTAATTCCTCCTTGCCTTGATTGCTACATAACACGCGAATCAAATGTATCATCTTGCCTCTCAACACTTGCTCTCGAAAATCTAGAATACACATCGGCTCTTCTTCATAAGACACATTGGCCTCAAGCTCGAGTTCGGACCATTCCAACACATGTGAAGGATCTGATTCATATTTTCTCAACATAGTTATGTAGAACATATCATGCATGCTCGATAACTTCAACGGTAAAGCTAAACGGTAAGCAACCTCTCCAGTCATCTCAATGATATCAAACAAGGCTTCCATTTTTGCCCAAAAGGTGAAAAATCCTGTCCCGACAATACTTTTAAAAATACGTGGTCCCCCACCTCGAATGACAACGGACGACAATGACAATCGGTATAGCTCTTCGGTCGACTTTGAACAGTAAGTAATCGTTCACAAATTACTTTCACTTGTTATGTGGTCTTCTCTTGAGCGGCTAAAAGTTGCTTGCTAATCGATCTCATACCCTCGGTGGTCTCCCCAATCAAATCTGGCCTGATAAAAGTTGCCTCTCCCATATCAGTCCAATAGACGGGTGATCTACACAACCTACCATATAAAGCCAAAAACGGTGTCATCTCTATACTCAACTGATAGTTGTTATTGTACGCAAACTCGACAGGTGGTTAATGTTCTTCCCAACTATCCTAAAAGTTCATAACATATGCCCAAAGTATATAATCTAAAATTTGAATTGTACACTTAGATTACCCATCAATCTAAGGGTGATATGCGGTGCTAAACAAAAGGTTGGTGTCAAGCGCCGCTTCCAAACACTGCCAACAAATAAGCAATAAACTGCAGATCCCTATCAAACACAATCGACACGAGAATCCCATGAAGGCGAGTGATCTCCCAAATATATAACTGACTAAGCTTCTCAACAAAATCAGTGACCTGAATCAGTAAAAAATGAGCGATCTTGGTCAAATGGTCCACAATCACCCAAATTGCATCGTTCTCTCTCGGCCACCTTGGCAAACTGGTACATTCTCCTATTTTCACTTAGCCACTAGCAATGGTTGCAATTCTCTCGTGGGTCGTTGTTGTTCGGCTTTACTTATTGACACGTCAAGCGTCTTAACACAAAACTCACCACATCACGTTTCATCCCAAACCACCAAAATTATCTATGCAAGTCATGATACATTTTCATCCTTTCCAGATGGACAGCTAACTATGAATGGTGGAACTTTTGTAATATCTCTTCCCGACATGCAACGGATACAAATAACTTTTCTCGAAAGTGCAAACTCTAATCGGCATGAATTATCCATACATCCCTCGCATTCCCACTAAGAAACTTCACCCGCAAGTCTTTCGAGGTCGATAACATCGATTGGACAGTCAAGTTACACAAAGTCACTCTGTCTCGGATCTCCTCAAAATACATCGCATATAATCCCAAGTCATTCATCATCTTTTATTCTCAGATAGCTAAACTTGCCAAGGACCTCTGTCTTCTTCTAAGAGCGTCCGCTACATTAGCCTTCCTAGATGATGTTGCAAGTTGAAATCATAGTCCTTGGTGTGTTCCATCCAATGATGTTATCGCAAATTCAACTCTTTCTAAGAAAACAAATACTTCAAGCTCTTGTAATTGAGAAAAACCTCGAACTTCTTGCCGTAAAGATAATCTCACCAAATCTTTAATGCAAAAATAATGGTGGCAAGCTCCAAGTCACGCGTGTGATGATTTTTTTCGTGATTCTTTAATTGTCTCGATCTATAGGCCACAACTCGTCTCTCTGCATCAACACACCCGGAGTCCCTCTCTAGACGCATCACAATACACAAGGTAGCCAACTCCTCGCTCAGGCACAATCAACATTGGTGTACTAGTTAGACGTCATTTCAACTACTCAAAAGGCAACTCACAAGTATCGTCCCAAATAAAATGTGTCCCCTTATGGAATAGTCTAGTCATAGGCGTTGCTAAATGAGAAAAATCAAGTACAAACCGACGGTAATACCCGGCTAAGCCCAAAATATTTCGGATCTCAAAAACATTCCTTGGTCATTGCCAACTCATAACGGACACACCATTTTGCGACACAACTTGTCCCAAAAACTTAACTTCGGAAAGTTAAAACTCGCACTTGCTAAGCTTAGCATATAATCGCTCTTTTAAAAGCTCAAGAACAAGGGCCGAGTGGGATTGGGTTCTTCCTCTATAGGCAAGTAAATCAAAATATCATTAAAAAAATCACGACAAACCTATCGAGATACATATGAAAGATACGGTTCATGAGATTTATGAACGTTGTCGGTTCATGAGATTTATGAACGTTGTCGGTGCATTTGTTAATCTAAATGGCATAATCACGAACTCGTAATGCCCATAACGTATTCGAAAAGCTATTGTCGGGATGTCCTCCTTCTGAACTCTCAAATGATGATAACCCGACCTCAAGTTGATCTTGAAAAAAACATTTGGCTCCTCGGAGTTGGTCAAACAAATCGTCAATTCTTGGCATAGGATACTTGTTCTTCATGGTCATATGATTCAGTTTCCAATAGTCGATACACAAATGTAATGAACCATCCTTTTTTCTACACAAATAAGGTCAACGCTTCTATGACGACGTACTACGACTTATAAACCCCAAGTCTTGCAACTCTTGCAATTGTATATTCAATTCTTTCAGCTCGGCCGACACAAAATGATAAGGCGACATACAAAAAAGAGCGGTACCAGAAAGTAAGTCTATCATAAACTCAATTTCTCTCTCAGAAGACAAACTGAGTAATTCTCGAGAAGTCACAAATCACTAACGGCAACTCACTACAAGCAGACATCCTCGTCTAAATTTAGATTGACCAATAAAGCATAAATCGAATCCCGCTCCCTAGGCTCACACAAATACGGTTCTAATGACTCCTGAGGTTTCCCAAAGAATTCAAAACAACTACTATCGGGCAAACAAATACGGAACCGACGCTTGAAGCAGTCAATGATAGCATGATGAGTAGATTGTCAATCCATACCCAATATAAGATTAAATCCCGACATGCTAGAATAATAAAATCAAATACAAAATGTCGATCATGAATAACAAGTTCACAATAGCTACAAACTCAGTCAAGGGATGATCTCCCTCCAAGAGGTGTCTCAACAACTAACGGTGAATCAAATCAGTTGGTTTCTAACTCCAAAGCGCGTATAAATGATGCAACAATAAATGAATAAGATGCTCTAAAATCAAACAGTACTTTCACAAATGAGTTAAACACAAGAAATGTATCCCTCACAACATACGAATCTGGACCCAGGAACTTGAAAAGTTACTCTTGATAAGACTCCAATTTTATTGTGTCCTTTCTTTTTTCTCCCCGGCCATGTCAAGTTCCATGGTCAGGGCTTTATCATTGCTCCCCTGCTCGATTAGGTCTGTTTAGATAGTGGAGAGGCAAACTTCTAAGGGAATTATTGCTTATGTTCCATAGGCTAAGGAGTATTGGGCTGCCCCAGTAGACCTTCTCAATATGGTTTTATATCCCCAAAGCACAAGTGGTAATTCATCCACCCATTTCCCTTAGCTTTTTTCAGCTTCTTCATGATGCGCTTTTTTCAGCTTCTTCATGATGCGCTCCAAGATTATCTTATTGGATGCTTTTGTTTGCCCACTGCTTTGTGAATATCCCACATAAGCATAAAAATTTCTGATCATATATTGGGATCAAAAGTTCTTGAACATATTTTGAAATTGGGTCCCAATGTAAAAAACAATGGCATATGAGACATCCAAATCTAGTGATGATGTTTTGCCACACAATCTTTTCTACATTGTATCCGGTGATTTTGGCAATTGGTTCGACCTCAATCCACATGGTAAAATAATTTGTGTTGACCATAAGGTATTTCCTCATACCCTTGTCCTTTAGGAGTGATCCCACAATGTCCAAATCCCACTAGGCAAACGTCGAAGGGCTAGTCAATGGTGCAAAGTCGGTAAGTGGTGTGTGTATGACCGGAAAATTTCCAACGCTTCTCGCATAATTGCACATACACCTTGGAATCTTCTTGCATGTATGACCCACCAATAACCTTGAGAGATTCCTCAGTGAGCAATGGATCTCCCTCCAACATATTGCCACACACCCCCTCAAGAATTTCACACCAGAGTTGTTGGACTAGATTTGGATTCACTCACTTGAGATATGGCCATGTGAAGGACTTCTTGTACAGCTGCTTGTTTGGTGACAGCGAAACCGAACAACTTTGACTCTGATTTTGTGTGCCTCTTTCTTATCTTCAGTAGCATTCCATCTTTAAGATATGAAACAATTAGATCCATCTAACTGAGGCCGAGGTCAAGGTCTATAGCCTTCTAGGTTTTCTCGGCTTCTAGAGTCTCAATGCTCGACTTGTCGATTAAGTCAACAAAAATTATTCGGTGTCTATCCCTGGGATTGCCAAGGCCAAGCAAACTAAGGCATCAGCATGTTTGTTTTGCTTTGAACTTACTTGGACAATTTTTGTTGTAAAAAATTGCTGCAATTCCTTCTTTGCTTTCTCAACATAAAAGGCTATCTTCTCTTCCCGTGTAGCGTATTCTCTAGACAGCTAGTTGATCACCGACTGTGAGCCACAATGGATCATGATCTCCTTTGCCCCAAGTTTGTAAATGCATTTTAGCCCGTAGATCAGTACCGCATACTCAGCAACATTATTTGAAGCACTGAAATTGAGTCGTATTGACTGCTCAAAAAAGTGACTATTTGGCTTTATTATAACTATGCCAACTCCGAGCCTTTGGAACATGCCGAGCCATCATGCTGTCGCTCTTCCCGAAAGTTCTACTTTTCACAAGACATAACTTATTTGGTTGTACCAAAATTTATCAATGCCCTAAAAATACTATTGCTACTCTGGAAATTAGTTGTACCAAAATTTATCTCCTACTTATGGGTTGATCTGAGTAATTGCATTCTACTTTTTGGTTACGAGGACATTAAATCACATGAATGTACAACGTTTCTGTGACCATAACTCACATGATTTCACTTTTAGATATCCTCTTTTTGAGCCTTGTCGCAGGTGCTAGGCCTAGAATCCTTGGCAGTGGCACCACTATGAACGATTCAGCTTAATTTCTGAGAAAGGCCAATCACTCGTTTTTTTTTTTTTTTGGTGGGGTATATTAATGTTCCTACCATTCAATAAATGGGTGAGAATACTGGTGAGAAGAGAAGAGACGAGGGGGAGTGGGGTTGATTTGACTGGATTTGTCTACAAATCACTACCTAAAAGCTCAACTTAAATGGGCTCAGCTCCACATTCATGTGTTAAGATATCAAGTTGGCTGGAACGTCTGTTCCCATCACTGACTGAAGCGTCCGGGGCGAGAGACTTCATAACTTCTTTTCGGATCGAGGTTATTTATTTTTTAGAACTCATGATGAATATTACAAATTATATTGATCAAATATTGATTGATATTATGCTTTCAAAATGCGTTTATTTTTAGATAAATATATTCTAATCCAATGTTGCAATATCTATATAAGATAAATGCTTCTGGAAAACATATCAATCACTATCGGGTTAATATTCTCGACCAAGTGAAAGTGTATGAATCGAACCCTATTTGAAGGATTCGACAGGATCCAGCTTCTTATAATTGACTGTTTTCTTAATCAAACCCTTGTTGGATATGAACCTGAAACTATTTGATGCACTTCAAATCATATTGTTGAACACGATGAAAAAGGGAAATGCAGAAACATACACCTCTGATAAAGTCCTATTTATTCCATCGCATTTATGTCCGTTATGTATGAGTTCAGTTTGTTCATCCTACGCCGTGTGAAAGCACCTCCAGATCTCATTTCGATGATCAAAATCGTCTACTTTGTTCTGATTTACTTTTTTAGTTATCAAAAAAATTTCAACTCAATCAGATATCAGTAAGTGCTTGACTTAAAAATTCGATTTTTTACCTCGAAACTTTTAATTTTTAAAACTCAAAAATTATATTTTTAGGTAAAATAGTTACTGATAAACTAAATTTTATTGTGACAATTGAAGAAATTAATCAAAACAAAATAAACGATTTTGATCATCGAAATAAAATTTTCAAATGATCCAAACGGTGAAAGGTGAACAAACTTTGTTCACCCTAAGGTTAACAAAATTGAACTCGGTATGCTTTAACTGAACGGATTCATTTTGTTCCAAACCAAGTTTCCCTGTGATATTGAACTGCATGCCTTACGTAGCAAAGACTAAGAAACAACTGGACATGTTTTTAATCTCATTCTAAGTTCTTCTTTGACCATTTTGTTCTTAATGGATAAGTGATTGAATTGTTTTTCCATCTAAATTACTCTTTACTTTTGTAGTTATGATGCAAACCCCTTTTCTGTCCCTTGTGAGAAATTGTGCAATCATTGTAATGCCAGCCTTCTCTTCAACATTATAGAACTTCCAGGCATTTGCCTACATTCCAATTTCTGCCAATGGTGCAAAATTCAAACAGGACTCAGACCATAACTACATGTGCTATGTTAAATACGGACTAAATCATCGGGACTGTCTCTCCCTCTTCTACCTCCAATGCTGCGCCAACTTGAGAAGCTATTAGGCCTCATTTTCCTATTGGCATATATGGTTCCAAAATAATCGGTCGGCCTTGTTTTACACACATTAAAAAATAAAGACTGTGATATGGCATATCTAAGGCCCATCACTCTTGGGAAAATGAGGTCTCTCTTTTCTTTTTCTTGATCAAGGATAATGGGGTCTCTTGGCTAGTTGGAAAGTTCAATGAAAAGTCTTTTTGAAGCACAATTTGAAAAATTGTCTGGGCTGCTGAGGTGAATTATAGTCATTTGGCAAGAAGGGAAGTGCAGAATTTTTGAAGACATCCACAAGCCTCCCTCTATTCTCCTTGAGAAGATTTGTTCTGAAACTGGCATTAAGGACGCTCCCAATTTATATATGTAATGCAGTCCTCTCTTAATTCTATGATATCTAGTTCCTGTGAAATATCACGCGAAGACTTTGCTATATCTACTTCGATAGATCTTTGATGTAATTGGAAGATACGCCTGCCTTGACTATACGTAAGTTTGTTGTTTCAATGGAATTCTCATTCACCAAAAAAGAATGTTAAACACATCAGATGCAGTGGATTCTAATTTAAAGCTACAGGATGCTATAAACACGTCTGCTGTGACTACTACAAACATAGACAATTATAGCCACTCCAGAAAAACTCATGAGAGAAAACAAATTCTACAAGAGGAAGCAAGTATATATCTCTATCATTTTCAGCACTTACCGAGGTTGAATCATAGTAACCGTTACATCATTCACTGAAACTGCTCCAACACTCGCCGATGAGGATGTGTCCAGCCTGTCAGCTCCTTTAAAGATGAATGCAGGTTGTTTTGGGGGAGGCAGCACTGTTTGATTAGACAACATGAAAGCAACATTCGACATATTTGGCCTATCGGTGGCTGATTCTTGCACGCACAATAGACCGATGTGAACGCACCTCAGCACCTCTTTATCAGTGTATGAATCGCCCATTGATGAATCAACTACATCCAGGGTTCGGCCTTCTTTCCACAAGCTCCAAACCTGAAACAAATGATTCATGAACTTCTTTATCCCGATATGCTCGTTTGACCGTTCTAAATATATGTCGTTTGCTTTTTATTTTTTAAATTACCAAAATGGTAGAATTCCAAATAAATATAAACCAAATAGACGATCTACCTTTTGTATAACACGTGAGATTCTGAACACGAGGAACTTTGTTGACTAAAGGATTTTTCACAAACACTACATAAATTAGACTAGTGTATATATCCATTTACTTACATGCCCAATTAAATTCACAGACTTTTCTTGATAATAGCTGCTGTTCTTTCTGCCACTAATGATCTCCAAGAGTAAAACCCCGAAGCTGAAAACATCAGATTTTATTGAAAATAGCCCTTCCATTGCATACTCAGGTGACATATAACCACTGCAAACACAAATATCAAATGATCATTAAATGGCTTCCTTGCACCTTTCTCCCTATCCCTGCCCAAATATAGAATTGACACTTACTATGTTCCGACCACCCTCTTTGTATTGGCTTCGATCTGGTCCCCTCCGAATATCTTAGCCATACCAAAATCAGATATTTTTGGATTCATTTCTGCATCCAGTAACACATTGCTGGCTTTTAAATCTCTATGGATTATCCTTAGTCTAGAGTCGTGGTGGAGGTACAACAGCCCTCTAGCGATCCCCAAAACAATGTTGAAGCGCACTCTCCAATCTATGAACGAGGCTTTTGTTGTATCTGAAAAAAAGTTGCAAGTTATTCGAATCAAATCCTGCATCATCATTAACCATTGCAGAAACAATAACTCTTGAAAATGTAGCATACCAAAGATAAAAGAGTCCAAGCCTTTGTTCGGCAAGTACTCGTAAATCAACATTTTCTCCTCCTTTTGAATGCAATATCCCAATAACCTCACTAGATTCCTATGCTGTAGTTTGGCTATCAGTGTAATTTCCGTCTTGAATTCCTCCACCCCTTGTCCTGAATTCTTTGCCAGCCTTTTGATTGCTACTTCATGTCCACTAGGTAGCCGACCCTGAATTAGATCAATTCAGGTTTAACTAATCCACCACTTAAGTTCACATAAAAACTATAGAACTATATGATTTTTGAGATTATTTTCACCTTATACACCGTGCCAAATCCTCCTTCACCCAGCTTGTTGGCCATAGAAAAATTGTCTGTGGCTGAGACAATGAGGCTTAGATCAAAAAATGGTAATTCTGAATTTGTTCCACTTTCATCAAACCGTGTTCCCATTGGGGAGGCTTCAAGGGATGTTGAAATGTTTGGGCCAAATAATAGTTGGCGATGTCCTGTTATTCCTGTCATTGAGTACAAATGCAAGTTAGGCACCATGCAATTAACTAAAAAAAGCCCTACCTGCTTGGTTTGACAGTGGAGATAAGAGAGTAATTATACCGAAAAGTTAAACTTGTCAAGTTCATGTGTTTTTTTTTTTAAATCATGAAATGGAAAACACAAATCAACAAGAAAGCCGGCTTGTCGACATAATTTGATTAGTTCACTTGTCATAGAAGGCATTTTGTGTATTTTTGTTGACATTGACACTTTGGAACTTGTAGACTCCTGAACTCAGTGGATCCCTCTATGGATTGCTCGCATTGAACTTCCTTTCTCTGAACCGTAAAAAGAACAATCAATTGGTGCCATCCACCTAGAGATAGTGGGAGGGCACTTCGATACTTAAGTTAGTTCCTGAAAAAGAGGGTCTAACTAAAAAGCCCTTGAAAGCGCAAAGTGCCTTAGTTACTTTACATAGAGCAGTACACTATACTTCCGACCCAAGTCAACATGTTCAAGTGGCCCAACGCATGGCAGGCGTCCAGATGGGCATGATCCATCATGTCTCAGCACTGGAGGTTGCCAATAATAAGATTCTAAAAGAGAAAAAGGTTGTAGAGGAGGCAAGACGAGAGGCCAAGGCAGCATGGAAGGTGGCGGCCTAGGCCATGAACAAGGCCGATGAGATGAAAAGGGTGGGTGAAGAGGCCAAGCGTCAAATAGTTGAGCTAGAGAAGGCGGTGGAAGAGGCTGACCATAAATGGTATGATGTCGGATGGATGGAGGCCAAGGTAGGTTATGTCCAGCAGGTCGAAAGCATTATCTGCAAGTGTGGACCTACAGAACGAGGTTTGAAGGGTTGGTTCACTATGTGAAATTACCGAAGCCCAGGTTTCAATTGAATACAGCCTTTTCACCCACATCTTGACATATCAGCCAATGGCAGTAGCTGCTCCCCCTTCTACTGATGTGCCCCCTAAGGAACATATTGCTTCTCCGAATTAGGAGTGAGATCGGATTGGTAGGCGTCCGGAATTCTTTACTGATGGTCATACCAAGTTTGGCTGGCCGACAAAGTACAAGTAGTTTAGGTCAGGCCACCGTCTGTAATATCAACGGTTTTTCACTTTGATGTTTGATGTTTCATTTGAAGTGCATAGTTGTTCATCCATCTGTTCTTTGTTTGTGTGAATTTTTTCGACTATATGCCGCCCTGCCCCTAGGCAGTATTAGGTCGGCATACTGCCTGGTCTGGTGTGGTGCTGAGTACACATAATTTAAGAAAAATTGATTTGAGACAGGTTGAACTGGAAAATGATCGGCATTTCCACCGAAGTAAACAAGCCATCGGTTAGGTAACCAAGGGTTGATAGCTTGGCAAAAAAAATCTAATGTTGTTGCTCTGCGTCGTGAGTGGTTCGACATTACCACCAACCGCGCTCATAGGCAAGATGTCAACAATTTCACCGGAGCGAGATTTCTCGGTTAGGTAAGCAGAATGTGAGTCCTTGGATCGTATCCAAGCTCTTGCTCTGAGCTATGAGTGGACAACAATTCCACCGAACCATGCTCGATAGCAAGGGGCTGGCAATTCCACCGTCGTCTTGGTGTTCGAAAAATCGTTGCAAGTAAAATAATAGTGACGATGATTGAAGCCATACTTAAGACAATCATTGAAGCCATACTTACAATTTTGACATTGATTGCTTGAATATTCACAATTTGGGTAAGTAAAAGGCCCACGACCAAAAAGAAAGGACAATGAACGATAATATTTTCGCAAGTTCTATGCGTTCCATAGCGGGGGGCTAGGGTGCCATCAAGAGCTTCAAGTATGTATATATTGACACGGCGATGTTGGTTACGTAGTACGTTGCCGACTAGTTTGGGCCGAGCTTGTTGGACCGTTTGCTGCCAACGACCTTCCGAAGGACCAAATCGTCCGGCTTGAATGGTCGTGACTAAATATTTCTTGTTGTAGCCTTTGAATATTTCTTGTTGGTAAGCCGCCAATTGGATTCGGGCCTAGTCCCTTTTTTCTACGTTTACCTCAAGTGTAATTGCCTCATTATTATGTCCGGTGTTGAAATCTTCTGCGAGGATTGTCGAAAGGCCGACTTCCAAAGGTATAACAACCTCTGTACTGAAGGTTAGGGAGAATAGAGGTTGACTGGTCGACCTCTTGGGGTTGGTTTGATAGGCCCATAGTACACTGTAAAGCTCTTAGGGCCATCTTCCTTTGGCCGCCATGAGTCTCTTTTTTATTCCACCAACAATTGCCGTACTTGAAGCTTTGGCTTGGCCGTTGCTTTGGGGGTAGGATGAGTGGAGTTGTAGAAATTGATTCGGCATTTGGCGTAGAAATCCTTAAACGGGTCCACTACGAATTAGTTTTCATTGACTGAGATGAAGGCATATAGTATACCAAACTGACCACGTGAATCTTTTGATGTATTTGTCTTCAATTGTAACCAATGGTTAGGTTTCAACCCACTTGGCGAAGTAGTCAGTGGTTGTGGTAAGGAATTTAAACCCAAATGATGCTATTGGGAATTTATCGACGATAGCAAGCCCCCACTGAGCAAAGGTTCTTGGTCGGATGATGGGAGATTGGAGCAAACTATTGGCACTTTTTGCATTTCCAAACAAAAATTTTCAACGGTTTTCTTCATGTTCGGCTACCAGTAGCCTTGAGAAACTGTTCGGTGTACAAGTGACCATCCACCCAAGTGGTAATCGTAGCTACCGGCACGTAGCTCGTGCAAGACCTTTTCTGTCAAGGCCAGAAGGATGCAAAAGAGGTATCGTCTCAAGAAGGACCTCTTGTAGTGTTTTTGGCCCAATCCCAACCAATACTAGGCCACCTCATGGCAAATCTTGTGGGCCTCTCTTTTCTCCACTGGCAAGATATCATCTTAAAGGAAAGCATAAAGGGAGTTCATCCAGCTTGGACCTAGGCTTGTGGATAATACTTCAAGATTTTCTCCCTATGGCTTGATGCTTGGCCGCTCAAGTGTGTCGACGTAGACAATCTTTTGCCCTTGATGTTTGATGCCAAGGCCAACCCAGTAAAAGCATTAGCATGTGCGTTATGCTCTCGGCCTACTTGTTCAAAACAAAATCCTGTGAACTTTCTAGTTAGATGCTTTGCTTGATTTACATATCTAACCATCCAATCGTCTCTTGCTTTGCATCCCCTAGCTGGTTGACCACGAGTTAGGAATCACTGTACACAACCAGATCCCCGACTCCCATCTCCTCAGCAATACAGAGTTCGATAAGCAACGCCTCATACTCAGCCTCGTTGTTGGAGGCCTGGAAGTTAAGCTTGAGGACATGCTCAAGCATCCATACGGAGATGCCAATAGTGCTCCGACTCCGACTCCTACTCCAGCTCCTACTTCAGCTTCTGTCTACATAAAGCTTTCAAAGGTCTCTGTGAAATAGTTGTCAAGCTCTAGAACGCTATTCTTGTCCAGTCTGTGATGTGCTCAGTTATGCTTTAGCTGGGACGCCCCTCGGTGAGAATTTGACAATGAAGTTGGCCTAAACTTGGGTTTTGATTGCCATGTGGGGGTGATATTGGTATCCAAATTTGCTAGCTCCACAACCCGCTTGGATACTTGGTTGGAGAGATTGGTCTTCCAGAAGAGGGATTTGATAGGTACTTGATCAGTACTAAGATTGGGTGGGCTTGAAAGTAGGGAGCCAACTTCATTGATGTTGATACAAGGGCTAATGCAAGCTTCTCCAACGGAAGATAAGGAGTCTCAGCACTAACCATAGTTTTGCAGGTTTAGTAGATGGGTAGATGCTCCTTGCCTTCCTAATGCAAGAGAACCGAACTGACATCATGAAGGGCCATGACATGAAATGAAGAGGCCTCTCGGTCGTTTGGCATGGTAAGAAGAGGCGTCGAATTGAGGTACTACTTCAAATATTGGAGTGCTGAGTCATGCTTTGGGCTCCACTGAAGGCTTCTGCAGTTGCTCCTTTTCTAGATCTAAAAAGATAGTTGACATTTCTCAGAGGACTGGCTGATGAACCTATTTAGAGTGGCCGCCATGATGATAAGTCTTTGTACTCCTTTCAAAGTGTACGGGCTTCCAAGTTCTTGATGGCAATGATCTAGTTAGGGTCCGCCTCGATTCACCTTCAGTTTACAAGGAAACCAAGGAATTCTCCAGACCCAAAGCTAAAGGCGCACTTTTTGGCATTGAGCTTTGGTGGATCTTTAAGATGTCGAAGACTGTATGGAAGTTGGCAAGGTGGTCGGCTTCATGTTTGCCTGTTACAACTATATCATCTATATAAGCTTGCATTGTATCACCGAGCTGTCTACCAAACATCTTCGCGACCACTCGTTGATATGTGGCCCGTGCATTTTTTAGGCCGAAGAGCATTACTTTGTAACAGAACAAGACCCTAGGACTTATGAAGGTTGTCTTCTCATGATCCGGTCCATACATGGAAATTTGGTGGTACTCTCGATACGCATCCATGAAGCTTAACTGTGCATGCCCAACCATTGCATTAACTAGCTAATCAATACGAGATAGAGGGAAGCAGTCCTCCGAACAAGCGTTTTTATATTGGTATAGTTGATGCAAACTCATCATTTCTTCTTCTTCTTTTTTCCTTCTTGACGACAACCATGTTGGCCAACCACATCGGATATTGAACTTCTTAAATAGCTTCGGCCTCCAACAATCGGTCTACTTCTTCGATGAAGGCTTTCGTATGTGTAACAGCTAAGCACCTTGCCTTCTGGACGACGGAATGCCAGGCCATTTCGACACTGAGGTGGTGAGAAATGAAACTTGGGTCCATCCACGCAAAGATTTCCAAATTTGTCTTCAAACAATTGACCATCTAGGCCCTTTCAACTTTTTTCATGGAAGAGCCAAGCAACTAGAAACCAATCATGGTTGGAATTGTCAATCGGCACGGTAACAAGTTCTTCCACCCTTTTTTCGATGGCACCCTCTAGGATCGGAGCTTCCTCCACTTTCACCCAATGAACTTGCTCAAGCTTCACTTTGCTCTTTAGAGCTGTCAGGTGGCATTTCTTGGTAGCAATCTGATCGCCAAAGATCTCCTCCTATACGTTGGTGTAGCTATACCGAATCACCTGGTGATGGCTTGAAGCCAGTGCCTTCATCAAGTGGATCCATACCTCACCAACAATAGTGTTGTATGGGCTTGACACATCAACCACCACGAATTTGCACTCCACAGTGATTGATCCTGCCCGAACTAGTAATTTGATTTTCCAGTCAGCCAGACAAGGGCTCTAATGATACCGACCAATGGACTTTGTTAGGCTCGAGGTTTGGCTTGATGTAATAGAGCTCTTGAATATGGAATAATACATCACCTCAACCGAGCTCCCCTGGTTTATCAAAACCCATTGAAAGTTATAGTTGCCAATGCGGATGGTGACTACCAAGGCATCGTAGGGCACGTGTACCCACTCAAAAACTAATGATGTCGATTGTTGTGATCCTTTCAAGGGCGCTTCATGCCAGAACTAACCATCGTGACTTCTTTAGCTACTATTAAACTACGAATTTTGGTGCAATGATGTTCCTCAATTGTGGCATCCACCATGAAGTGACTGATGATTCATTTCACCTCGGTGGAGCTTTCCCTATTCTGTCGATGAGGAGCTTCAGCATTCGTCTTGTTAGCTTCGATATATTCCTTCAAGTGACTTCTTCGTTGTACGCTTTGCAACTGGTCGTGAGGTGTCCCTTCTCCACTAGTAGAACCACCTCATTCTCGGGCTCTTCATCTTATGTTCGCCCAATGCCTTCAACAACCACCTGAAGTATGGTTCACTCTTGATTTTAGCAAGGCACAGATGAGGAGTGGAAATGGCCACAAACTCATACGACCAAGGGCTCTTCTTCTCGTTCGACGTTATGACATTTACGCCCCTGTTTCCACCATTTCCCCTTGTATTTCCCACGCTCGACTTTGTGACATTCTGGTCCGTTTGCTTCTCCTATTCCCTGCTTCTTCTAGTAGGATTTTTGGAATTTAGGGGGATTGAACACCCACGGTGGCCTCATGGCTGTATCTCCTTGGTGAACAAAGAGGAGACGAGCAGGTCGTGTATGATATTGAAGTGTGACCTTGTGGGCCAAGTTTTCTTCTTGGCTGTTCTCCTCCATTTGTGCTTCAGTTCGTGGGAAAGGTCCTCTGCGGATTCTCTATGTTCACGCTAAGGGGATCGTTCCTTGCACTTCTCATGCCGGGAGGCGCTCCCTTCACCACTTGTCCCCTCAGTTATCGTGCCCCCTATCCCCTCGATGTCGGTCGAGCTGGCTCTCGAGACTTTCCATTTTGTTGCTATCTAAACCGTGGATATAGACATGAAAAGAACTATTCACCGAGGCTCTTGTAGCCTTTGGAATGCTGATACCCTTGAGCATTCGCGGCGATCGTAACGCAATTGTCGTTCTGGGAACTTACCCTTACCACCGTCCCATCTCCCAGCGCCGTCATCGTTGCCCATCCTATCCTTTGCCTAAACCCTCTAAGGCTTGTCGTGTCATCTCCTCTCGAGGGACAGCGTTCGATGTCGTCCATATTCTCCTTCCAAGCAAGACTCGTCTCCAACTTTTTGGCTTCTGACTTCGGCCTGGAGTTGGGTAACCTCCTCTCTGATGGCAAGGTGGAATTGATCCCTCTCATTGACTCGGGCCTCCAAGCGATCGATGTAAAACAGAGAGTGCGGGTTCGAGAACTTGCCTCTCTAGTGAATCCCATTTTGACCCAATTGGTGTAGCCATTGATTAAGATGAAGGAATTCAAAGGTATCTAAATGAGAGAAGATTTTTGTCGAAAAGATCACACTGTGGTTGCCAAATGATGGAGCCCTAAACTCGGTGAATCCCTCTCTGGATTGCTTGCAGTGAACTTCCTTGCTCTGAGTTGCAAGAACAACAACCAGTAAGTGACGCCCGGTTGAAGGCAGCCAAAGGACACTTCGATACTTAAGTTGGTTTCTAAAAAAGAAGAATCTAGCTAAAAAAGCCTTTGAGAGCGATTGATTGAGCGTCCTTTGCTCAAAGTGCCTCCCTTATCTTACATAAAGAATTGTACTAACACCTCAAGTGAGCATGTGCTAAGCACATCACCATGACGTCAGAAACAACCGTCTCGTGCACCACAATGTCAGAAACAATCGTCTCATGATGCACTTAGTGCCAGACAATACTCTTGTGTTTTTTTTTTCAACAATATTAATACTCTAGGTTTTTTTTTTCTTTTTAAAATTAAGTGGTCTCACTTGCCACAGCACATGGCTCCACTTTGGGTCGGTAATGAAAAGACTAATTAACAGGATACCACTTGATCAACATGGTTGATGAGAATGGCCTTCATATTTGGGCCTACGATTATGAAATGGGAAACACAAAAGGACAAAAAACCCGGGTGACACAAAGGAAGCTAACTTGTTATGAGGGACATAAAATTTCACTTGGTGCTATTCCACATAGTTGAAACTTATCACTCCGTGAAAACAACATCCACTTTCCCCACACTTAAGGTCAATCGATCAAACAAATCAGATTACGACATGGTTGATATTTTATTGTCCTACTCGCCTATTAAACTAAAAAGTATAGCTTATTTTCTTGCAGGGCGGCAAAAGAGGAACAAAGGTTCTTTTTTATATTGAGATGATATATATATATATATATATATATGTTTGTAAGATAAGAATATAAAGAAAAAGGAGTTAACTTGTCGTTTACCTTTTCGCTTCCTCATCACCAACCAACAAATTAAGCAGAATGTGAGAAGCAAAACTGCACTAACAGAGGACACTACAGCTGCCACCGTCCCCTTCTTCTTCTTCCCGTGAGGCTGTTGTGACTTCAAATATTCGGCTGAAATATCAAAATGAAAGAACCTGAATTAATTGTTTCCTTCTTTGAAAGCCTAATGCTTTGTTTTTCCCCCACAGGACGTAAAAATGGTCATTTTCACTGATTGATACACTAAACTCGGCTTCTTTTCACAAGGAAAAAGTTTGTGCACACAATCTTCATGCACGTAACGATTCCGGGCAAATTATGTCCGTATCCGTGCACGAAAGATTGTGTAGCGTAGCATTACTCTTTCGTAAAATGTCTTGCTCAAGCTTTCATCACTCAATCTAGAATAGATAACTTGTAAACTGAAAAGACCAAGTCTGCAGCCGGAGTTTTATTAACAAACAAAGCATGTGTGAGGTTGATGTACTTGGAGCTCTTATTTTTTTATGGGTTTCACCTACTTCAATCAATGTTGAACACATCTTCATTTATATTTGTTCACCAAAAACTTAATGTGCACAGGTTTTGGCAGTTCAAAAGTGGTTGAAAGGCTTTTTATTCAACAAATTATTAGGGGGTTTTGGGAGCCTATTTTTTCAGTTTTCATTTTTGACTTTTCAGATTATAGTTAGAATGAATTTTGAATTTGAGTTTGCTCCTAAAGTCCAAAATAAAAAATGAATTCTGCAGATGGCTTCCAAATAGCCAAAATCAAAAAATCAAAATAAAAAAAATACAAAAAAGAGACTCCCAACCACCCCTAAGTGTATTGTTTTCATTTCACTTCTTGTTTCCTTTTTATGCAATGCATATAAACTTTATTTCCCTAAGGTGATGTTTAGTAGCGTTTTAAACTTCATTTCACTTCTTGTTTTTTCAACAACCTTTGTTTTACAAAACAACCCATTATCATAAATCTATGAAACTGAAAAAACGAACATAAAAGAACACAAATCTGTCACTTTAACCCAAAGCATTTAGCAACACACAAATATAAATGGCAGAAATTAATTGCATACCTAATTCAACTGCATCAACCCGAATGTATAAATCTTGGCCCCCACTTGAAAACACTCTTGTATCTATCATATCCCCATGCCACGTCACACACCCGCTCCTATTGTCAACTTGAGTAATATCTGCACTGGCATATCCATTGCACGAGCAATTTCTCAAGCACTTCTCCTCGCACTCTTTTAACCCCGTACTCCTCTCTACACGTGTTGTCCACGTGTTTGGCACCTTCGCACGTTCCACCTTTACAAAACCCTCCCCATTTCCGCACACGTGCCCGCCCCTCTTCCTCACACACCCGCCCGACCCGTCTCTCAAGTACCAGTCGCGTGCTGATTTGGGCTCAAAACCGGGCAAACACTTGCACTCGAACTGGCCCAACCCGACATTGTACGGGTCGCAGTTCCCATTCTGACCGCAGTAACTATAGTAGTCGCATTGTTCCTTGGGCGCTGACCAGAACCCGACCCATCGATGGTCATTGCCGTGCCACGTCAGCCTCTGAGCCGTCCCAGATACGTTCAACACCAATCTCGAGAAAATCGAGGCATCGCGGATAAAATACATCAAAGAGACCTCGTCCTGATCATCAACGTAATTGAGGCTGAAGATGAAGTTAGCTGTCATCTCGGGTACTCCGCTCCACCCGTGCCCAATCCACGGACCCGTCCGCCATACCAGCTCCGAACCCTTGTACAGAAACGATTGAGGAGACCCGTTAAGGTCCATTTTAAAAGAGTACTCACCAGTTCCCGGGTCATCACCTGACTTCCAAGATGACAGGAACCGGTTCAGACCAGTTTTCCGGTCGATACCAAATTTCAAGAAGGGAAGTATAGTATCCGTAGGATAATCAAAGCTTTGCCACACCAACCCCCTATTGCTATCCAACACCACCATATTTCCCGAATCCAGTAGTTGACCTGATGAGTTTGCCGCCAATGTCAGACCGGAAACGTTTGAAGACCAGAGGGGATTCTTCTGGTCTGGACCGGTTATGACGAGGTTTCCGGTGTTGTCAAGAGAGAGGTAACCGGATGTGTCGTTGATTGGGTTGTTTCTGTTTGCGACCCAAACGACGGTCTGCTCCGAAACCTTGTTGTACCATATTCCGACGTACCGGTTTCTTGATTTTCCGGGGCTAAAGAAGCCGAGGGCAAATGTTTGATTGCTGGAGATTAACAAGTCACCGTCTTTGAGTGATTGGGTTGGGGTTATGATGTCGGTGGGAGTGCAAAATCGGAATTGAAGAAGAAGTAGGAAAAGGGAACTCAGAATCTTAGTTTCACGAGACATGGCGTGCTTCAGTGAGCTGCTATATCTGTGCACTTTTCTGAGGAAGAAGGTAGTCAGTCCCTTGTCAGCTCCTCTGCTTTCTAGTGGTTTTTGGTTTTTGGTTGAAATGAGATATAGGACGGAGTTGTTGTATACATTAACTGCGTGATTGTTATACTCTTTCTTTCTTGTCACGGATTAATAATTTATCGGAAAGTCTTAAGAAACACAGATTGGAGATAGATGTGTCCGTCACCATTAGATGCATATAGGTTTTTGAATTATTAAGGGTTCCACATGCATCTAGTGGTGCCAGAGTCACTAAGTCTGTGTGCGTAGTATTACTGATAATTTATACAGGTCAATTTCACCTAAATTATTTACTTTTTATTTTTATTTAATTTTTTTTGAATTTATTATATTTTTATTAATTTTTTAGGGTATGTTGTCTTGACAAAAAAAAAATATAAAAAGTACAAAATTATGTTTAAAAATTAAAAAATATTTTTTCCAATAAAAAAATTTAATTTTTAGATATATTTTTATACTTTTTAAATTTATTTGTCAAGAAAAACCAATAAACAACTAAAATTAATGCAAGATAAATTATTAAAAAAATAATAAGACAAGCACCACGGTCTAAATAAATCATAACATACGTAATTTTGTAAAGTAAAATATATTATTTATAGAGCAAGACATGGTACTGCAAGAGAAATTTATCAAAAAATTCAAAAATATAAATCTATCCTATGAAAATTTTCTAACTCAATAACCTTATGTACATTCCACTCACCATTATGGACCTCAATTTTTAATTGTTTCCACTACGTTAAGCATCTAGCTAGGTCTCTAGTAGGCCACGTTTACTGATATTGTAGATCACGCCAACATCCAATTTTCGAAGGCCTAGTTAAATTTTTAAAATGGGCCTTTTATATTTTTTTTTAAAATCAACATAATTTAGCAAGCAAAATTATAAAAAAAAAAAAATTGTATAGAAACACAAAAGTATAAAGTTTAAGAATTACATGTCATTACAATGTCCGAAAAATGTTACTTGAATGAGTTCTGAGCTTTAAATATAAATTGGATTAAAAAATTTAAAGGTTTTTTTTTATATATATTTTTAGGTTATAGGACAAAGGGTTAATGAATTTGTCATTTTTTTATTCCTATCTCGGTATAAATATTATTAACAATCTCTTTTTTTTGCCCAATTAAAGTAATTCAATACAATTAAATTCGATAATTTCAATCCCCTTTTTTTTTTTTTTTGAAAGATGAATAGAATATATAAATAAGGAGGCCAAAGGCCGAGATTACAAGGAAAAATAGAGCCCTGTTGGAGAGATACCAACGCTGGCTTATAGCAGAAAAAAAGAGAGCCCCATAAAACACCTAACTCCAGAGTTGTTGACCCAACCCCACCCACCTTATTCACTTCAATCCCCTTTATATATATATTTCATAATTTCAAACTTTAAACTCCTTTAACTGGATGTCATATGGATCAGGTTTTGAACCTAGCGTCTTCTAATTTCTCTAGTACTGCAAAAGTCAAAACTAGTTAGTGGTCATTGGACAATGTTAACCAAAAAGCATGTACCATACTTTTTAATAGGTAAATTAGAAATCAAAGAGAACTATTATAGAATATATAGAGAGCATGTATCCACTTTTTACCTAAAGTCACCTTTCATACTTGAGCATGACTTGAACCAAGTCAATATGCATGTGCGGAGTATGCTCCCCAATGACATTAGAAATAATTGTCTCTTCTTTGACGTCATGCATGACATACCCAAGTCCAGCTCAGATGTCACTTGCCAAGACTACACTTGAATGCTCGGGTGGCAATTGGTTGGAAACACGTGGCCTGGGTCGACCTAACGGGTCCCGACTCCGTCCTCTCCAAATGACGTGCATTTATAATCTAGGTTGGTAATGCGAGGTCTCAACGGCCATGTTCAGTTTCGGTCCAACCCATGAAGCTACTAAATTGTTAGGCTTAATCTATGGGGTAGCTCGAATCTGATACCTATTACCTGTCGCACTATAATAGCCCCTCAACTCTTTGTTAACTTGGCTAATCTAGTGTTGACTGAAATGTCAAATCGGTGCCAAGGCTCGGCTGGAAGGATGAAGGAGTGAGAGAATATTTCATAAGTATGGACATGTTGGTTATGCCTTTGCGCTTAGTGGCAAAGCCACCTTAGGGTTAAGGTGGGCTCCAGCCCTGGTGAGAAAAAAATCTTCTTTTTTATATGTAAAATTTTAGCCAAAATGATTTTAACCGCGTCCCCTAATTACGTGCAATTCAGTTCATTTTTAGTTCGATTCAAAATATAACCCAGTGTAAAGTAAATTTCTGGTTCCACCATCATTTGCACTGCGATACCAAGTAGTAATTTTCAAGTGTCTCGCTGTTAGATGAAAGAATGAGTTCGTTTAGAAGTGGTTGTAGACAACTCCTGGTTAGCTCATCATCTTTCAAGTGGTTTTTGGTTTTTGTTGAAATGAGATATAGGACGGAGTTGTTGTATACATTAACTACGGGATTGTCCCATTCTTTCCAGTCATGGATCAATAATTTATACATGTTTCCAAATTTATTATATTTTTATCTATTTTTAGTATATATTGGTTCGTTTCGGCAAAAAAAATAAATAAATAAAGAGTATAAAATTATTTTCAAAATCTAAAAAAATCATGAAAAATGAAAAATAAATAAAAAACAACGTCTTTTAATAGGGATTTGTTTTGAAATTTTTTTAATTTTTGAACATAATTTTATATATTTTAGATTTATTTCTCGAGACGAACCAATAAACAAATAAAATTTATGCAACATAAAAAATTACAAAATTAATAAAAACAAAAAAAATAATAAGACAAGCACAACAGTCTAAATAAACCATAACATACATAATTTTGTAGAGTAAAATATATACCATTTATAGAGAACGACATAGGCGTTGTTTTATAACTCATTTTTAGCACTTAAAATAGAATATGTCAAGTAAAAAGGTATTAAGTCAGTTTAATAATGAAACTTTGAGAAACTTAATATTTAAGTATTTAGCAAAAATAAATAGTAAACAATTAAGTAGATACCACCTATTTAATTAAAAACGTGGAACGCACTCAAAAGAATTTTATAAAAAAAAAAAAAAAACTTGTTTACCACATTATCAACTACCGCCACCCGTAACATTTCACTCACCATTACGTACGTCGGTCTTTAATTGTTTCTACTACTTTAAGCATCTAGGTCGCTGATAGGCCACGTTTTCTGATATGGTAGACAAGGCCAACACCCAGTTTTTGAAGGCCTGGTTAAATTTTTAAAATGAGGCCTTTTATATTTTTTTAAAAATCAACATAATTTAGCAAGGAAAAATTATAAAAAATATTATATAGAAACACAAAAATATAAAGTTTAATAATTACATGTCATTACAATGACCCAAAAATGTTACTGGAATGAGTTTTGAGCTTTAAATATAAATTGGGCTAACAAAATTAAAATTTTTTTATTATATTTTTAGGTTATAGGACAAAGGGTTAATGAATTTGTCATTTTTAATTCCTATCTAGGTATAAATATTATTAACAATCCCCTTGTTTCACCCCGTTAAAGTAATTCAATGCAATAAATTCCATAATTTCAAACCTGTTAAGCACCATAGAAGAGAGAGAGAAATTTTTAATAAGGAATCTCTTATTTTGCTACAGTATGAACATCTTATTTTCTGATCAAATTTTGATGATCCAAACCGTTCAATATATTTAAAACATATTTTTAAGGGTTAACGCGAGAAATTAGCTCAAAATATTATTCGGAAAGGCTTGAGCCATTCAATTTTTTATAAAACTGTTCATGTCAGCATTTATCGAAAACTGTTTAAATCAAGCCCTTCTTAATATTGTTTTGAACCGATTTAAATTGAGTACCATTAAAAACATGTTTTAAACACATTGAACAGTTCTTATCATCAAAGTTTGATATGAAAATAAAAGGTTCGCACCATAGCAGAGTAAGGGATCTGATAAGGGCTTAAATGTTTACATTAAAGCCTACTAATTTGTCTTTGTTAGATTCATCACTAATTACTTGATATTAATAATTAGTTAATTTTATGATTATAGGTACTCGTACCTAGTTGCACGAAATTGGAAGTTAAGTCTGTTCGGAGGAGTCAATCGATGAAAAAAGGAAGAAAAATAATTTTGAGAAAGTTGAAAGATAAGGAATCCCGCACTCAATCAAAGAAATTAAAGTTCAAGCAAAATTGGAAACAAAAACATACAATCTCGTACTAGGGATGTATATGACAGCATTCAGTATTTTGGTCATATCTCTCAGCTCGGATGTTCGATTGATGCAAAGTTTGCGGCAATGGAAATGGAATTCAATTATCTACAACTTTCTAGTTCATGAATTTTCCAGGTTATGCTGTTTCGGAGGTCAAAAGTGGACTAGAAGTGAGCTGCAATACAAAAAAAATGAGAATATTATAATATTTAATTCGATTTCTTTGTCTCACATCGGAAAAAGACAAATAGTAACTCAAAGAGGAGTACTATATAAAGTCCTCGCCTCTTTACTTTAAAAGAGGAGAAAAGAAGTTCGAGTACAAGATAAAGTAAGCGATTTCACTCCTTGGCTAGGGCTCAAACAAGTTTGATATTTTCATGGCTGCCATCATTGGAGAGTTGGAGCTTCCTACATCCATGGGTGGCTAAACACTTCGGCTAGGGGTAACGAGAATACCTTCTCCAAGTAATGTAATTATTTAATTCTTAATGTTTTCATTCAATTTTAATTGTATGATTTTGGATGCTTCATATTATTTTTATGAAAGAGCATATTTTTCCTATTGATCTGTATGTTTGTATTCATGATATCAAATACGTTCATACAATTATTTTTAATTATTTCGTGATAATCTCTGAGATAGACTATATTACATAAGACAGATCGTGTCGTTGGTCTCGTTCAGTGAGACGATCCGTGCTGTGTTGAGATAGTTTATACGGAGTATGAGTCTTGAGAATATTTTTAGGGATTAGGAATAGGAATTGTTATCCAATTGGTGGTCTGGAATACAAGTTGAATGAAACCCTAATGTTTGCTTCAGTTACATTATAAGGGGAAGGTAGAGTCGAAACCCCAGTCCCTTTTCTCACTTATATCTAAAACTCTAATTTTATTTAGTTCCTTAATTTTTATTCTAGTTTTCAATTTTAATTATAGTTTACTAAACAAATCTTTCAACCTCTCCATTAAATTAAAAATAAATCATTAAAAATATCGTAACTTAGCTTTTCATCCTCGTGGATGATCCTGGTCTTTCCACTATCCTTCGGGTTAGTTTTAAGCCGTGACTTTATAAATATATTTGTGCGTTAACGACAACATTAAGATCTCTTCTTGGAAGAGACTGTATGTGTGTGTCTGTGTAAACTCCTTAAATTAGATGTCGTATGGGTCATGTAACGCCCCGGATTTCGGGGACGTTAATTTAAACAATTTATCAAAAGTCAACTACATTTCCATTTCTTAGTCAAAATAAAGTTTGATTACAATCATACGACTTTAAAGAAATTACATTAAGATTTGAAATTAAGAGTTCAAACTAATTAAAACTAGGTGAACCACGGGGCTGCGACATCCTCCTCGAAAGTACCGCCGTTGGTATCTGGATAACTGGGCTCAGCAACGTCATCTTCGACACCTGGCATGAAAGGCTAGGGGCAGAAAAGTTACACCAGATGAGCGATTAACGCTCAGTAAATAAAATTACCCTAAATCTCATTCTATGCAATGGATCAAATGATGCATGATCATGAAGATAGTATGAGCAATTAATCAAGTATTATGAACAGAACAAAATAATCAGAGTTGACATAATCAGATTAAACAATAAGCGGAAGCATTAAACACGTAAGTACATTAAATGAATAAAATGGCGACAAAGTATCCTTAAGTCAAACCCTATGACTTGTTCCTAAGTTTCAGACACACGCGACCGACTTATGTCCATAAGTGTCCACCAGTGTTAACAAGTGTCTAAAATTTCTTTTCAAAATACAAAGTTCGGGTCGGCATAAGCGTTGCCCGTCATCAAACTTTCATTTTCCAAAGTGGTGTTGTGATGTTCCCGACCAATATGGTCCCGACCCCTATGCTGACCTCGTATCCGGCGCTAGTGTACCCAAACATCGGCTTCCGTATCCCATGCTCCCAACCGTTATGCTCCTAGCATTATGTCTCTCATATGTCGTGCCTTGACTTAGAAAATATCTAACTCCTCCCCTTCAACTATGTTTTATTTTTGAAAAGACATGACACGGCTTACGAACATAACCGGCTCACGACATAACTTGGCTAAATACATGAGACGTGACCGACTCGGCTCCAAGACACAGCCCGGTGGTAACAGACTTAGTTCGGCTAAAATCCATATCCCGGCTAAAGACATCCTAACACGTCTCCCCAAGGAGTAAGTCAAATCTCGAGTCACCAAATATAAGAGTTTATCAAATTCTTGATTTTCGTTACAAAGCTCATGACTTTTTATGACTCGTGTCAAAATCTCGAGTGTCATCTCCACTAACCTCAAACGTTCCTCATTGACTCCATCTTAAGTTTCGTTTAAACAACTAGACTCAAGATAACATGATGATGTGTTGGAGATGCAAGTTTTTAGCAAGAAATTAAGATAACACATTAACGCGAAAATCTATCATATAGACGAAATATCATGATCACAATTTCGTAGAAAATGCTTAGCTTAATGATTATCGAATAGGGTGTCATCTTACAATAATTGATAGTACCTAAGTTTCAAAAAGATAATCTAAGGTTAGTTATGGTTGGGTGGTCATTAAGTAAAAGTTGAGAACGTTTTCTTATTTTCTGAAAATTTTCACTGTTTGAAAATTTTTCTAAGTATAGAAAAAGTTGAATTTTTCAAGTTTCGATTTAGGGGATAAAAAGTCCCGGAAATGATTCCTTGATTTTTTTGAAGCACAATGGTATATTCATACGCCTCAAACGCATAAGTTTAGAGTGAGTTTCGGGCCAACATATAGGAAGAAAAGGGGTGAATTTTCTATTTTGTACTAAAATAGGGAGGGCGACATTTTGATTCGAATCGAATTTCAATTTTCTATAAATGCCATTGTTTTCAAATGGGGGGTACTTTCTTATTTTCATTAAATAAAATTAAAGTAAAGAATTTACTTAAATTTATTTATAAAAAATAAGTATATTTTCATAGCACATGCCCTGCCTTAACAAGCCTAAGTCAGAAAGTAAGTGTCAAAATTTCATAACAGAGGCACCGGTGTAAGGTTTCAGAGGCACCGGTGTAAGGTCAGTTCTGTAGTGTAATACTAAGATACAGAGAGTAAAGGCACCGGTGTCACCAAAACTAAGGCACCGGTGTAAGGTCTATTCTGCAGTGTACTACTGAGATACAGAGAGGTAAGACACCGGTGTAAGGTTTCAGAGGCACCGGTGTAAGGTCTGTTCTGTAGTGTACTTAAATAGATACAGAGAAGTAAGACACTGGTGTAACAAAACCAAGGCACCGGTGTAAGTATGAAACTACAAAACATTGTAAAATACAGAAAGCCAAGGCACCGGTGTATCAAAACTATGACACCGGCGTAACCATGAAAACACAGAACACTAACACATACAGAAAGCAAAGACACCGGTGTGTCAAAACTATGACACCGGTGTCAACATCATCTTCTACGAAAGTACAGAACTGGATTTCGTTTTCTCCGAGCTCCGTGGAGCTCAATATCGATCAATGACATAAATTAAAGGTTAGGATAGATTCATTCACCTTAGTATTGAAGAATCAAAGGTTGAATTGAAAGGTTATGGCTTGAATTAGGATGATTGGAGTTCAACAAGGTTCTCCCTCTTCTCTCTCCTTCTACTGATTTTTTCTAACTTCTTACCTCTAAACCACAACCATGGCACCCTCTCCACTCTCTGAAGAACTGAAATTTCGTAGGCGAAATGGTGAGGATAGAAATATAGAAATAGAGAGGGCTTGAGTGTGAGAGATGGTTTTGCATGGAGCTCCATTGGTGAGGGGGAAAATTTCTGCAGAATTTGATGGAGTGAAGGAATAGCCTTGCTCAGCCATTATGACAATTAGGAGAGTGGTTTGTGACTAAAACCATGGGTGGAAGGGGGTTTGGCTGGGAAAAGAGGAGTGGCCACCAAGGTTTGGATGTTCAATGGAGGAAGAGGAGGGTAAACGTACAATTTCTGGAGAAGAACGTGTGGGAGTGATCATTAAAGGAAAAATTATCCCATGTGACAAGCTCCATGGGAATTGGCTGATGTAATGGGTTTTGGATCAAGCCAAAAGGATTTGGGTCGCGGGCCGGATTAGATCGAGTTGGGCTTGGGTTAAGAATTAGTCCAATGGGTTGAATCCCAACACACACTCATGTACAAATCCATGAATATAACGTATGGGTAAAATCAAAACGCGCAAACTAAATAAATCAATTAATGATTTCATACATCAAAATTTATTTATTTATTATTTATTTATTTATTTATTTTATTTTCATTTAAAATTTTAGGGTCTTTACAGGTCAGGTATGTGGGACCCTCAATAATTTAAGGGCTCATGTGCATCCAACGATTTCGATCACATCTGTGTCTGAATGTGTCTGGAGGGTTTGTATACCAAGACTTTCCCTAATTGGAAAGCATGTATCGCACTTTTTAATAGGTAAATTAGAAATCAAAGAGAACTATTATAAAATAGATAGAGTTCATTTATCGCACTTCGAGCGATGTGTCACCTTGCAAGTTTTCCTGGCAGGGCCTTGTCCTTTGTTCAGGAACCCTTCCGTTGTGGGCATTGTCGTCCTGATAAATCATTGATCGAGTTCGAGCTGTTGGAGGATTATTAGTGGAAATTAAAGTGAAGCTTTTCCTTATTGGGATATTGTCAGTCGTTTCCACAAACAATGCAAACTGATAACGTTTCCAACGATCCCTCCTCGGTTGTCACCTGTAAGAAAGCTAGATAGACTAGTGTGGTGCCGGCTAACACTCCTTCGATGCCTAAGTCATTGATCGAAATAGTCTAGGTTGCTTAGAATAGTAGTCAAATTAATTCTCTTAAGACTTTTTGTACATACCTTCATTCTGACTCTAGCCTCCTTTTTCCCTTTTCAGAGTCTGTTGGTGATGGGGCTTAGTCCTTCTGAGATCCTTATCCACAACAGCCATTACCTCCCCGCTATGTAGACGTAATTCTTATCATCTTCCCTTCTGAAACCTTCTTAACTTATCTCCACATTTTTCGTCCCGGATCCTTATCTTTGCATGTATGGGACCCACTCTCAATATGGGCGTACGTCTTAATGGCCAAGTAGACAGATGATTTGAGAAGAATAGAAGATCTGAGAAGAGCAGAAGGCCCGAGAAAAATAAGCAAGCCGAGAAGAATAGATCTCCTCGTTGTTAATTTTCTCAGATATCACATACTAATAGAAAGGCAGAACAAGCAAAATAAATAGAGAGGGCTAGAGCATATAAATGAAATATGCTTCTCAAAACAAAATAAACTATTTTGCCCATGTACCAAAAGACATACAATTTTATAAGCTAAGAAAATATATTAAAAAATCTCTTTCTCTCTCGACCAATATTAGACCAACGTTTGAACTCTTTGTTCCTTT
This sequence comes from Arctostaphylos glauca, assembly GCA_019985065.2. Lineage (NCBI taxonomy): Eukaryota > Viridiplantae > Streptophyta > Magnoliopsida > Ericales > Ericaceae > Arctostaphylos > Arctostaphylos glauca. The sequence goes on along the minus strand of JAHSPW020000001.1, from coordinate 17,041,717 downwards.
TTAAATTTTAATATATATATATATATATATATATATATAAGGCTATATGAACCAATACTTTTTTAGACCAATATTAGACCAACATCTAAACTCTTCGTTCTCGATTAAATTTTGATAATCCGAACCGTTCAATGTGTTTAAAATATGTTTTTAAGAGTACCCGCAAGAAATCATCTTAAAATATTACAAGAAAGGACTTGATCCAAACATTAGTTCATAAAACAGTTCCTCTCAGCATTTGAAGCACTGTTTGGATCAAGTCCTTTCCGGTAATATTTTGAACTGATTTCTTGCGGGTACCCTTAAAAACATGTTTAAATATATTGAACGGTTCGGATTATCAAAATTTAATCGGGAACGAAGAGTTTAGGCGTTGGTCTAATATTGGTCTAAAATAGTGTTGGTCCCTTGAGTCTCCCCCTATATATATATATATATATATATATATATATATATATGGAGAGAGATAGGGTTGTGTGTGCATACTATATACAATGGATGATTGAGATTTAGGAGAGCTGTAGTGCAATTTGTCTCATTGAATTTTGAATGGTTGAGTTGGACTTTAAATGAATAGGTTATGTCTGGACAATGATTTACTCGTTAAATGGATGATCAACTCATTAAGAATTCAACTCATTTATAATTATTATTTCAAATTCATTTAAATTCATCCACTTACTCATCATACCACCGGCGCATACGCTCATACAAAACTACAAAACATGTTTGTATGCCCGTATGTAGTTTTTATTTATTTATTAGAGTGCCTATTTTAAAAAGGAGATTAATAAATAGAGAACTTTATCTAATTAGAAACTATATTTGGGAAGCCGGCTCAGTCCAATCATCTTCTTGAATCCGTGTAGCCGGTGTAGGAACTGCCCAACTCAAATGAGCAAATATGTAATACTCTAAGGCCTCGTTTGATAAATTTCTTAGTATGTTGGGATTCATAAGACGGTGGGATTAGAATGGGATTCGTAATATCAAGGGATTATTAAAAACTGTGTTGTATGTTTGTTTATACTTGGGATATGATTAATAATGCTGGGTTGGTGTTTGTTTGCAAAAGGAAGGGATGAGATTAAATTACATAATTTCTAAAATTGCCCTCACCTAAATTGTTTAATTAATTATTTATGTTACTCATTCCAAAAGAACTACAAAATAAAATTCATGGTCCAAATAATAAAAAAATGAGCAATCTCTTAGTTTTATTTATATATTTATCTCTTAGGAAATAAATAAAAATAAAATATGAGCAATTTTATTTGTTTTATTTATCAATTCTCTTCTTATACTAATTTAGACCCATAAATAGAACTAAAAAAAGGTAATACGACAGAAACAAATAAAAATAGATAATAAGTAATCTTGTTTGTTATATTTATTTATTTCTTTGTATACAAATTTCAGACCCATGGTAAAACTCAAAGATGAAATGATGGAAACAGAGATATGATTGATATAACAGTTATGAAACAAGTGTTACAATTACATCAGAAATAGAAATATGATTTTAGCAAACCAAAAGGCATTAAAGTAAGTTTATCCCAGGGCAACAAAGTAAGTTTCTTCACCATGATTTTAGCAAACGGAAATCTGCAGTGATTTCTTCACCATGTCGAAGGGCAACAAAGTAAGTTTCCACAGACAACCTTCAAACGGCTTGTTAATACCTGGTTCACCATGGTATTGTTAATACCCCCTAGTGAGGGGTTTAGCAGTCCCATGGCCTTGTTTATCCCAGATCTTTGTGCAAAACAAACACACATATACTAAGCCCATGGGATTATTAGTCCCATCCCAACTCCTTGCATATTTATCAAACGGGGCCTAAAGACTGAAATGCAAGATACAGCCAGTTACTTTGATGGACATTACCACAAACACACCCCGACAACTTGATTTGAAACCGATGAGTACTTAAATCGGTTTGTATTGTTTGGGCGGTTTTAAATTGTTTTTTTTAACATGTTTGATAATAGTTATTAATTTCAAAAAATCAATTTGGATTCTATTTAATTGACCGTTTAAACTGAACCTCGAAACAACACCGCAATACTTAATGCCATATTTATAGATGGAAGGTAATTCATATATTTTCTTTTTCTTTTTCTTTGTACCTTCACAAAATAAAACCAATCCTTATGTTGTGAATTTATTCATTGTGGGTGAACTATTTATGTTAGTCACATAGTTTTTTGTTCTTTTTCTCAAATATAAAAGACATTGAAATACTTTTTGAATGTCATATAAAAGTTCGGTTCGGTTCCGGTTCTAATTAGGTCCCAATTCGAGATATTAATCATGTTTGTAAAAAAATCAAATCACACCGATCCCCATCGGATATGATTGTGGTTTAAATGAGTAAAAACCGCTCGCTTTTGGTTCCACTTCTATTTCTGATTAGTTTCTAATTTTAAATTTTTTGGGTCTCCATTAGATTTTGCTAAAATTCAAATCGAACCAACCTATTGCCGTCGCATAAGAGGTGTAAAGGGTAACTCAGACATACTTAGCCCGGAACACTTTCTTGCAACGGACACCTTATGATTTGGCACCGGAATTATTCAGTCTCATCCGTCTCTCTTATCCTTGGATCAAACTGAGAATGATGATGAGAAACATATGATGCTGCAGAACCATATTTAACTTCTTTGGATTCCAATTTTCGTTTCCTATAGCCGATCACAAGTTTAGGAGTTTGGTTGAGCAAAGCTGAAACTACTAAGCAATTTAACTCGTAGGAAATTTCTATACAAAAAGTTGTAGGAAATCAATTCCATCTATCTACCATGAAGCATTGATACCGTTACTTCATTTGAAATGAGAGGATTTTTACCAGTCGATGAAGAATCCATCTCGGTAATAAACCTTTCTGAGTACAACCCAGGTTGTTTAGGTTGAGGAAGCATTGCGTTTTCGCTATCTATCATTAATAGAACAGCTGACATTGTCGGTCTGTTTTCAAGACGTTGTTGCACACATAAAAGGCCCATATTGATACATCTTACCACTTCTGATGTGGAAACCGGAATCTCCATCAAAGCATCTGCTAGATTCATGGGCCTTCCTTCGTTCCATAGTTTCCATGCCTAAAGCAAATAGCAATTCATAAATTCATTCCCACACTTGAAGAAATTGTATTATCTTTGGAAAAGAAAAATTACACTCACATGTCCCAAAAGATTGGGGTCATGATCGGAATGGTAAAACCCTCTGTTCCTCTTGCCACTTACGATTTCTAAAACCAACACACCGAAGCTAAAAACATCAGATTTCACTGAGAAAAATCCATCTAGTGCATATTCTGGAGACATGTAGCCACTACATATCACAAAACAAAAAGGCGAATGGTAAGATCTATAGATAAAAATGATAAGAGGGAAGAGATGAAGGGATGTACTTACTAAGTCCCAAGAACCCTATTTGTATTTTCTTCAGACTGATCATCTCCAAACACTCTTGCTAAGCCAAAGTCCGAAATCTTAGGATTCATGTCGTTGTCCAGCAAAATGTTGCTAGCTTTCAGATCTCTATGGATTATTCTCAATCTTGAATCCCGGTGAAGATAGAGAAGCCCTCGAGCAATCCCTACTATTATGTCAAATCGCTTTTGCCAATCAAGTGATGTACCTCTTGTTTGATCTGAGGCAAAATATACACCCAGTAAAATATGAGGAACTTCAACTATACATCCAGCAAAATATGAGTAAAAGATTTCAAAGGTTTAGGTGCTAACTGAAGATGTATAAGTCTAGACTTTTATTTGGTATATACTCATAGATCAACATCCTTTCCTCTTCGTGAATGCAACATCCCAAAAGCCTAACCAGATTCCGATGCTGCAGCTTTGAAATGAAGATAACCTCATTCTTGAACTCTTTGAGGCCTTGCCCTGAAGTCTTGGATAGTCTCTTCACTGCCGGTTGAGAGCTGACCCTATGGTTTGTCATGGACCTTTACATTATCCAAGAACCAAAGGCATTGTACAATGACTAAAATCCTAAGAAGAACACATATAATTTTTTTTCTAAAAAACGGAAACGGGCACGTTTTATACATGCTTAAATATGTAAATTGTGTGTGCATATTGTAAATTCATAGCCAAAATAATTACCTTGTAAACAGGATCAAATCCACCTTCTCCAATCTTATTGTCAAAGGAGAAATTATTCATGGCAGTTGAAACGGTGGCCAAATCAAACAAAGGTAATTCTAGGTCCTCCTCCGCACTCAATCTTTTGGTTGTTTTCTTGGACCCGTAGACTTGCAGTCTCCGATCTCTGAGCTGTATATACTTGGAAGTCGATCACACAAGATAAATTTGATGCATATAAGTTAGGGTACCACAATTGAATGTTTAGATTAGACTTTTATTTTCTCGCTCATCACATTATGTGAACATCTCCCAATGCATAATCAAAGTTCCAACACAAATTGAAAATCCTCACATGAAGAATAAGTAAAAGAAAGTAGTTATAACAAGAGTTAGGAAAGCTCCTTTACTTATATTTCCACTATGAAACAAAAACCCTCGACTAATGTGATAATTGCTTAGAGCAGAAGTCCAAGTTTTGGATTGGCTCAGAGTCTAGAGCAGCAGCCTTTGAAAGATCTGATAACCCATTTGCAAATTTTGGGTTATCCTCTTTGTTGTGTCCCGATTCCTTTAAAACCTTGTGATAAATACCTTTAATCTGAGGTGAGGAAGATAGAGAGGGAAAGGCAGAAACATTAGTAAAAAGATTAAGTTACCAGTAATTCTTTTATAAACTCTTCTAAATGAAATCTTATGCCCGTGAATGTACCAGATTTGAAAAATCACGTATATTGTTTGTTTCTCTGTGATGGGGTGTGTATGTACTTTTCATTCCATGGGGTACAACAATTGGTATCAGAGTTACAAACAGAGACAGAAAGAGAACACCATAGAGAAGAGACCTCTGTGGATAGTGTTCAGTTTACCCTACCTTTATTAGCTTCAGTTCTGATTTGCCAACCTAGCCTTGAAGCGAATCTCCATCTATCCAGAAGCAAGTGCAGTTCACCGGTTCCGCCGAATGCTCCTATCTCTCGGCAAAGATCATATGAGTGTGCAGTTATGTTTTAGATGCTTCGCCATAGAATAGATCCACCTAATTCCCCTTCTTTTCCAATGCACTCGCTTTATATCTCTGACACACAAGGAAGGACGCGGTGGGAAGGAAGGACCCCTAGCCTCTGTCCGGCTGATCATTCTGTTGGCTCATTCGTATAGGACGTTGGTGATAGACTGGTGAGATTCTATCTCTCGGTTTTCTGGTTGGGGAAGCTGGTGGTTGTTACCAAGCGCAATGACTATCAAAATCCTTCTATTGTTGGATCCTTCTCAAAAGAATGGACCGAAGCTTGTCTTCAGGCCCGGTACTCGCTTTCATCAGTATGCCCCTTGGACCAATAGGATTTTTTACAATAGATCTTGTGTGCCTTTTTCTTTGGTAGAATTCCATCTTTAAGATATGAAGCAATGGGATCTATCCAATTGAGGCCGACGTCAAGGTCTATAGCTTTCTTGGCTTCTAAAGCCTTGATGCTCGACCTGTCAATTAATTCAACAAAAATTGTTCGGTGTCTATCCTTGGGGATTGCCTAGGCCAAACCAACTAAGGCATCAACATGTTTGTTCTAATTTGAACTTACTTAAACAATTTTTGTTGTCGAAAATTGTTGCAAATTTTTCTTTGCCTTATCGACATAAAAGGCCATCTTCTCATCCCTTGTAGCGTATTTTCCAGACAGCTAGTTGATTATGGACTATGAGTCACAATGGATCATGATCTCCTTTGCTCCAAGGTTGTAAATGCATTTTAGCCCGTAGATCAGTACCGCATACTCAGGAACATTATTGGAAGCACTGAAATTGAATCATATTGATTGCTCCAAAAATTAACTATTTGGCTTTATTATAACTACGCCAACTCCAGAGCCTTTGGAACATGCCGAGCCATCATATTCACCAAGCTCCATTGAATATGCTACCACTCTTTCTGAAAAGTTTGCTTTTCTCAAGACAAATGATTTGATGTCTTGTGGGTACTTCTATTTTGTGGGTAAGAAAGTAGTGTTGTAGTTTTCTAGAAGCCACAACTCTAAAATTAGTTTCTCCAGCGGTAAAGTACCTTGTCTCCTAATCTAGGATTGTCTTGCTCATAATCTAGGAGTGTTAACTGCCTTTCTCAGATTGGCTACTCTTTTTACAAGCTCAACAACATGCACGTGCGTGAGAGTATCTCATTCTCAAACTGATATATATAGTTATTCAAGAAAAAACTCAATAATTTGTATTTAAAATTGTAATCTATTTAAAATTCTTTTTTCCTTTTAGTTTAAATGTCTTAGGGTTATTCTTGAAGACAAATTCGTGTTGGATAAAGCTTAAGAGTTGGTTGAATCAGATTAGAAGAAATCAGAAGAGTTTATTGCGGATTTGAAGATTTCTGACGGCCGCTCAAGCGACCTCCAGCTCGCTCGAGCGAGATTCTGCGTTAAAAAATTCCAGTAGCCTTCAAAAGACCGCTCAAGCGAGCTGGGGGGCCGCTCGAGCGAGGTATCAAAATATTAAATTTTTCTATAAGTACTTCAAATGCGTCCAACGTTCGACCTAATCATCCAGAGCTTCTTTAAGAGACAGAAAAGTCAGAGAGGGTTGGTTTTATCTTGAGTGGGTGATTACTTGAGGAAATTAACGATCTGTTGATCAAAGTTGGTGATATAACATTCCTCAAAGTTCATTGGTTAAATAAACCTTGCGAAGTCTTTTGAATGCGTTCAGAAGCAAGTTTGGAGGAAGATCTAAGGAAGCGTCCTATGACAGTTCTTAGGATTTGTGGAGTCGAATCTTGAAGAAGACATCTATTGAAGTGAGCAGTTCACGAGGAGTCGACAAAAAGATTCTGAATCAACATAAAAGAATCTAGGTTTGATTGTGGGAAACTTTTTGCTCTGCGACGATTTATAGTGCATTCTTCTCTCCCATGGTTTTGCCCCTCCTTGGGGTTTTTCACGTATATCTACGTGTCTTGCCTTATTGCATACTTTATTTACTTATGTTGCATGCACGCGTAGATTATCTCTTAAATTAATCGAATAAATATTTAATAACCATAAATCAAACTACGTATCACCGGCTGTGGTTTTTCAATCACTCGTTTTTTATTTTTGGTGGGGTATATTAATGTTCCTACCATTCAATAAATGGGTGAGAATACTGATGAGAAGAGAAGAGACGAGGGAGAGTGGGGTTGATTTGACTGCAGGTTTTGTCTACAAATCACTACCTAAAAGCTCAACTTGAATAAATGGGCTCCACATTCATGTATTAAGATACCAAGTTGGCTGGACCGTCTGTTCCAACCACCGTCTGAAGCGTCCGGGGTGAGAGACTTTATCACTTCTTTTCATATCGAGGTTGTTTATTTCTTAGAACTCGTGAAGAATATTACAAATTATATCAATCAAATATTGATTAATATACTTTCAAAACGCGTTTATTTTTAGATAAATATATTCTAATCCAATGTTGCAATATCTATATAAGATAAATGCTTTTGGAAAACATATCAATCACTATCGGGTCAATAAAATATTGCTTAATATTCCCGACCAACCCTAAAAGGTAATGCCCAAACATACTTGAACCAAACCCCATTTGAAGGATTCGACAGGATCCAGCTTTTTATGATTGACTATTTTCTTAATCAAACCCTTGTTGGATATGAACCTGAAACTATTTGATGCACTTCAAATCATACTGTTGAAAAAGATGAAAAAGGGAAATGCAGAATCATACACCTGCGATAAAGTCCTATTTATTCCATCACATTTATGTCCGTCATGTATGAGTTCAGTTTTGTTCACCATACGGCGTGTGAAAGCACCTCGAGATCTCATTTCGATGATCAAAATCATCTACTTTGTTCTGATTTACTTTTTTAGTTATCAAAAAAAATTCAACTCAATCGGATATCGGTAAGTACTTGACTGAAATATTCGATTTTTTACTTCGAAATTTTTAATTTTTAAAACTCAAAAACTATATTTTTAGGTAAAATAGTTACCGATATCCGATTGAACTAATTTTTTTGTGACAATTGAAGAAATTAATCAAAATAAATAGACGATTTTGATCATCGAAATAAAATCTCGAGATGATCCAAACAACTGAAGGTAAACAAATTTTGTTCATCTTAGGGTGAACAAAATTGAACTCACTATGTTTTAATTAAAGTTCCAATTTTCTGGATCGGATTCATTTTGTTGTAAGCCAAGTTTCCCTGTGATATTGAACTGCATGTATTGCGTAGCAAAGACTTAGAAACAACTGGACATGTTTTTAATGTCATTCTAAGTTCTTCTTTGACCATTTTGTTCTTAACGATTTCTCGGAGTCGAGGAAGAGTCACCGGATGATTCTCAAAAGAAAGAGACTGCCTTGTACTTCTCTTTCTAGATAGACTCCTTATAGGAGCTTGCAGGCAAGGCAAGGAAGTCAAGCTAGGTCCCTAAGGTACCTCACTCAGAGAACAAATCAAAAAGAGAGGAAGCCAAGTCACCTTCATAGGGCGTCAGCCCATTCAAGGGCTTATGCTTCTTCCCTCTTCTTTCTCGACAGACTCTTAAAGCTTAGGTTACTACCTGCCTATACAGAAGAGGTGTACTTTGTACCGCCCGGAGGTCATATAGATCGTAATAAACGTATGCTTAGTAGGGGGGGCTGAACCGGCTTGCTTTCTTGGTGACTCTAACCCGCCTTCCAGTGAACGTATAGTAGAGCTTACATCTGATATACACGAGAAATTGGGGGAGTTGATGATTAACAGGAGTTCCGAAGATGTTTTGGCTGCGGCCGAAGCTTTACATGGAGACTGGTCGTAGATCACCTTCTTTTAACCCTGTTTCAGGCAATCCAATCTCTCGTACATCTCGCTTTACCGGGCAGAGTTGAAGCGGGAAAACAGATGCATTTGGAGGATAAAGAGTTAGAAAGGTAAAGGCCGTACTCTATTTCTTCCTAAAGTCAGGAATAGCGGCCTTCTCGAAACCTAGGTTTTTCTTACTTGCTTTACTTTTGTAGTTATGACGCAAACCCCTTTTCTGTCCCTTGTGAGAAATTGTGCAGATCATTGTAATGCCAGCCTTCTCTTCAACATTATAGAACTTCCAGCAATTTGCCTACATTCCAATTTCTGCCAATGGTGCAAAATTCAAACAGGATTCTGACCATAACTACATGTGCCATGTTAAATACGGACTAAGTCATCGGGACTGTCTCTCCCTCTTCTACCTCCAATGCTGCGCCAACTTGAGATGCTGTTAGGCCTCATTTTCCTATTGGCATATATGGTTCCAAAATGATCGGTCGGCCTAGTTTTACACACATTTAAAAATAAAGACAGTGACATGGCATATCTAATTAGGCCCATCACTCTTGGGAAAATGAGGTATCTCTTTTCTTTTTCTTGATCAAGGATAATGGGGTCTCTTGGCTAGTTGGAAAGTTCAATGAAAAGTCTTTTTCAAGCACAATTTGAAAAATTGTCTGGGCTGCTGAGGTGAATTATAGTCATTTGGCAAGAAGGGAAGTGCAGAATTTTTGAAGATATCCACAAGCCTCCCCCTATTCTCCTTGAGAAGATTTGATCTAAAACTGGGATTAAGGGCGCTCCCAATTTGTATATGTAATGCAGTCCTCTCTTAATTCTATGATCGATATCTAGTTCCTGTGAAATATCACGCGAAGACTTTGCCGTATCTAGTTCGATAGATCTTTGACGTAATTGAAAGGTACGCTTGCCTTGACTGTATATAAGTTTGTTGTTTCAGTTGAATTCTCATTCACCAAAAAAGAATGTTAAACACATCAAATGCAGTGGATTCTAATTTAAAGCTACAGGATGCTATAAATGCGTCTGCTGTGACTACTACAAACATAATTATAGCCACTCTAGAAAAACTCATGACAGCAAACAAATTCTAAGTACATCTAATTTTGCTACAAGAGGAAGCAAGTATATATCTCTATCATTTTCAGCACTTACCGAGGTTGAATCATAGTAACCGTTACATCATTCACTGAAACTGCTCCAACACTCGCCGATGAGGATGTGTCCAGCCTGTTAGCTCCTTTAAAGATGAATGCAGGTTGTTTTGGGGGAGGCAGCACTGTTTCATTAGACAACATGAAAGCAACATTCGACATATTTTGGCCTATCGGTGGCTGATTCTTGCACGCACAATAGACCGATGTGAACGCACCTCAGCACCTCTTTATCAGTGTATGAATCGCCCATTGATGAATCAACTACATCCAGGGTTCGGCCTTCTTTCCACAAGCTCCAAACCTGAAACAAATGATTCATGAACTTCTTTATCCCGATATGCTCATTTGACCGTTCTAAATATATGTCGTTTGCTTTTTATTTTTTAAATTACCAAAATGGTAGAATTCCAAATAAATATAAACCAAATAGACGATCTACCTTTTGTATAACACGTGAGATTCTGAACACGAGGAACTTTGTTGTCTAAAGGATTTTTCACAATCACTACATAAATTAGACTAGTGTATATATCCATTTACTTACATGCCCAATTAAATTCACAGACTTTTCTTGATAATAACTGCTGTTCTTTCTGCCACTAATGATCTCCAAGAGTAAAACCCCGAAGCTGAAAACATCAGATTTCACTACAACAAAATTGATTTGTAATAACGAAACAATTTTGTAGCAAAAACTACATTTTTCGTCGCCAACCCATTAGGCGACGAAATTTTTCGTCACAAATTTTTGTCGCCTATACTTTCACGCAAAAAACTCTTAGCTACGAAAAAACAATTTCCTCGCCTAATATGTTCTTTGGTGACAAAATATTTTGTCGCCAATAGAATATATTTGGCGAGGAATTATTTCGTCGCTAATACCAGATTTTAGAGACGAAATATTTTGTCTCAAAAAAATACATAATCGGTGAGGAATTTTTTCGTCGCCAATATCTGCTTTGGAGACGAAAAGTTTTGTCGCTATTTATAATTATTTCGCAAGAAATTTATTTTTGTCATTAATAATTAGATTTGGCGACGAATTTTTTTGTCGCTAAATTGATTTCAACTATCAAAAATTACACTCACAACATCATTTTTTTTCCTTCCCATTTTCTTTCCTTCCCAAGTTTTGAACCTTAGACCTTCTACCCAACCAACACCTTATGCACACCCCTACTAACCACTGCACCAACCATAATATTCATCAAATTTTTTTACAATATCTAATATATAACATATGTTTAATATTTTTGTTCAACAAATAGATGTTGTACATAATTTTTCTCTCCCTCCCTCTCTCTCTCTCTCTCTCCCCCCTCCCTTTTCCCCGTTCTCGTTTCTTATTTCTTCTCTCTCTCTCTCTCTCTCTCTATCACTATCCTAAATTTATCTCTCTCATTTCTCTGTCCCTCTCTCTCTCTCTCTCTCACATTTCTATCTTTTTATTTCTCTCTTTCTCATTACCTTAAACTTATCTGTCTTATTTCTCACCCTTTTCCATATCTATTTATTTTCTCTCTATTTCTTTCCTTTTTTGTTTACGTTAAATCCTAAATCTATCTCTCACATCTCTCTCTCTCTCACCTCTCTTTTTTTCCTTTCCTCTCTCTAGATCTCTCTCTCTCTTTTTTCCTTTCTAAAATCTAATATCTTAAACCTTAAACATACTTCAAGCTATCTCTTTATTTACTCTCTCTACCGCTCCTCTTTCTCTCTCCTCTCCATCTCTATTCTAAATTTTAAAGTCTAAAACCTATATCTCTCACGCTCGCATCTCTCTTTTTCTCCACACTCTCTTCCATTTCTCTGCTCCTTTTCTCTTTCCCTCATTCTCTCTCTCTTCCATCCCTTTTTTCTCTATCCAAAATATGTATTGCACTAATTGAACACGCGTATATGTACATATATATATATATAATATACATTTTTGAGAACAAAATTTATCTTTATGTTAGCAATGAAATTATATTTTTCGTCCTCAAATAGCTACTTTTGGTAAGAAAAATAAAAATTTCTCGCCAAAAGTATGTCGTTCGGATGTAAAATTTTATTCTCCTCGCCAAACGTATAAATTGGGCGAGAAAATATTATTTTTCTTACCAAAAGTACTTATTTGGAGACAAAAAGAATAATTTACTGCCAAAAATACCTATTTGGTAAGGAAAAATATGTTATTTTTCTCGCAAAAGGTACATATTTGGCGAGAAAACATACATATTTTTTCTCGTCAAATAGATACTTTTGGTGAGAAAAAATTTTCTCGCCAAAGTACGGTAATTTTGGTGAGAAAACTTTTCCTCGCCAAAGTAGTTATTTGGCAAGAAAAATAATATATTTTTCCTCGCCAAATAGGTAGTTTTGGTGAGAAAAAATTTTCACGCCAAATAACCTTTTCCTCTCCAAATAGGTTATTTGGCAAGGAAAAGTTTCCTCACCAAAAACGTTTTTCTCGCCAAATAACCTTTTTCTCGCCAAATAGGTTATTTGGCGAGGAAAACTTTCCTCACCAGAAATCTTTTCCTGGCCAAATAAAATTTTCATCGCCAAATAGGGTATTTGGCGAGGAAAATTTTCCTCACCAAAAATTACCGAAGACTTCGGTAATTTTTGGTGAGGAAAATTTTCCCCCCTAAAATGTTATTTTCCTCGCCAAAGATTAATTAATTATTGATTTGTGTGTGTGTATATATATTACTATATTGTAGATTTAGTTTATATTATTTTATAATTATCAAACTGCCCCGTATCAGAAAAATTATAAAATTATCCTTATGTAGAAAAAATAACAAAACTACTCTTGCGGTAAATTAAATCACAAAATTTATCTTAATTTTAAAATTACATTTGTAATAATAACTTATAAATATGTATTCAAACTTAAAGTTTGATTATTTGTGAGAAAAATATATTATTTTTCTTGCCAAATATGTACTTTTGGTGAGGAAAATTTTCCTCGCCAAAGTATGGTAATTTGGCGAGGAAACTTTTCCTCGCTAAATAACCTATTTGGCGAGGAAAAATTTTCCTCGCCAAAGTACCTATTTGGCGAGGAAAATAACATATTTTTCCTTGCAAAGGGGTATTTTTGGCGACAAAAAATTTCCTCACCAAAAGTATCTATTTGGCGAGGAAATAGTTTTCCTTGCCAAATAGATACTTTTGGCGACGAAACTTTTCCTCGCCAAAATTACAGCGACGAAACGTTTCCTCGCCAAAATGGTAATTTTGGCAAGAAAAAATTTCGTTGCCAAAAGTACCCATTTGGCGAGGAAATATTAATTTTCCTCGCCAAATATGTATATTTGGCGAGAAAAATTAATATTTCCTTGCCAAATACTTAATTTTGGCGACGAAATTATTTTCCTCGCAATTGTGTTAAAAACGGCGACAAATTTATTTTTTTGTCCCCATACATACCCATTTGGTGACAAAATTAAATTTCGTCTTCCACTTTTGTCGCCGTATATGGTTTTTGTTGTAGTGTTTTATTGAAAATAGCCCTTCCATTGCATACTCAGGTGACATATAACCACTGCAAACACAAATATCAAATAATCATTAAATGGCTTCCTTGCACCATTCTCCCTATCCCCACCCAAATATAGAATTGACACTTACTATGTTCCAACCACCCTCTTTGTATTGGCTTCGATCTGGTCCCCTTTGAATATCTTAGCCATACCAAAATCAGATATTTTTGGATTCATTTCTGCATCTAGTAACACATTGCTGGCTTTTAAATCTCTATGGATTATCCTTAGTCTAGAGTCGTGGTGGAGGTACAACAGCCCTCTAGCGATCCCCAAAACAATGTTGAAGCGGACTCTCCAATCTATGAACGAGGTTTTTGTTGTATCTGGACAAAAGTTGCAAGTTATTCGAATCAAATCCTGCATCATCATTAACCATTACAGAAACAATAACTCTTGAAAATTAATGTAGCATACCAAAGATAAAACAGTCCAAGCCTTTGTTCGGCAAGTACTCATAAATCAACATTTTCTCCTCCTTTTGAATGCAATATCCCAATAACCTCACTAGATTCCTATGCTGTAGTTTGGCTATCAGTGTAATTTCCGTCTTGAATTCCTCCACCCCTTGTCCTGAATTCTTTGCCAGCCTTTTGATTGCTATTTCATGTCCACTGTGTAGCCGACCCTGATTAGATCAATTCAGGTTTAACTAATCCACCACTTAAGTTCACATAAAAACTATAGAACTATATGATTTTGAGATTATTTTCACCTTATACACAGTGCCAAATCCTCCTTCACCCAGCTTGTTGGCCATAGAAAAATTGTCTGTGGCTGAGACAATGAGGCTTAGATCAAAAAATGGTAATTCTGAATTTGTTCCACTTTCATCAAACCGCGTTCCCAGTGGGGAGGCTTCAAGGGATGTTGAAATGTTGGGGCTAAATAATACTTGGCGATGTCCTGTTATTCCTGTCATTGAGTACAAAAGCAAGTTAGGCACCATGCAATTAACTAAAAAAAAGCCCTACCTGCTTGGTTTGGCAGTGGAGATAAGAGTAATTATACCGAAAAGTTAAACCTGTTTAAGTTCATGTGTTTTTTTAAAAATCATGAAATGGAAAACAAAAGCCGGCTTGTTGACATGATTTGATTAGTTCACTTGTCATAGAAGGCATTTTGTCTATTTTTGTTGAAATTGACGCTTTGAAACTTGTAGTCTCCTAAACTCAGTGGATCCCTCTCTGGATTGCTCGCATTGAACTTCCTTTCTCTGAACCGTAAAAAGAATAATCAATTAGTGCCATCCACCCGAAGATAGCAGGAGGGCACTCCGATACTTAAGTTAGTTCCTGAAAAAGAGGGTCAAACTAAAAAGCCCTTGAAAGTGGTGTCATAGGGCGTCCCTTGCGCAAAGTGGCTTAGTTACTTTACATAGAGCACTACACTGTACTTGCGACCCAAGTCAACATATTCAGGTGGCCCAACGCATGGCAGGCGTCCAGACGGGCATGATCCATCATGTCTCAGCACTGGAGACTGCCAAGAATAAGATTCTAAAAGAGAAAAAGGTTGTAGAGGAGGCAAGACATGAGACCAAGGCAGCATGGGGAAGGTGGCGGCCAAGGCCATGAAGAAGGCCGATGGAATGAAGAGGGTGGGTGAAGAGGCCAAGCGTCAAATAGTTGAGCTAGAGAAGGCGGTGGAAGAGGCTGACCATAAAGGGTATGATGTCAGATGGATGGAGGCCAGGGCAGGTTATGTTCAGCAGGTCGAAAGCATTATCTTCAAGTGCGGACCTGCAGAACGAGGCTTGAAGGGTCGGTTCACTATGTGAAATTACCGAAGCCCAGGTTTCAATCGAATACAACCTTTTCACCTGCATCCCGACATATCAGCCGATGGCAGTAGTTGCTCCCCCTTCTACTGATGGCCCCCCTAAGGAACATATTGCTTCTCCAAACGACCGAGTGAGATCAGACTTTGTAACCAATTCTTTTTTGCTCGGATTGGTGGCATCCAACATTCTTTAATGATGGTCATGCCAAGTTTGGGTAGTCGACAAAGTACAAGTAGTTTAGGTTGAGCCGCTGTCTGTAATATCAATTATTTTTCACTTTGATGTTTGATTTTTCATTTGAAGTGCATAGTTGTTCATCCATCTGTTCTTTGTTTGCGTGAATTTTTTCGAGTATATGCCGCCCTACCCCCTAGGCAGTACTAGGTCGGCAGACTGGTTGGTCTGGTGTGGTGGTACACATATTTCAAGAAAAATTGATTTGAGACAGGTTGAACTGGTAAATGATCGGCATTTCCACCTAAGAAAACAAGCCATCGGTTAGGTAACCAAGGGTTGATAGCTTGGCAAAAACACTCCAATGTTGCTGCTTCGACATTACCACCAACCGCGCTCATAGGCAAGATGTCAACAATTTCACCGGAGCGAGATTTCTCGGTTAGATAAGCAGAACGTGAGTCCTTGGATCGTATCCAAGCTCTTGCTGTATGTTATGAGTGGACGACAACTCCACCGAGCCATGCTCGATAGCAAGGGGCTTGCAATTCCACCGTCATCTTGGTGTTCGAAAAATCATTGCAAGTAAAATAATGGTGACGATGATTGAAGCCATACTTAAAATTTTGGCATTGATTGCTTGAATATTCAGAATTTGAGTAAGTAAAAGGCCCACGGCCGAAAAGAAAGGACAACGAGCGATAATATTTTTGCAAGTTCTGTGCGTTCCATGGCTGGGGTGCCTGGGGTGCCATCAAGAGCTTCAAGTATGTATGGATTGATGCTGGCGATATTGGTTACCTGGTATGTTCCCTCCTAGTTTGGGCCAAGCTTGTTGGACCGTTTGCTACCAATGGCCTTCTGAAGGACCGAATCATCCGGCTTGAACGGTCGTGACTGAACCTTCTTGTTGTAGCCTTTGAATATTTCTTGTTGGTAAGCTGGCAATTAGATTCGAGCCTAGTCCCTTTTTTCTACGGTCATGTCCGCCTCAACTGTAATTGCCTCATCATTATGTCTAGTGTTGAAATCTTCTGTGAGGATTGTCAAAAGGCCGAATTCCAAAGGTATAACGACCTCCATACCGAAGGTTAGGGAGAATAGAGGTTGACTGGTTGACCTCTTAGGGGTGGTTCAGTAGGCCCATAGTACACTTTAAAGCTCTTAGGCCCATCTTCTTTTGGCTGTCATGAGTCTCTTTTTTATTCCACCAATTGTTGTACTTGAAGCGTTGGCTTGGCCGTTGGTCTAAAGGTAGGATGAGTAGAGTTGTAGAAGTTGATTCGGCGTTTGGGGCAGAAATCCTTGAACGGGTCCACTAAAAATTAGTTTCCATTGACTGAGATGAAGGCATACAGTATACCAAACTGACCACAAGAATCTTTTGATGTATTTGTCCTCAATTGTAACCAATGGCTAGGCTTCAACCCACTTGACGAAGTAGTCGACGGCTATGGTAAGGAATTTAAACCCTACTGTTGCTATTGAGAATTTATCGACGATAGCAAACCCCCACTGAGCAAAGGTTATTGGTCAGCTGATGAGAGATTGGAGCAAACTATTGACACTTTTTCGCATTTCCAAACAAAAATTTTCAACGGTTTTCTTCATGTTAGACTACCAGTAGCCTTTAGAAACTATTCGATGTACAAGTGACCATCCACCTAAGTGGTAATCCTAGCTATCGGCATGTAGCTCGTGCAAGGCCTTTTCTGTCAAGGCTAGAAGGATACAAAAGAGGTATCGTTTCAAGAAGGACCTCTTGTAGAGTTTTTGGCCCGCTTCCAACCAATACTGGGCCACCTCATGGAAAATCTTGCGGGCCTCTCTTTTCTCCAATGGCATGATATCATCTTAAAGGAAAACAAAAAAGGGGTCCATCCAGCTGCTTGGGCCAAGGCTTGTGGATAATACTTTAAGATTATCTCCCTCTGGCTTGATGCTTGGCCACTCAAG
The DNA here is from genome assembly GCA_019985065.2 of Arctostaphylos glauca. NCBI lineage: Eukaryota > Viridiplantae > Streptophyta > Magnoliopsida > Ericales > Ericaceae > Arctostaphylos > Arctostaphylos glauca. The sequence goes on along the minus strand of JAHSPW020000001.1, from coordinate 17,024,184 downwards.
TGTGTCGACATAGAGAACCTTTTCCCCTTGATGTCCAATGCCAAGGCCAACCCGGCAAGAGCATGTGCATGTGCATTATGCTCTCGGCCTACTTGTTCAAGACAAAATCCCTTGAACTTTCTAGTTAGATGTTTCGCTTGATTTACAAATCTAACCATCCAATTGTCTCCTGCTTCGTATCCCCTAGCTGGTTGACCACGAGTTAGGAATCACTGTACACAACCAGATCCCCGACTCCTATCTCCTCAGCAATACGGAGTCCGGTAAGCAACGCCTCATACTCGGTCTCGTTGTTGGAGGCTTGGAAGTTAAGCTTGAGGACGTGCTCGTGCACCCGTACAAAGATGCCAATAGTGCTCCGACTGTGACTCCATCTCCTACTTCATCTTTTGTCTACATAAAGCTTTCAAAGGTCTTTGTGAAATAGTTGTCAAGCTCTAGTACACTATCTTTGTACAGTCTGTGATGTGCTTAGTTCTGCTTCAGCTGGGACGCCCCTTGGTGAGAATTTGACAATGAAGTTGGCCTAGACTTGGATTTTGATTGCCATGTGGGGTTGATATCGGGTATCCAAATTTGCTAGCTCCACAACCCGCTTGGATATTTGGTTGGGGAGATTGGCCTTCTAGAAGAGGGATTTGAGTAGGTACTTCCTCGGTACTAAGATTGAGTGGGCTTGAAAGTAGGGGGCCAATTTCATTGATGTTGATACAAGGGCTAATGCAAGATTTCTCCAACAGGAGATAACGAGCCTCAGCAGTCAGCACTAACCATAGTTTTGCAGGTTCAGTAGATGGGTAGATGCTCCCTGCCTTCCTAATGCACGAGAACCTAATTGACATCATGAAGGGCTATGACGTGAAATGAAGAGGTCCTCCCGGTCGTTTGGCATGGTAAGAAGAGGCACTGAATTGAGGTACTACTTCAAATATTGGAGTGCTCAGTCACGCTCTGGGATCCATTGAATGCTTCTGCAGTTGATATTTTTCTAGATCTAAAAAAATGGCCGACATTTCTCGGAGGACCGGCCGATGAACCTATTTAGAGTGGCCGCCATGACGATAAGTCTTTGTACTCCTTTCAAAGTGTACGGGCTTCCAAGTTCTTGATGGCAATGATCTAGCTAGGGTTCACCTCGATTCACCTTCAGTTTACAAGGAAACCGAGGAATTCTCCAGACCCAAAGCTGAAGGCGCACTTTTCGGCGTTGAGCTTTAGCTAATGGATCCTTAAGATGTCAAAGATTATATGGAGGTCGGCAAGGTGGTCGGCTTCGTGTTTGCTTTTTACAACTATATCATCTATATAAGCCTACATTGTATCACCGAGCTATCTACCAAACATCTTCGCGACCATTTGTTGATATGTGGCCCTCACATTTTTGAGGTTGAAGAGCATTACTTTGTAGTAGAACAAGACCCGAGGACTTATGAAGGTTGTCTTCTCATGATTCGATCCATACATGGAAATTTGGTGATACCCTCGGTACGCGTCCATGAAGCTTAACCGTGCATGCCCAACCATTGCATTAACTAGCTAATCAATACGAGACAGAGGGAAGCAGTCCTCCGGACAAGCGTTGTTTATATTGGTATAGTTGATGCAAACTCATCATTTCTTCTTCTTTTTTTTCCTTCTTGACGACAACCACGTTGGCCAGCCACGTGGATATTAAACTTTTAAATAGCTTCGGCCTCCAACAATTGGTCTACTTCTTCGATGAAGGCTTTGGTATGTGATAGCTAAGCGCCTTGCCTTCTGGACGACGGGACGCCAGGCATTTCAACATTGAGGTGGTGAGAAATGAAACTTGGGTCCACGGTAACAAATGAAACTTGGGTCCATCCATGCAAAGATTTCCAAATTTGTATTCAAAAAATTGACCATCTAGGCCCTTTCAACTTCTGTCATGAAAGAGCCAAGCAACAAGAAACCAATCATGGTTGGAATTGTCAATCGGCATGGCAACAAGTTCTTCCACCCTTTTTTCGATGGCGCCCTCTAGGATCAGAGCTTCCTGTACTTCCACCCAGTGAACTAGCTTAGGCTTCACTTTGCTTTTTAGAGTTGTCATGTGGCATTTCTCGGTAGCAATCTGATCGTCAAAGATTTGCTTCTGTCCGTTGGTGTAGATATACCGAATCACCTGGTGAAAGCTTGAAGCCAGTGCCTTCATCAAGTGGATCCATACCTCTCCAACAATAGCATTGTATGGACTTGACACATCGACCACCACAAATTTGCACTGCACAGTGACTGATCCTGCCCAGACTAGTGATTTGATTCTTTGGTCAGCCAGACGGGGGCTCTATTGAAACCGACCAACGGACTTCATTAGGCTTGAGGTTTGGCTTGGTGTAATAGAGCTACTTGAATAGGGAATAATACATAACCTCAGCCGAGCTCCCCTAGTCTATCAAAATCCATTGAATGTTACAAGGGTCAATGCGAACGGTGACTACCAAGGCATCGTAGGGCACCTGTACCCACTCAAAAACTAATGATTCGGTTGTTGTGATCCGTTCGAGGGCGCTTCATGCCAGAACTGACCATTGTGACTTCTTTAGCTACTATTAACCTATGAAGTTTGGTGCATAGACGTTCCTCGATTGCGGCATCCACCATGAAATGACTGATGATTCATTTCACCTCAGAGGAAGTTTCCCTATTCTATCGTCGAGGAGCTCTAGCATTCGTCTTGTTAGCTTTGATATATTCCTTCAAGTGACTTCTTCGTTGTACGCTTTGCAACTGGTCGTAAGGTGTCCCTTCTCCTCTAGTAGGACCACCCCATTCTGGGGCTCTTCATCTAATGTTCGCCCAATGCCTTCAATAGCCACCTAAGTATTGTTCATTCTCGATTTTAGCAAGGCATAAACGAAGAGTGGAAATAGCCACGAACTCATACGGCCAAGGGCTCTTCTTCTTGTTCGGCGTTATGACATTTACACCCCATTTTCCACCATTTCCCATGCTTGACTTTGCGAGATTCTACTCCGCTTACTTCTCTTATTCCCAGCTTCTTCTAGCAAGACTTTTGGAATTTAGGGGGATTGAACACCCGCGATGGCTTCACAGACTCCATCTCCTTGGTGAACAAAATGGAGACGAGTATGTCATGTATGATATCGAAGTGTGACCTTGTGGGCCAAGTTTTCTTCTAGGCTGGTCTCCTCCATTTGTGCTTCAGTTTGTGGCAGAGGTCCTTTGTGGATTCTCTAAGTCCGCGCTAAGGGGATCGTTCCTTGCGCTTCTCATGCTGGGGGCGCTCCCTTCACCACTTGTCCCCTCAGTTATCATGCCACCTATACCTTCAATGTCGGTCGAGCTAGATCTCGAGACTTCCCATTTTGTTGCTATCCGAAGCGTGGATATAGACATGAAAAGAACTATTCACCGAGGCTTTTCTAGCCTTTGGAATGCTGGTCCCCTTGAGCATCCGCAGTGATCGTAGCGCAATTGTCGTTCTGGCGCAAGACTGCACTCCTCTGGGAACTTACCCTTACCACCGTCCCATCTCCCAGCATCATCATCGTTGCCCATCCTATCCTTCGCCGAAACTCTCCGAGGCTTGTCGTGTCATCTCCTCTTAGGGGGCATCATTCGATGTCGTTCATATTCTCCTTCCAAGCAAGACACATCTCCAACTTTTTGGCTTCTAACTTCGGCCTAGACTTGGGTAACCTCCTCTCTGATGGCGAGGTGGAATTGATCCCTCTCATTGACTCAGGCCTCCAAGGGATCGATGTAAAACAGAGAGTGCGGGTCATGGCCAAGATCATCTCAACAGCATTATGTTCGAGAACTTGCCTCTCTAGTGAATCCCATTTTGACCCAGTTGGTGTAGCCATTGATTAAGACGAAGGAACAATCATCTCATGATGACTTAATGCCAGACAATACTCGTGTTTTTTTTTTCAACAATATTAATACTCTAGGTTTTTTTTCCTTTCAAAAATTAAGTGGTCTCACTTGCCAAGCAAATAGCTCCACTTTGGGTCGGTAATGAAAAGACTAATCGATAGGATACCACTTGATCAACATGGTTGATGAGAATAGCCTTCATATTTGGGCCTACGATCATGAAATGGGAAACACAACAGGACAAAAAATCCGGTTGACAGAAAGGAAGCTAACTTGTTAAGAGGGACATACAAATATTTCACTTGTGCTAATCTACATGGTTGAAACTTATCACTCCATGAAAACGACATCCTCTTTCCCCACACTTAAGGTCAATCGATCCACAAATTAGATATCAGTAATTACGACACGGCTGATAATTTATTCTCCTACTTGCCTATTAAACTAAAAAGTATAGCTTCTTTTCTTGCAGGGCGCCAAAAGAGGAAAAAGGGTTCTTTTCTATATTGAGATGATATATGTATGTTTCCAAGATAAGTATGTAAAGAAAAAGGAATTAACTTGTCGTTTACCTTTTCGCTTCCTCATCACCAACCAACAAATTAAGCAGAATGTGAGAAGCAAAACTGCAGTAACAGAGGACACTACAGCTGCCACCGTGCCCTTCTTCTTCTTCCCCTGAGGCTGTTGTGACTTCAAATATTCGGCTGAAATGAAAATGGAAGAACCTGAATTGTTTCCTTATTTCAAAACCTAATGCTTTGTTTTTCCCCCACAGGATGTAAAAATGGGTAGCTGTCCTCTAGGCATTCATTTTCACTGATTTATACACTGCTTCTTTTCACAAGGGAAAAGTCTGTGCACACAATCTTCATGCACATAACGATTCCGGACAAGTTATGTCCGGATCTGTGCAGATAGATGGTATAGCGTAGCATTACTCTTTCGTAAAATGTCTTGCTCAAGCCTTCATCACTCATTATAGAATAGATAACTTGTAAACTGAAAAGACCAAGTCTGCAGCCGAAATTTTGTGAACAAACAAAGCATGTGTGCTGTTGATGTACTTGGAGCTCTTATTTTTATTTATGGGTTTCCAAACTTCAATCAATGTTGAACACATCTTCATTTATATTTGTTCACCGAAAACTTGATGTGCACAGGTTTTGGCAGTTCAAAAGTGGTTGAAAGGCTTTTTATTCAACAAATTAGGGGGGTTTTGGGAGCCTATTTTTCCACTTTTTATTTTTGGCTTTTTGGATTATGACTATAATGAGTTTTGAATTTAAAAGAAGTGTTTACGAAAAAAGTACAGAATGCATTTTGCAAAAATAGTAGAATGAAAAATGGGAATACAAATAAAAAAATGAGCTCTACAGCTCTTTTTAAGTTTTTACTCCTAAAGTCCACAATGAAGACTGAGTTCTCTCTGCACAACTCATTCTGAAAGTATGACTTCCAGACAGTCAAAATTTAAAAATAAAAATGAAAAAATACGAAAAAGAAGCTCACAAACACCTCCCAAGTCATGTACTGTTTTCATTTCACTTCTTGTTTCCTTTTTCTGCAAAGCATAAATTTCCCAAAGGTGATGTTTAGTAACGTTATCAACTTTCTGTTTTTTTGTTTTTTGTTTTTGTGGAAAATGACCGAGAACTTTTCAACAGCCGCCTAGTGTTTTTCAACAACCTTTGTTTTACAAAAGATCCCATTATCATAAATCTATTAAACTGAAAAAACGAACATAAAAGAACACAAATCTGTCACTTCAACATAAAGCGTTTAGCAACACACACAAATATAAATGGCAGAAATTAATTGCATACCAAATTCAACCGCATCAACCCGAATGTATAAATCTTGACCCCCACTTGAAAACACTCTTGTATCTATCATATCCCCATGCCACGTCACACACCCGCTCCTATTGTCAAACTTGAGTAATATCTGCACTGGCATACCCATTGCACGAGCAATTTCTCAAGCACTTCTCCTCGCACTCTTTTAACCCCGTACTCCTCTCTACACGTGTTGTCCATGTGTTTGGCACCTTCGCACGTTCCACCTTTACAAAACCCTCCCCATTTCCGCACACGTGCCCGCCCCGCTTCCTCACACACCCGTCCGACCCGCCTCTCAAGTACCAGCCGCGTGCTGAGTTGGGCTCGAAACCGGGCAAACACTTGCACTCGAACTGGCCAAACCCGACATTGTACGGGTCGCAGTTCCCATTCTGACCGCAGTAACTATAGTAGTCGCATTGGTCCTTGGGTGCTGAATTGAACCCGACCCATCGATGGTCATTATCGTGCCACGTCAGCCTCTGAGCCGTCCCAAATACGTTCAACACCAATCTCGAGAAAATCGAGGCATCCCGGATAAAATACGTCAAAGAGACCTCGTCCTGATTATCAACGTAATTGAGGCTGAAGATGAAGTTAGTTGTCATCTCGGGTATTCCGCTCCATCCGCGCCCATTCCACGGACCCGACCACCATACCAGCTCCGAACCCTTGTACAGAAACGGTTGCGGAGACCCGTTAAGGTCCATTTTAAAAGAGTACTCCCCGGTTCCCGGGTCATCACCTGACTTCCAAGATGACAGGAACCGGTTCAGACCAGTTTTCCGGTCGATACCAAATTTCACGAAGGGAAGTATAGTATCCGTAAGATAATCAAAGCTTTGCCACACCAACCCCCTATTACTATCCAACACTACCAAATTCCCCGAATCCCGTAGTTGAGCTGATGAGTTTGTCAGACCGGAAACGTTTGAAGACCAGAGGGGATTCTTCTGGTCTGGACCGGTTATGACGAGGTTTCCGGTGTTGTCAAGAGAGAGGTAACCGGATGTGTCGTTGATTGGGTTGTCTCTGTTTGCCACCCAAACGATGGTCTGCTCCGAAACCTTGTTGTACCATATTCCGACGTACCGGTTTCTTGATTTTCCGGGGCTAAAGAAGCCGAGGGCAAATGTTTGATTGCTGGAGATTAGCAAGTCACCGTCTTTGAGTGATTGGGTTGGGGTTATGATGTCGGTGGGAGTGCAAAATCGGAATTGAAGAAGAAGTAGGAAAAGGGAACTCAGAATCTTAGTTTCATGAGACATGGCTCGCTTCGGCGGCTTGCTATATCTGTGCACTTTTCTGAGGAAGAAGGTAGTCCCTGGTCAGCTCCTCTGCTTTCTAATGGTTTTTGGTTTTTGTTGAAGGGAAATGAGATATAGGACGGAGTTATTAAATACATTAACTAGTGACCGTTCTATTCTTTTTTTCTCGTCTAGAGGTTTATTTTACCTAAATTATTTACTTTTTATTTTTATTTAATTTTTTCCAATTTGTTATATTTTTCTCCAATTTTTTTGGGTATGTTGTTTCGTTTCGACCAAAAAATATAAAAAGTATACAATTATATTTAAAAATTATAAAAATTTATCAAAAACAAAAAAATAAATTAAACAAAGTCTATTAATAGGAAACGTATTTTTCGTCTTTAATAATTTTTTAATTTTTAGAAATAATTTTGCATTTTTTCAATTTATTTGTCGAGAAAAATTAATAAACAACCAACACTGATCCAACATAAAGAATTAACAAAATAATAAAAACAAAAAAATAATAAGACAAGCACCACATTCTAAATAAATCACAACATACATAATTTTGTAAAGTAAAATATATTATTTATAGAGCAAAGCATAGTACTGCATAAGACAAATTTATCAAAAAATTCAAAATATAAAAAGTTCATTGATGTTTGTGTTTATTTGATCTTATGTAAAAATTATTCATCACCTAATGAGCGGTGGTTACCAAAACTCTTTAAAAAAATTATGAAATAAAATACAGTCTATCTTGATCTTTATTCATACAGTATTTTAAAAAAATTATAAAATGTATTTTTAAGAAAATGAAGAAAAGTTAAAAAAAAAAAAAAAAGAAGGAGGAGTCACTTTCAATCTACCTAGATCTCCCATCCGGTATCATCAAAAATATTGTGCTAGAAAAAAACATGGTTTTAGCCTTTTGTGACTTTAAAACTGATCGAGCTTTTTAAAAATCAAAGTCACGAATGATAAAAATGATAGATTATATATTAATTTATATGTAAGAAGTTATTACTAAAACTTCTTTCTATGCAAGAATAAGTACATTTATTTTTACTTTAATTTTATAAATCAATTTATGTGTAATTTCTTAAATTATTATCCCTATTTACACAAATATATAAACACGTAGCTATATATGTGTATGTGTGTAGACAGATAGAGATAAATAGAGAAAATTATGAAAATAAAAATATCATAAATGAAATACAACAAGAATTTGAATTTGAATTCAACAAATATTCATGCAATATTTTTTTAGGCGTAAAGTAATATGTGTTATTTTAAATTTTTATCACAAGCCAATTAAATTTTTCCACTTGTCACTCTCAGAGCGACTCTCGTGAAAAGACACCATGCAACAATATATAATATAGATTCTATAATTTCAAACTTTTTAAGCAATACCGATTCCATAATTATATATATATATATATATATAAAATTAAATTCCATAATTTCAAACTTTAAACTCCTTTAACTGGATGTCGTATGGATTAGGTTTTGACGCCAACCTGCCGCACTATAATAGCCCCTCAACTCTTTGTCAGCTTGGCCAATCTAATAATGTTGATTAAAATTGCGAATTGGTGTCAAGGGGTCGACTGAAAGGCTAAAGTTGTGAGAGAATATTTCATAAGTGTGGACATGTTGGTCATGCCTTTGCGCTACGGTACCAAGTGGTCCCTGGTCAGCTCCTCTGCTTTCTAGTGGTCTTTGGTTTTTGTCGAAATGAGATATAGGACGGAGTTGTTGAATACATTAACTGCGTGATTGTTCTATTCTTTCTTTCTAGTCACGGATCAATAATTTATACAGGTCTATTTCACCTAAATTATTTACTTTTTATTTTTACTTCACTTTTTCCGAATTTATTATATTTTTAACAATTTTGTTGGGTGTGTTGTTTCGTTTCAACCAAAAAAATATAAAGATTATAAAATTATGTTCAAAAACTAAAAAATTCATTAAAAACAAAAAAATATATTAAAACAAGGAAAACTTATATTTCAGTCCCTTCTCTTAGTGTTTATTATGTTTTCATCCCATGCACTTTAAAAAATTAATTTCTTGTCCTTTCTTTGAAATAATATCGAAACTACCCCTGGTCAATTTAACCCCGATTATAATCAAATCCCTAAATGCACGCCTATAATCCCTACATACACGGCAACCTAAATAGGGTCTTCATCTCTGGAATAGGAAATGTCATCCCCAAAAATTAGGGGACCGAGGAAAAATCGGACACCATCGTCCGTTTTGGGACCTCGCCACAGATCTAGGTCTCAGATTTCCTCAATCAATCGTAAACGTAGACAATGGAAGAACGACCGCCTGATTTGATTGCTACTGGCCCAGGAACAATCCCTTTCTTTGAATGTTGTTACTGCCATGTTTTGATTTGTACGTTCATTTTTCGTTTGCTCATGAATTAGGTGTTCATAGTCCTTTCACCTGTTTGTTTAACCCTACATTTGGGTTTCCCTGATATGCGATATGAATGTTGTCTACATTGATAGTCTTGTGTCTTGGCCTGACGTTGGGTTCTTGTGATTCGAAAGGGTTTTGTCTATTCATTTCTGCAGTGTACCATGTTGTTGCTGTGCAAAACAAGTTGGAACCTGACGTCCAGTACCATGCAAATGTACCATATTTCGAACATGTTTGGAACATGTTTACTAAATGTATCATAATCCCTTCAAATTTAACATGTCAGCCGTCTCGATATTTGTATAGTGGGACTCTTTGAATGTACTGAATTTACCATATGTGGGTACTTCAATGTTACCATTTGTGCATATTCCAAACCGAATTTACCATTTATGCATAACTAGTTTTAATTTCCTTGACAATATCAACCAGTCTCTTTATAGGTGTTACATGCACTTCATCTGCAACCAAACTAGCGACTAATTTCGACGTCATACATGTGTTTTTAGGAGTCCCTATTGCAACCCACAACTGTGAGTATCCACAAATTTTTTAATGCAAAAGTAATTGTTCATTGGACAAATCCTAACATGCAACTCCCACACACATCCCTTTTCCTTCCTGAACTTACAATGAGCTGTCAATCTGATTTTGTCATTCTTGATTAAAACATACTCGAATCTTCTCTCGATCGCATACTTCTTCAATGCAGTATGGAGTTCTGAAACTCCTCCCTCGAATTTCTGTCCAACTCCTGTAATTCCATTAGACCATTGGGCTAACAACAAACTATTACGTTTGTGGCTACAAAATACAGGAATATAATCCACAATACCATCTGACCCCTCACCATCAGTTGACTGGACCACGTTATAATCCATATGGCCTCTCATACCATTAGAATTTTCATCGTTGTCTTCTCCATCACCGATATCAAAGATCCCAACTGTTGAGTCCTTAACAAGTACCTCAATATCTTCATAACCGGCACTCTCTGCAAGCCTGAACATCGTACTCAAATCGTCATTTTTGTCCAATAGTAGATTTTCGTTGTCAACCAACAAGTAACTCAAAATCACAGATTCAGGATCCAAATGACCCCATCTGCTGTCACATACCTTGTTCAACCTGCACAAAGTTCCAGTTGCGATCTATCCGAATTGCAACAGTCTTTACATTATGCCTACAAATTAGTATCAAACCACCATCAATTACAACAATCCTGTAAAAAAAACAAATGGTAAAAATCGGTGTTAACAAATTCAAATGTCAAGCAGCAGCGTAACACATACAATATATAATTGCAAAACAAGTAGAGAATATGGTAAATTTTATGGACATGAACAGCAACTACAAGCCATGGTACACTTACCGCTTTCATGGTAAAATTGATGATCATGATAAATTTACTATTAAAGATGAGGAATGGCCATCCATGGTACATTTGCTTATAACACACAATGAGTTGTTGCAATCAGGAATATAATATGGTACATTTTGTGGAAAGTATGTATCGTACTTTTTAATAGGTAAATTAGAAATCAAAGAGAACTATTAGAGAATATAGAGAGCATGTATCACATTTTTCACCTAAAGTCACCTTTCATACTTAGCATGACTTGGATTCCAAGCCAATATGCATGCGGGAGCACGATCCCCAATGACGTTAGAAAACAATTGTCTCTTCCCTGAGGTCGTGCATGACATACCCAGGTCCAGCTCAAATGTAACTTGCCAAGCTACACTTGGACGCTCGGGTGACAATCGATTAGAAGCACACGGCCTGGGTCGACCTAATGGGCCCTGACTCGGTTCTCCCCGAACAACGCGCACCTGTAAGGACCCGGAAAATTTGAAATTTTAAAAATAATTAATTTGAAATTTATTTCAGATAAATGAATTTACCCAAGTGTGTTACATATCGGATTATAACCATAGGACCCGAACCCGGAGTCCCTTGCGTTGTTTCGTGCGCGTATCTTAGATTGGCTTTTACGTGGGGTGCCATTTGGACCTTAAAAATCTGATTTTTTTGGAGGGGTTAGGGGAGGAAAACCCATTTTGCCCCAATATCTCTCTCTCACTCCTCTTTGTGCTCTCACTTCTCTTTAGCCAAATCCACCATTTTTCTTCACCATTGTCAAATTGCTCGGAGATGTAGGAGCCTTGTACCGTGTCTAGCGAGGAATCGAAGATGGATCGAGGTTAGAAGCTCGGGAGATGCGGATTTGAGCTTTGGAGGACAAACCAAGCTAGGGCTTTCACCCTTGGACCAAATCATCCACTTTGAAGCTTGAGGTAGGGATTTCTACCTTGTATTATGTATATATGATGTGCTTTGGTGTCCTTTTCGTGGTTATTTTGATGTATTTGAAGGTTTTGGCCCAAATGCGAAATCTGCGATCGCGCAGTTTTCTGCAGATCGCATCGGGGCGTCCGGACGGGAACCTTGGGCGTCCGGACGGCTGGCCCAGGAAATCGGACAGAGAGATGGTGAAATTGGCGTCCGGACGGAAGTGTCAGGCGTCCGGACGGAGCCGGCCCGGCGTCCGGACGGGACCGGACGGTGACCGGGCGGCGGGTTGTTTTGCGTGCTGAGTTCATTTTTATTACTTATTATACCGTGGAATGTCGTTATTTGGTGTTTTGATATGAATATATATTGTTTGGAATTGGTTGTGTATGAATGAAATTGTTGAATGTGACATGGATTTCTTGACTTGTCATATGTTGTTGGGAATGAAAGGATAATGAGACTAGTACCCGGAATGGGATTGTGCTAGGCGGATAATGAGACTAGTACCCGGAATGGGATTGTGCTAGGCGGATCATGAGACTAGTACCCGGAATGGGATTGTGCTAGGCGGATAATGAGACTAGTACCCGGAATGGGATTGTGCTAGGCGGATCATGAGACTAGTACCCGGAATGGGATTGTGCTAGGCGGATAATGAGACTAGTACCCGGAATGGGATTGTGCTAGGCGGATAATGACAACTAGTACCCGGAATGGGAATGTGCCAGGCGGACAGTGAGACTAGTACCCGGATGGGAATGTGCTAGGAGACGCCATGAATCGGCATTGTCTAGCTTCCGTTGGGAGAAGTGCTAGAGTATCACCCACTTTGACTTGTGTAATTATATTCGATTGACATTGGATGTGAGCGATGGGTTGATCATGAGGTGTGGTTATCGTATGCGTATTGGCGAATGGCGGATTGTCATTCGTGTGGTTGTGTATGACATATGAAAGTGATGCATCGTTATATCATGATAATTGTGCATGCCATGCATCTCCCCGCGTATATTCTTGGCATAGATTTTCCCACCGGGCTTGTAGAACAATTATTTGTACATCACGTCGAGTCTATGAGTTTGGGCTAGTTGTGCGTGATTAGAGAGTGTCGACGGACACCTGTTCGGTATGACTTTTGATTGGAAGAAATTATACAATGGACTATGAGGGATTGGAGGAATTTAATGACATCTTGAGGATGGTTGGGGTTGAGTCGGGAATCGGGTAAGGACAACGTTTTGACCTACGAGATGGAAGTTATTTTGGGAGTTTTAAACAAGAATTGATGGTGTCACATTGAGAGAGAATCTTATATTTTGTGAGGTTATCGGGTAACGCTAGAATTGGATGTGAACCACATCTCGACGAGTTGACGAGTATGCCCTTATATGGAGGTGAACCGGCATCGAGATTACTATCACCCTGGTGTCCCTCATAGGAAAGTTGCCTACCTATCCTTAGGCTTAGGCATGCGTGCGAGATACCGTACCTCGACTGAGGGTTGAATCGGATTGTGAGACATTCGCGGGAGAAAATCCTCTTCCTTGGACTTATGCTCCTTGTTATCATGTCTAGAGGTGATCTACTATGTCTTGGTGTTGTGAAGGATTCTTTGGTTCCGTGAAAGAATGAGACACCTTGGAGTGCCTTGAGATTTTAGAATAATTGGGGTTCGGAGTAGAGTACGGTTGACAGACCAGTATGTTGATGTGCCTTGTTTGTCAAGATGGACACGCTTGTGTGAGTTGATAGTGAGTTCTAAGGAAACGACTTGATTGTGAAATGTGTGATGAGGATTCGGCTTGAAAGACATGTTAGTCTGTCGGTGGATGACGTGTGGTGCACAGTTGCTATTACCTGCTATGTCGTTCATTTTCTTATTGCTAGAACGGAAAAATGGTGTCGATATCGTAGAGTATATGACCTTTAAATTGCTGAACCACATGGGGTTTATGGACCATTTTTATGTGACTTTGGATTTGGATGGTAAGTATGACGAAAGAAACAAAATGAGAAATGTGTACTAGCTTCGACTAGCCTCCGGCTGGAGACGTGTTTGCTGAATCTTAACTTCGTCTGGCTTCCTTTCGGGTGCGTACTAGTTATCTTTTGATGTTTCTTAGCTACCGTGGGTTGAAGTGATAGTTGGTGAGATAATCTTTGAGATGATATGAGTGGTGAGAATTGAGAAATGTGAGATACTTAGCACGAGAACGTCCTGAGTTTGTGAAAGGAATGGATGATAAGGTTTTTATGAAGAAATCTGAAAGTCTTGGGTGGACTTTGAGTGGAGCACTGGTTGAGTTGATGAGGATATGTGTGGATAGGTTGTAAGGGCATGATTTGCGATATAATGTGTGATTTAGGTAATCATTGAGTATTGGGTGGCATGCCATTTCATTTCATATGTTCATAATATTTGTGTAGACTTTCCTACTGGGCTGTGTAGCTCAACCCCTCCATTTCAGGTACCGTAGCGGAGGAGTAGCATGGATTGCTTGGCGGGGGATCTTTGACTAGACTAGTGGATGAAGTCATTATACTTCTGCATGGACTTATATTTTGGGTAGATGCAATACAACTTCCATATGTATTTTGTCAACACAAGTGAGGCTTCTAATCTTTTGAAAACCGTGGTTATGTAACTTGGGTCGGTAGTGCCCCTTGATTTTGAAATGGAAATTGATGGAAGTATGAATATTATTTGTGATTTTAATTATATGGAAAATTCGGGGCGTGACAACTTGGTATCAGAGCTATAGGTTAGAATACCTTGAGACCGTGGGAGACACTTAGTCTCATGGGTTCAAAATTGGTTGCATTTGGTATGGTATGAGTGTGTTTGTGTGCGTAGCACCGATTGACCTGGCATTCTCCATTGCTTAAGAGTAGTATAGGTTGTGGACCCGTGATTAGGGAATCGCTCTAGTTGTCGGTTTTGCATTGACTTGTGGACCCGTGTTGGGGAGTTGTTCTAGCCGCTGATTTTATATGGGTTGGTGATAGTGATAGTGTGGCTTGCATTAATGTTTCTTATTCTTGTGGTACGATGCTTCTGAAGCATGAGTTTAGGGGGAACGGCTATGAGGTCGTCTCTGTAATCGCGAGGCGTGTCGAGAGGCGAGTTCTTTACGACTGTCAGGGTTCGGAAAGAGTTAGAATTCTTGGGTTGAGCATGAAAGGGGTTCTGCAATGACCATCCAGAGACTCATGGTGTGAGGGGTACGCTGTTCTCGTTTTCCTGTTGTTGGGGTTGTCTCTCATGGAGGGTAGAGCACGAATTTGCTATCGTGGCCGCATCTTTACATGCATTTTGGATTTGGGATCGTGGTTGTTCACCATAGATAGGCGTTTTGATCTTATTGGAGGACATGGAGAACGATGGGAGTCTGGATTCTTTAAGATTGGTTCGTGAGTGTAACGTTAGAGTTGTATGTTGGTGCCAACGTGCTGAGTATTATGAGGATGACCTATGATAGTTGGTATGTGTTGATGGGAGAGTTACGTGGTTCGTCTTCGAAAGAGAAGGGTTGAGTCCTCAATAGACTTGTTTACCGGTACCATTACCGCCCTTGTGTTTTCATCGTTTTGCAATGATGAAATTGGGAGCATTCAACGAGGAGGATTGTAAGGGTTGTGAGACTTGGAGTTTTGGATCATTTGATTTTTGAGAAGTTTGGAAAGAGGATGTCCTTGTGCGGTTTGGTGGCTCAATCGACGATATCGATTTAAGGAAGTAAGACTCGACTAGTTGACTAGAAGCGAAGGATTGCGTTTGGGTTCCTTGATAGGAAGACGCGCGAGTTTACTTTGTTACGGTGAACCGTTGTGGTTTTTGGGAGTTCATCTGTTTATGTGACATCCATACATGTCGTATCCGTTTGAGATTTGCACTTGTTTTTGACTTGAGGATTGTGGGTCGTGCGAACATGGTAGTCATGTACTTGATGACGATTGACTGTGGTACGCTAGTTTTGCGTCGTGATGCATGAGCCGCGTTGGCACGTTTTGTTGATTTTCTGGACTTGATAGTCTTGATAGTTGGATGTGGAGATGTGAGTTGTGCTAGCATGTTTTAATTTGGTTTTGTGGACTTGTGATGTCACGGTCGAGGTAGTCGTGGACTTGCGGAGTCACGATTATTGTGGATATGAGGTGTCGAATTTGATGACTTGAGGGTGCGTTGGTTGTTAGATACTCGATTGTGCGTCGGTTGTTAGATACTCATTGAGCATGGTGTATGCATGAGTCGAATTGATGTGTTTGATTGATTTGTTAGAACATGATGACTTGACAGTCGGCATCCGTTGATCTTTGTGGAAGCACGGATCGGTTTTATGGTAAAGATTGAGAAAATAATGGTGTGTCCGTATCTGGAATGTGACATTATTAGAAGTATCGGTGTCTTGTTTGATAGCATTGGACTTTGACGGAGTATCCGTGTCTGGCTTGTTGAATTGTGTACAGAGGTGTCCGTGTCGACACTTTCGTTCAAATTTCGAGGACGAAATTTCTTTTAAGGAGGGGAGGATGTAAGGACCCGGAAAATTTGAAATTTTAAAAATAATTAATTTGAAATTTATTTCAGATAAATGAATTTACCCAAGTGTGTTACATATCGGATTATAACCATAGGACCCGAACCCGGAGTCCCTTGCGTTGTTTCGTGCGCGTATCTTAGATTGGCTTTTACGTGGGGTGCCATTTGGACCTTAAAAATCTGATTTTTTTGGAGGGGTTAGGGGAGGAAAACCCATTTTGCCCCAATATCTCTCTCTCACTCCTCTTTGTGCTCTCACTTCTCTTTAGCCAAATCCACCATTTTTCTTCACCATTGTCAAATTGCTCGGAGATGTAGGAGCCTTGTACCGTGTCTAGCGAGGAATCGAAGATGGATCGAGGTTAGAAGCTCGGGAGATGCGGATTTGAGCTTTGGAGGACAAACCAAGCTAGGGCTTTCACCCTTGGACCAAATCATCCACTTTGAAGCTTGAGGTAGGGATTTCTACCTTGTATTATGTATATATGATGTGCTTTGGTGTCCTTTTCGTGGTTATTTTGATGTATTTGAAGGTTTTGGCCCAAATGCGAAATCTGCGATCGCGCAGTTTTCTGCAGATCGCATCGGGGCGTCCGGACGGGAACCTTGGGCGTCCGGACGGCTGGCCCAGGAAATCGGACAGAGAGATGGTGAAATTGGCGTCCGGACGGAAGTGTCAGGCGTCCGGACGGAGCCGGCCCGGCGTCCGGACGGGACCGGACGGTGACCGGGCGGCGGGTTGTTTTGCGTGCTGAGTTCATTTTTATTACTTATTATACCGTGGAATGTCGTTATTTGGTGTTTTGATATGAATATATATTGTTTGGAATTGGTTGTGTATGAATGAAATTGTTGAATGTGACATGGATTTCTTGACTTGTCATATGTTGTTGGGAATGAAAGGATAATGAGACTAGTACCCGGAATGGGATTGTGCTAGGCGGATAATGAGACTAGTACCCGGAATGGGATTGTGCTAGGCGGATCATGAGACTAGTACCCGGAATGGGATTGTGCTAGGCGGATAATGAGACTAGTACCCGGAATGAGATTGTGCTAGGCGGATCATGAGACTAGTACCCGGAATGGGATTGTGCTAGGCGGATAATGAGACTAGTACCCGGAATGGGATTGTGCTAGGCGGATAATGACAACTAGTACCCGGAATGGGAATGTGCCAGGCGGACAGTGAGACTAGTACCCGGATGGGAATGTGCTAGGAGACGCCATGAATCGGCATTGTCTAGCTTCCGTTGGGAGAAGTGCTAGAGTATCACCCACTTTGACTTGTGTAATTATATTCGATTGACATTGGATGTGAGCGATGGGTTGATCATGAGGTGTGGTTATCGTATGCGTATTGGCGAATGGCGGATTGTCATTCGTGTGGTTGTGTATGACATATGAAAGTGATGCATCGTTATATCATGATAATTGTGCATGCCATGCATCTCCCCGCGTATATTCTTGGCATAGATTTTCCCACCGGGCTTGTAGAACAATTATTTGTACATCACGTCGAGTCTATGAGTTTGGGCTAGTTGTGCGTGATTAGAGAGTGTCGACGGACACCTGTTCGGTATGACTTTTGATTGGAAGAAATTATACAATGGACTATGAGGGATTGGAGGAATTTAATGACATCTTGAGGATGGTTGGGGTTGAGTCGGGAATCGGGTAAGGACAACGTTTTGACCTACGAGATGGAAGTTATTTTGGGAGTTTTAAACAAGAATTGATGGTGTCACATTGAGAGAGAATCTTATATTTTGTGAGGTTATCGGGTAACGCTAGAATTGGATGTGAACCACATCTCGACGAGTTGACGAGTATGCCCTTATATGGAGGTGAACCGGCATCGAGATTACTATCACCCTGGTGTCCCTCATAGGAAAGTTGCCTACCTATCCTTAGGCTTAGGCATGCGTGCGAGATACCGTACCTCGACTGAGGGTTGAATCGGATTGTGAGACATTCGCGGGAGAAAATCCTCTTCCTTGGACTTATGCTCCTTGTTATCATGTCTAGAGGTGATCTACTATGTCTTGGTGTTGTGAAGGATTCTTTGGTTCCGTGAAAGAATGAGACACCTTGGAGTGCCTTGAGATTTTAGAATAATTGGGGTTCGGAGTAGAGTACGGTTGACAGACCAGTATGTTGATGTGCCTTGTTTGTCAAGATGGACACGCTTGTGTGAGTTGATAGTGAGTTCTAAGGAAACGACTTGATTGTGAAATGTGTGATGAGGATTCGGCTTGAAAGACATGTTAGTCTGTCGGTGGATGACGTGTGGTGCACAGTTGCTATTACCTGCTATGTCGTTCATTTTCTTATTGCTAGAACGGAAAAATGGTGTCGATATCGTAGAGTATATGACCTTTAAATTGCTGAACCACATGGGGTTTATGGACCATTTTTATGTGACTTTGGATTTGGATGGTAAGTATGACGAAAGAAACAAAATGAGAAATGTGTACTAGCTTCGACTAGCCTCCGGCTGGAGACGTGTTTGCTGAATCTTAACTTCGTCTGGCTTCCTTTCGGGTGCGTACTAGTTATCTTTTGATGTTTCTTAGCTACCGTGGGTTGAAGTGATAGTTGGTGAGATAATCTTTGAGATGATATGAGTGGTGAGAATTGAGAAATGTGAGATACTTAGCACGAGAACGTCCTGAGTTTGTGAAAGGAATGGATGATAAGGTTTTTATGAAGAAATCTGAAAGTCTTGGGTGGACTTTGAGTGGAGCACTGGTTGAGTTGATGAGGATATGTGTGGATAGGTTGTAAGGGCATGATTTGCGATATAATGTGTGAGTTCATACTTAGGTAATCATTGAGTATTGGGTGGCATGCCATTTCATTTCATATGTTCATAATATTTGTGTAGACTTTCCTACTGGGCTGTGTAGCTCAACCCCTCCATTTCAGGTACCGTAGCGGAGGAGTAGCATGGATTGCTTGGCGGGGGATCTTTGACTAGACTAGTGGATGAAGTCATTATACTTCTGCATGGACTTATATTTTGGGTAGATGCAATACAACTTCCATATGTATTTTGTCAACACAAGTGAGGCTTCTAATCTTTTGAAAACCGTGGTTATGTAACTTGGGTCGGTAGTGCCCCTTGATTTTGAAATGGAAATTGATGGAAGTATGAATATTATTTGTGATTTTAATTATATGGAAAATTCGGGGCGTGACAGCACCTATATAATCTAGGTGTCCGACCCATGAGGTTACTAAACTATTAGGCTTAATCTATGGGGTAGTCCAAATTTGACGCCAACCTGCCGCACTATAATATCCCCTCAACTCTTTGTCAGCTTGGCTAATCTAGTGTTGACTGAAATTGCGAATCGGTGCCGAGGGTTGTCGGGAAGGCTGAAGGAGTGCGAGAATATTCTATAAGTGTGGACATGTTCGTCATGCCTTTGTGCTACGGTACCAAGTGGTCCCTAGTTAGCTCCTTTGCTTTCTAGTGGTCTTTGGTTTTTGTTAAAATGAGATATAGAATAGAGCTATTGAATACATTAACTACGTGATTGTCCCATTCTTTCTAGTCACATATCAATAATTTACACAGGTCTATTTCACCTAAATTATTTACTCTTTATTTTTATTTAATTTTTTCAAATTTTATTATATTTTTATCAATTTTTTAGGATATATTGGTTCGTTTCGACCAAAAAACTGTAAAAAATATAAAATTATGTTTAAAAACTAAAAATAAATCATTAAAAACAAAAAAATAAATCAAAATAATATTTGTTAATAGGAATCTGTTTTAACTTATTTTTCGTCTTTAATAATTTTTTAATATTTAAAAATAATTTTACATTTTTTAAATTTATTTGTCAGAAAAAACCGATAAACAACCAAAATTTATGCTACATAAAGAATTTAAAAAAATAATAAGACAAGCACTATGGTCTAAATAAATCATAACATACATAATTTGTTAAAGTAAAATATATTATTTATAGAGCAAAACATGGTACTGCGTAACAGAAATTTATCAAAAAATTGAAAAATATAAGTGTATGCTAAGAAAATTTTCTAACTCAGGTATCTTACGTACATTTCACTCACCATTATGCACGTCAATCTTAATTGTTTCTACTAGTTTAAGCAGCTAGCTAGGTCTTTGATAGGCCACGTTTGCTGATATGGTAGACAAGGCTGTAACGCCCCGGATTTCGGAGACGTTAATTTAAAATAATTTATCAAAAGTCAACCATATTTCCATTACTTAGTCAAAATAAAGTTTGATTACAATCATCCGAATTTAAAGAAATTACATTAAAGATTTGAAATTAAGAGTTCAAAATAAATCTAGGTGAACCACGGGGCTACGACATCCTCCTCGAAAGTACCGCCATTGGTATCTGGATAACCGGGCTCAGCAACGTCATCTTCGACACCTGGCATGAAAGACCAGGGGCAAAGAAGTTGCACCAGATGAGGCGATTAACGCGCAGCAAATAAAACTACCGTAAATCTCAAATCTATGCAATGGATCAAATGATGCATGATCATGAAGATAGTATGAGCAATCAATTATGAACAGAACAAAATAATCAGAGTTGACATAATCAGATTAAACAATAAGCGGAAGCATTAAACAAGTAAGTGCGGTAAGTAAATGAAATGTCGACAATGTAACTTTAAGTCAAACCCTATGACTTGTTTCTAAATTTCTGACACACGCAACCGACTTATATCCATAAGGGTCCACTATTGTTGACAAGTGTCCAAAATTTCTTTTCAAAATACATAGTTCGGGTTGACACAAGCATTGCCCGTCATCAAACTTTCATTTATCAAAGTGGTGTTATGATGTTCCCGACCAATATAGTCCCGACCCCTACGCTGACCTCGTATCCGGCGCTAGTGTACCCAAACATCGGCTCCCGTATCCCATGCTCCCAACCGTTATGCTCCCAGCATTATGTCTCCCATATGTCGTGCCTTGACTTAGAAAATATCTAACTCCTCCCCTTTAACTATGTTTTATTTTTGAAAAGACACGACACGGCTTACAAACATAACCGGCTCACGACATAACTTGGCTAAATACATGAGACGTGACCGACTCGGCTCCAAGACACAGCCCGGTGGTAACAGACGTAGTTCGGCTAAAATTCATATCCCGGCTAAAGACATCCTAACACGTCTCCCCAAGGAGTAAGTCAAATCTCGAGTCACCGAACATAAGAGTTTATCAAATTCTCGATTTTCGTTACAAAGCTCGTGACTTTTTATGACTCGTGTCAAAAACCTCGAGTGTCATTTTCATTGAACTCAAACGTTTCTCATTGACTCCATCTAAGTTTCGTTTAAACGACTAGACTCATGATAACATGATGATGTGTTGAAAATGCAAGATTAACAAGCGAACAAGATAATACAAATAAGCAAGCTATGGCACATAAACAATAATCGCATGCTTTCGTTTCGCAAGAAAACTTCTAACACGCTAATTTTTTTAGTAAGATGTCATCTCATAATGATATAGGATACCTAAAGTTTCAAAATGATAATCTAAGCTTGATTATAGGTGTATTAGTCATTATATAAAAATTTGGGAGATGTTCAAATTTTCTGAAAAATTTGACTGTCTGAAAATTTTTCTAAGTATAGAAAAAGTTGAATTTTTCAAGTTTCGATTTAGGGGATAAAAAATCCCGGAAATGATTCCTTGATTTTTTCTAAGCACAATGGTATATTCATACGCGTCAAACGCATAAGTTTAGGGTGAGTTTCGGGCCAAAGAATAGGAAGAAAACGAGTGGTTTTTCGATTTTGTACTAAAATAGGGAGGGCGACATTTTGATTCGAATCGAATTTCAATTTTCTGTAAATGCCATTGTTTCCAAATGGGGGGTACTTCCTTATTTTCATTAAATAAAATTAAAGTAAAGAAATTAAATAATGTATTTACTTAAATTTTTTTATAGAAAATAAATATATTTTCATAGAACATGTCATGCCTTAACAAGCCCAAGTCAGAAACTAAGTGTCAAAATTTCTTAACAGAGGCACCGGTGTAAGGTTTCAGAGGCACCAGTGTAAGGTCTGTTCTGTAGTGTACTTAAATAGATACAGAAAGGTAAGACACCGGTGTAACCAAAACTGAGGCACCGGTGTAAAGTTTATTCTGTAGTGTAATAACAGGATACAGAGAGTTGAGACACCGGTGTAACAAAACTATGACACCGGTGTAAGCATGAAAACACAGAACAATGTAAACTACAGAACGCAAAGACACCGGTGTGTCAAAACTAAGACACCGGTGTCAACATCATCTTCTACGAAAGTACAGAACTGGGTTTCGTTTTCTCCGAGCTCCGTGGAGCTCAATATCGATCAATGGCATAAATTAAAGGTTAGGATAGATTCATTTACCTTAGTAGGAAGAATCAAGGCTTGAATTCGAAGGTTTTGGCTTGGATTTTTGTGATCGAAGCTCAAACGAAGTTCTCCCTCTTCTCTCTCCCTCTACTGTTTTTTCTATCTTCTCACCTCCAAACCACAACCATGGCACTCTCTAAACTCTCTGAATGCAAAAATTCGTAGGGGAAATGGTGAGGATGAGAGTATAGAAATAGAGAGGGCTTGAGTGTGGGAGATGACTTTGCATGGAGCTCCATTGGTGAGGGAAATTTCTGCAGAATTTTGATGATTGTAATGGCTTTTTGATGGAGTGAAGAGTTTGTATTGCTCAGCCATAGGGGAGGGGAAAATCAAATCAGTTAATGGTAACTTGCAAGGTTAGGCATAAGCATGCCTTGATGGTTTTGTCTGAAGAATACAACGTGAAAGGTTTAAGACCATAAGGGGTGATGATGACTAAGGGAAAAATCATCCCATGTGACAAGTTCCATGGGAATGGCTGATCCAAAGGGTTTTGGGTCAAGTCAAAAGGATTTGGGTCATGGACCAGATTAAACCGAGTTGGGCTTGGGTCAAGAATTAGTCCATGGGTTGGGTCTAAACACACACACATGCACAAAATTCATGAATATAATTTATGGCTAAACATAACGCGCAAACTAAATAAATCAATAAAATAATTTCATACATCAAAATTTAATTTTTTTTATTATTTTATTTTCATTTAAAAATATAGGGTCTTTACAAAGGCCAACACCAATCTTCCGAAGGACTAGTTAAATTTTTTAAATGGGGCCTTTTATATTTTTTTAAAAATGAACATAATTTAGCAAGCAAAAATTATAAAATAATATTGTATAGAAACATAAAAGTATAAAGTTTAAAAATTACACATGTCATTACAATGACCCAAAGATGTTACGTGGATGAATTCTGAGCTTTAAATATAAATTAGATTAACAAATTTAAAGGTTTTTCAATATATTTTTAGGTCATAGGACAAAGGGTTAATGAATTTGTCATTTTTTATTCCTATCCAGGTATAAATATTATTAACAATCCCCTTTTTTCACCCAGTTAAAGTAATTCAATACAATTAAATTCCATAATTTCAAGCTTTTTAAGCACCACCCATTCCATATATATATATAATTAAATTTCATAATTTCAAACTTTAAACTCCTTTAACTAGATGTCGTATGGTCATGTTTTGATTCCAACCTGCCGCGTTAGAATAGTGCCTCAACTCTTTGTCAGCTTGGCTAATCAAGTGTTGACTGAAATTGCGAATCGGTGTCAAGGGTCGGCTGGAAGGCTGAAGGGGTGAGAGAATATTTCATAAGTGTGGACATGTCTGTCATGCCTTTGCGCTACGGTACCAAGTGGTCCCTGGCCAGCTCCTCTGCTTTTTAGTGGTCTTTGGTTTTTGTTGAAATGAGATATAGGACGGAGTTGTTGAATACATTAACTGCGTGATTGTTCTATTCTTTCTTTCTAGTCACGGATCAATAATTTATACAGGTCAATTTCACCTAAATTATTTACTTTTTATTTTTATTTAAATTTTTCCAAATTTATTACATTTTTATCAATTTTTTTGGGTATGTTATTTCGTTTCAACCAAAAAAATATAAAAATATAAAAATTATGTTCAAAAACTAGAAAAATTCATTAAAAACAAAAAACAAATTAAAACAAAGTCTGTTAAGACGAACCTGTTTTAACTTACTTTTCATCTTTAATAATTTTTTTAATTTTTAGAAATAATTATATATTTTTAAAATTTATTTGTCGAGAAAAGCCAATAAACAACAAAAATTGATGCAACATAAAGAATTAAAAAAATAATAAGACAAACACCACGGTCTAAATAAATCATAACATACATAATTTTGTAAATTAAAATATATTATTTATAGAGCAAAACATAGTACTGCATAAGAGAAATTTATCAAAAAATTCAAATATATAAATCTATCATAAGAAAATTTTCTAACTCAGTTACCTTACGGACATTCCACTCACCATTATGTACGTCAGCCTTTAATGTTTCTACTACTTTAAGCATCTAGCTAGGTCCACATTTATTGATATGGTAGACAAGGCCAACACCCAGCTTTCGAAGGCTTGGTTAAATTTTTTAAATGGGGTCTTTCATTTTTTTTAAAAATCAACATAATTTAGCAAGCAAAAATTATAAAATCATATTGTATAGAAACCTAAAAGTATAAAGTTTAAAAATTACATGTCATTACAATGACCCAAAATGTCACTTGAATGAGTTCTGAGCTTTAAATATAAATTGGATTAACAAATTTAAAGGTTTTTTTTAATTATATTTTTAGGTTATAGGAGATAGGGTTAATGAATTAGTCATTTTTATTCCTATCTAGGTATAAATACTATTAACAATCCCCTTTTCTCAAGTAAATTCAATACAATTAAATTTCATAACTTAAACCTTTTTAAGCATTACCGATTCCATAATTTTATTTATATATCTATATATAGAATATATATAATTAAATTTCATAATTTCAAACTTTAAACTGCTTTAACTGGATGTCGTATGGTTCAGGTTTTGATCCAAGCGTCTTCTAATTTCTCTGGTACTGCGAAAGCCAGAACTAGTTAGTGCTCATCGGACAATGTTAACCGGAATGCATGTATCACACTTTTTAATAGGTAAATTAGAGATCAAAAGATCTATTATGGAATATAGAGAGAGCGTGTATCACATTTTTCACCTAAAATCACCTTTCATATTTGAGCATGGCTTGGACTCCAAGCCACTATTTATGCGCGGAGCACACTCCTCAATGACCTTAGAAAATAATTGTCTCTTCCCTAACGTCGTGCATGACATACCCAGGTCCAACTCAGATGCGACTTGCCAAGACTACACTTGGATGCTCTGGTGGCAATCGATTGGAAACACGTGGCCTGGGCCGACCTCACAAGTCCTAACTCGGTCCTCCCCAAACGACGCGCACCTATAATCTAGGTTGGGAATGCGAGGTCTCAATGGCCATGTTGGGATTTAGTCCAACCCATATTGAGGTTACTAAACTGTTAGGCTTAATCTATAGGGGTAGTCCAAATTTGATGCCAACTTGCCGCACTATAATAGCCCGTCAACTCTTTGTCAACTTGACTAATCTAGTGTTGATTGAAATTGCAAATCGGTGCCAAGGGTCGACTGGAAGGCTGAAGGATTGAGAGAATATTCCATAAGTGTGGACATGTTGGTCATGCCTTTGCGTTACGGTACCAAGTGGTCCCTTGTCAGCTCTTTTGCTATCTAGTGGCCTGGTTTTTGTTGAAATGAGATATAGGACGGAGTTGTTGAATACATTAATTAGGTGATTGCCCTATTCTTTCTAGTCACGGATCAATAACTTATACTAGTCTATTTGACCTAAATTATTTATTAATTATTTTTACTAAATTTTTTCCAAATTTATTATATTTTTATCAATTGTTTAGGATATATGGTTCGTTTCAGCAAAAAAAAAAATAAAAAGTACAAAATTATGTTCAAAATCTAAAAAAAAATAGTTAAAAAAATAAATAAATAGGGATTTGTTTTTACTTATTTTTCGTCTTTAATGAATTTTTTTCTACACTACTGAAAATTTTGGATTTAGCAGCGGTTTAAACCATCACAAAAGATCCTAAAAAGTGTTGTTGTAGATCCGAGAAGGCTATACCTACAGTTGGCTAAAGCGTCACAAGATGACTGTCAGTGTAGGGTTATAACGACGCTTTTGCAAGTGCTGGTACAAGTCCTATTTTACTGACGCTTTATTTAGCGATGCTTACAACCGTTGGTATAAATAATTTACCTTTCTAGGCAGCGATTGATCCAGTGTTGGAGTATACTCCGACATCAGAATTTGCATCTGTCCCATGAGTTCTGACACTGGAGCTTCGGAGTGCTCTGAAGGCGTGGTCTTGTGGTAGAGAGCTCGGAGTTAGAGATTGAGACTGAACGGAGTCCATTCGAGACAGGGGCGGACCCAGGAATTGATCCTGGGGGTGTCACTATCAAAATAAATAAATAATTAAGAATAAAATTTATATTCAATAATTAAAAGGTGTTCAAATTTAATTAACCAAATTGGAAAAATTTGATAGAACAAAAAGATTATGGGGGTGTCACATTGCCATGCGATAAGCTTTTGATTACTCTTAATCCTTTAAATTTTTTATTTTTTTTTAAGTGGAGCAATATGGGGGGTGTCATCTGACACCTCCCCCCTCAATATAGGTCCGCCCCTGATTCGAGAGAGTGTAGCTTTGCCGGAGAAGGGAAGCGAAGGGTTAGGTTAGGCATATCAGTGAAGTCTAATGTATCGTTGGTAATTTGTTGCTTCCAATGGGGGAGGAGAGAGAGGTTTGACTTGTTAAAATGAATCTGGGTGTCATTGGCATTGGTTCACCACTTTTTGGGGGTATACCGATGGTATTATTAGCCGTGACTAACATTAGGTATACGGTAACGGTTTATAAAAAACCATTGCTAAAAAATTTCTTTTTAGTAACACTTTGAAAACGTTGCTATTTCCTACTTATACCATCGGTTCTTTGTACCGTTGGGATATATCCATTTTTCTATAGTGATACCTTTTGGATTCATTTCTCGAGATGAACCAATAAACAAGTAAAATTTATGCAACATAGAAAATTACAAAATTAATAAAAAAGAAAAAATAATAAGACAAGCACAACGGTCTAAATAAACCATAACATACATAAATTTGTAGAGTAAAATATACCATTTATAGAGAACGTCATAGGCGTTGTCTGATAACTCATTTTAGCACTCAAAATAGAATATATCAAGTAAAAAGGTATTAAGTTCGTTTAATAACGAAACTTTGAGAAACTTAATATTTAATTATTTAGCAAAAATAAATAGTAAACAATTTAGTAGATACCTCCTATTTAATTAAAAACGTTGAACACACTCAAATTTCTTTTATAAAAACAAAAGCTTGTTTACTACCTTATCGACCACCGCCACCCGTAACATTTCACTCACCATTACATATGTCGGTCTTTAATTGTTTCTACTACTTTAAGCATCTAGGTATCTTATGGTAGACAAGGCCAACACCCAGTTTTCGCGGTTAAATTTTTGAAATAAGGCCTTTTATATTTTTTTTTAAAAGTCAACATAATTTAGCAAGGAAAAATTCTAAAATACTATATAGAAACACAAAAGTATAAAGTTTTATAATTACATGTCATTACAATGACCAAAAAATGTTACTTGAATAAGTTTTGAGCTTTAAATATAAATTGGGTTAACAGAATTAAAGATTTTATTATTATATTTTTAGGTTATAGGACAAGGGGTTAATTAATTTGTCATTTTTTATTCCTATCTAGGTATAAATATTATTAACAATCCCCTAGTTTCACCAGTTAGAGTAATTCAATGCAATAAATTCCATAATTTCAAACTTTTTAAGCACCATTGAGAGAAAAAGCTTCTACAGATCTCTTATTTTACGACAGTTCGGACATCTTATTTTCTGATCAAATTTTGATGATCCGAACCGTTCAATATATTTAAAACATATTTTTAAGGGTTAACACGAGAAATCAACTCGAAATATTATTCGGAAAGACTTGGTTCATTCAATTTTTTATAAAACTGTTCATGTCAGCATTTATAAAAAAATTATTTAAATCAAGCCTTTCCTGATAATATTTTGAGCCGATTTCATTTGAGTACTCTTAAAAATATGTTTTAAACACATTAAACAGTTCGTATCATCAAAATTTGAAAAGGAAATAAGATGTCTGCACCATAGCAAACTAAGAGATTCCTTATTAGAAGGAGACTGTGTGTGTCTGCGCACGCGTGTGAACTCCTTAAATTGGATGTCGTATGGGTCAAGTTTTGATCCAAGCGTCTTCTAATTTCTCTTGTACTGCAAAAGCCAAAGCTAGTTAGAGGTCATGGGACTGTGTTAACTGGAAGAGTAATGCTAGGTACATAGATCCTCTGGACACATCCGAATAAAGATATGTTCCAAACTGTTAAATGCATGTAGGACCCACAATAATTCAATGACTCATGTGCATCTAACGATTTTGGTCACATCTTTGTCCGAATGTGTCCAAAGAGTCCGTGTACCAAGACTTTCCCTAACCGGAAAGCATGTATCACACTTTTTAATAGGTAAATTAATTAGAAATCAAAGAGAACTATTATAGAATAGATAGCGTTCATGTATCGCACTTCGAGCGGTGTGTCACCTTGCAAGTTTTTTGTGGCAGGGCCTTCTCCTTTGTTCGGGACCCCTCCGTTGTGGGCATTGCCGTCCTGATGAATCATTGACCAAGTTCGAGCCATTAATGGAGGATTATTAGTGGAAATCAAAGTGAAGCTTTTTCTTTTTGGGATATTGTCAGTTGTTCCCACAAACGATGCCAACTGATAATGCTTCCAATGATTTCTCCTCGGTTGTCACTTGGAAGAAAGCTAGAGACACTGGTGTGGTGCCGGCTAATACCCCTCCCGATGTCTGAGTCAGTGATCAAAATAACCTAGGTTGCTTGGAATGGTAGTCAAATTAATTCTCTTAAGACTTTTCGAACGTCTTGTATATTGACTTTGGCCTCCTTTTTCATTTTCGGTGTCGCCCTTTTCAAAGTTTATTGGCAATGAGGCTTAGCCCTTCCGTGATCCTTATCCACAACATCCATTACCTCCCCTCTAGGCAGACGTAATTGTCATCATCTCCACTTCTGAAACTTCTTAACTTATCTTCACCTTTTTCGTCCCAGATCCTTATCTTTGCTTGTATGGGACGCACTCTCAATATAGACACCTTCATGGCCAAGTAGACGAATGATCTGAGAAGAGCAGAGGGCCTGAGAAGAAGGCAAGCCGAGAAGAATAAATCTACTCGTCATTAATTTTCTCAAATATCGCGTACTAATAGAAAGGCAAAACAAGCAAAATAAATAGAGGGGGCTAGAGCATATAAACGAAATATGTTTCTCAAAACAAAATAAACTATTTTGCCTAATTAGCAACATGTACCAAAAGACATAAAATTTTATAAGCTAAGAAAATATATTAAAATCTCTCTCTCTATATATATATGTTTGTATATATGTATGGAGAGAGATATGTTTGTGTGTGCATACTATATACAATATTTTTAAAAACTAATCGGGTCAATGGATGGTTGTGATTTGAGGGAGCTGTAGTGCAATTTGCCTCCTTGAATCGTGAATGGTTGAGTTTGACTTTAAATGAATAGGTTACGTTTGGACAATCATTTATTTGTTAAACGGATCAACTCATTAAGAATTCAACTCATTTATAATTATTATTTCAAATTCATTGAAATTCATCCACTGACTCATCATACCACGGACGCATACGCTCATACAAAACATGTATGTATGCCCTATGTAGTTTTTTTTTATTATTATTAGAGTGCCTATTTTAAAAAGGAGGTTAATAAATAGAGAACTTCAGCTAATTAGAAACTATATTTGGGAAACCGGCTCAGTCCAATCATCTTCTTGAATCCGTGTAGGAAATAGGAACTGCCGAACTCAAATATGTAATACTCTAAAGACTGAAATGCAAGATAGTCAGCTACTTTGATGGACATTACTCTCTCTCTCTCTCTCTCTCTAAAACCAATCCTTATGTTGTGAATTTATTATGTTGTGAATTTATTCATTGTGGGTGAACTATTTATGTTAGTCACATAGTTTTTTGTTCTTTTTCTCAAATATAAAAGAATTGAAATACTATTTGAATGTCATATAAAAGTTTGGTTCGGTTCCAGTTCTCATTAGGTCCCAATTCGAGATATTAATCATATTCATAAAAAAATCAAATCACACGGATACCTATCAGATATGATTGTTGTTTAAATGAGTAAAAGTTGTCCGCTTTCGGCTCCACTTCTGTTTCCGATTTGTTTCTGATTTTAGATTTTTGGGTCTCCATTAGATTTTGCTAAAATTCAAATCGAACCAGCCTCTTGCCATTGCATAAGAGGTGTAAAGGGTAACTCAGAAATAGTTAGCCTGGAACACTTTCTTGCAACAGACACTTTATGATTTGGCATCAGAATTATTCAGTCTCATCCGCCCTCTCTTATCCACGGATCAAACTGGGAATGATGATGAGAAACATATGATGCTGCAAAACCATATTTAACTTCTTTGGATTCCAATTTTCGTTTCCTATAGCCGATCACAAGTTTAGGAGTTTGGTTGAGCAAAGCTGAAACTACTAAGCAATTTAACTGGTAGGAAATTTCTATACAAAAAGGTTGTAGGAAATCAATCCCATCTATCTACCATGAAGCATTGATACTGTTACTTCATTTGAAACGAGAGGATTTTTACCGGTTGATGAAGAATCCGTCTCGGTAATAAACCTTTCTGAGTACAACCCAGGTTGTTTTGGCTGAGGAAGCGTTGCGTTTTCGCTATCTATCATTAACAGAACAGCTGACATTGTCGGCCTGTCTTCAGGACGTTGTTGCACACATAAAAGGCCCATATTGATACATCTTACCACTTCTGATGTGGAAACCGGACTCTCCATCAAAGCATTTGCTAGATTCATGGGCCTTCCTTCGTTCCATTTTTTCCATGCCTAAAGCAAATAGCAATTCATAAATTCATTCCCACACTTGAAGAAATTGTATTATCTTTGGAAAAGAAAAATTACACTCACATGTCCCAAAAGATTGAGGTCATGATTGGGATGGTAAAACCCTCTGTTCCTCTTGCCACTTACGATTTCTAAAACCAACACACCAAAGCTAAAAACATCGGATTTCACTGAAAAAAGCCCATCTAGTGCATATTGTGGAGACATGTAGCCACTACATATCACAAAACGAAAAGGTGAATGGTAGGATCTATAGATAAAAATGATAAGAGGGAAGAGATGAAGGGATGTACTTACTAAGTCCCAAGAACCCTATTTGTATTTTCTTCAGACTGATCATCTCCAAACACTCTTGCTAAGCCAAAGTCCGAAATCTTAGGATTCATGTCGTTGTCCATCAAAATGTTGCTAGCTTTCAGATCTCTATGGATAATTCTCAATCTTGAATCCCGGTGAAGATAGAGAAGCCCTCGAGCAATCCCTACTATTATGTCAAATCGCTTTTGCAATCAAGTGATGTACCTCTTGTTTGATCTGAGGCAAAATATACACCCAGTAAAATATGAGGAACTTCAACTATACATCCAGCAAAATATGAGTAAAAGATTTCAAAGGTTTAGGTGCTAACTGAAGATGTATAAGTCTAGACTTAATTTTATTCGGTATATACTCATAGATCAACATCCTTTCCTCTTCATGAATGCAACATCCCAAAAGCCTAACTAGATTCCGATGCTGCAGCTTTGAAATGAAGATAACCTCATTCTTGAACTCTTTGAGGCCTTGCCCTGAAGTCTTGGATAGTCTCTTCACCGCCGGTTGAGAGCTGACCCTATGGTTTGTCATGGACCTTTACATTATCCAAGAACCAAAGGCATTGTACAATGACTAAAATCCTAAGAAGAACACATATAATTTTTTTTCTAAAAAACGGAAACTGGCACGTTTTATACATGCTTAAATATGTAAATTGTGTGTGCATATTGTAAATTCATAGCCAAAATAATTACCTTGTAAACAGGATCAAATCCACCTTCTCCAATCTTATTGTCAAAGGAGAAATTATTCATGGCAATTGAAACGGTGGCCAAATCAAACAAAGGTAATTCTAGGTCCTCCTCCGCACTCAATCTTTTGGTTGTTTTCTTGGACCCGTAGACTTGCAGTCTCCAATCTCTGAGCTGTATATACTTGGAAGTCGATCACACAAGATAAATTTGATGCATATAAGTTAGGGTACCACAATTGAATGTTTAGATTAGACTTTTATTTTCTCGCTCATCACATTATGTGAACATCTCCCAATGCATAATCAAAGTTCAAACACAAATTGAAAATCCTCACATGAAGAATAAGTAAAAGAAAGTAGTTATAACAAGAGTTAGGAAAGCTCCTTTACTTATATTTCCACTATGAAACAAAAACCCTCGACTAATGTGATAATTGCTTAGAGCAGAAGTCCAAGTTTTGGATTGGCTCAGAGTCTAGAGCAGCAGCCTTTGAAAGATCTGATAACCCATTTGCAAATTTTGGGTTATCCTCTTTGCTGTGTCCCGATTCCTTTAAAACCTTGTGATAAATACCTTTAATCTGAGGTGAGGAAGATAGAGAGGGAAAGGCAGAAACATTAGTAAAAAGATTAAGTTACCAGTAATTCTACCAAGCGCAATGACTATCAAAATCCTTCTATTGTTGGATCCTTCTCAAAAGAATGGACCGAAGATTGTCTTCAGGCCCGGTACTCGCTTTCATCGGTATGCCCCTTGGACCAATAGAATTTTTTAAAATAGATCTTGTGTGCCTTTTTCTTGTCTCTGGTAGAATTCCATCTTTAAGATATGAAGCAATGGGATCTATCCAATTGAGGCCGACGTCAAGGTCTATAGCCTTCTCGGCTTCTAAAGCCTTGATGCTCGACTTGTCAATTAATTCAACAAAAATTGTTCGGTGTCTATCCTTGGGGATTGCCTAGGCCAAACCAACTAAGGCATCAACATGTTTGTTCTAATTTGAACTTACTTAGACAATTTTTGTTGTCGAAAATTGTTGCAACTTTTTCTTTGCCTTATAGACATAAAAGGCTATCTTCTCATCCCTTGTAGCGTATTTTCCAGACAGCTAGTTGATTACTGACTATGAGTCACAATGGATCATGATCTCCTTTGCTCCAAGGTTGTAAATGTATTTTAGCACGTAGATCAGTACCGCATACTCGGGAACATTATTGGAAGCACTGAAGTTGAATGATATTGATTGCTCAAAAAATTAACTATTTGGCTTTATTATAACTATGCCAACTCCAGAGCCTTTGGAACATATGCCGAGCCATCATATTCACCGAGCTCCACTGACTATGCTACCACTCTTTCTAAAAAGTCTGCTTTTCTCAAGACAAATGATTTGGTGTCTTGTGGGTACTTCTATTTTGTGGGTAAGAAAGTAGTGTTGTAGTTTTCTGGAAGCCACAACTCTAAAATTAGTTTCTCCATCGGTAAAGTACCTTGTCTCCTAATCTAGGAGTGTCTTGCTCATAATCTAGGAGTGTTAATTGCCTTTCTCAGATTGGCTACTCTTTTTACAATCTCAACAACATGCACGTGCGTGAGAGTATCTCATTGTCAAACTAATATAGTTATTCAAGAAAAAACTCAATAATTTGTATTTAAATTTTACCTCCTTCACAAACTATATTATACATTTTTTTACAGTGCATATGTCAATTTTAATTCCTTGTACACAATGAACAAAATTTCATGCCGTTTCCATTGAAATGTACAGCTGTTTGTCTCCTAGCTACTCGAAATAATATATGAACACACATTTTTCATCCATGGTTTAGATGTTACCAAACCATCTTAAGTTGTTCTCCCTCGCACAAAAAAAAAAAAAAAAGAGTTCAAACCATAAATGTTGATCCATTAACATAGGAAAAAGGACTTGAATACCAGATTATTTAGCTTCATTAATGTCACTTTTGGCCTCTAGAAGAGTTGCTACCAATACCCAAAAGCTAGACTCTGCTGTCGGATGCAGCATGCTCATAAGTAAGTTTCATAGCATATCAATACCCTAAAAATACTATTGCTGATCTGGAAATTGCAGGCATGCCGTTGTACCAAAATTTATACTCCTACTTACGGGTTGATCTGAGTAATTGCATTCTACTTTTTGGTTACGAGGACATTAAATCACATGAATGTATTACGTTTCTGTGACCATAACTCACATGATTTCACTTTTAGATATCCTCTTTTTGAGCCTCGTCGCAGGTGCTAGGCCTAGAATCCTTGGCAGTGGCACCACTACGAACGGTTCAGCTTAATTTCTGAAAAAGGCGTGTAAATTCCATATTTTATGGAAATTGGCAGTTTCCGTTAGAACTAGGATTCTTATTGTTGATACCAGATTTTGCCCCCACCATTCAAAGTATTATGAAAAATGCCATCAAAATGAGTTTAAAAGAATTTGTGCACAAAAAGACTATTTTGCCTTGCACAGTCCGGGGTTTGGGAGTACTGTTCACGAGACCACTTGATCAAGTCATGAGAACCTCATACTATTGATCAGTACGACGACACGAGTCCTGTGACAGTAATTGGGGTGAAATCGGACAACGCCGACAATTTTTGAGTGTTCAGAACGGGGTCTCGGAGGCACAATTTATGAGCTGATATGTTCAGACATCGAGAGGCTCATGTCACGCCCCAAAATAGAGGATGTGACCGGCCGTGAACTACAAGGTTTCAATTCGCAGAACACGCAGCCTCAAAATAATAAAAATAAACAGATAAGGTTGTATACTAAATAACCCAATTTTCGATTAACAAAATTCAAACCAAATATTCCCAACCAACCGTGAGGCACTATCATCTCACAAACCATCCAATAAAAATGTACCTCCAAACATGAAATAAAATAACGAAATTTGATTACTTAAATTTTAGAAGAGAAAAAAAATAAGTGCGGAAGCAATAAATATGGTTCTAACACTAAATGTAATGTCCTATGGAGGTCAATAAAATAAGTCCCAAGATGCCGCCAGAGTCCTTGCCTAAGGGCCTGACATACCTGAAAAATAATGTGGAATAAATCCGTCAGCTGAAAGCTCAGTGAGTAATATAGCATGCTAAGGGTAGAGAATCAAATATGGCATACATAGAAAGGAGCGATAATTGAGAGTTCCAAGAATAGTTTCGAACAAATAAAGTCAAGGGTTCAAATATTGTATCAAGATGTCGACACTAATCAACGAATAACAATAGTACGATAATCACAAGTAAAGTGGGAACCACAATCACCAAGTACCAAATGTCAAGTGTTTTTCTCAGGGCTTACAACCCGTTGGATCCAACATCGTACTTAGAGTCACCACAGCCTAACCCGGGTCTTTTCTCTAAGTCGATCCAGAATAGAGTCACCGCAGCCTTACCCGGGTCTTTTCTCTAATCTGTTGAGCACTAGAGTCACCACAGCCTTACCTGGGTCTTTTCCCTAGTGGCTAGGGTCACCACAGCCTTGCCCGGGTCTTTCCCCTAGACTTTTAAAATAAGCACATAGTCCCAATCAACAAAGAACAACGGCAATTGGAGTCACCTGCACCAGGAATATTCCCCGTGCCGCTGTACAATCTCGACATAATTAAAGGCCAATGAAAAGATAGCATGATAGATAACAAATAAATCTCGTATGCCAAAAGGTACATCATTTCTAATTTAAAATGAAGTCAATAAATTAATTAACTGAATACCAAATCATAAGGAATAACATAGTATTTTTAGAAGAAAAGATAGGCTCAAAAGGGAATCCAAAGAACTGGATCACATGCTAAATTACTCACCTGAACCGGGAGACAATGCAATTAAAATTGGAAAAAGGAGGCTAACCTGTTAAAAGATAAATTATGCATAAAATTATAAACTAATTCAAATATAAAAATAACTTGATTAACCTAGAAGTATTATCACCATTAAATACCTAAACCTAAAACTATAGCAAAACAAAAGATTATATATAAACACCTCCTAAGTTCCACGCATAACAGAGACATCCTAAGGACTCCTGACTTCCCACTAATCTATAGGCTTGTGTGTAAAGCATGTGTGTAGTCATCACACAAGACAAGAAAAGAAAAAAAAAAACTGACTACTTTTCAAATATGCAGTACCCTTCCTCTCTCTCTCTCATGCTCTCTCACCCGAACAACACAAATCCCACTCTCTTTTTTTCTCTCCCTCTCATGCTCTCTCACCCGAACAATACAAATCCCACTCTCTGTTTATCTATGGAGGTGAAGGATGGAGGAAAAATGCAATGAATTATTGGAAGAGAACTGTAAACTTACCGGTAGAAAACCCACACAACCTTCTCTGAGACTACGGCTGCTATCTTCAGAAAACCCCAATCACAATAAAACCCTAACCTATTGGCCCATTTATAGGATGGACAACAAATCATAGGAAAATAATTACTTATAAAACAAATATTCTAATACCAAAAATATGCTCCCCCATACAACCTTTTTACCAAATAAAGCTTATAATTCCAAAGTTACATTTCTGTTATGAATAAAATATTCAATTAGGATTCCAACTATAAAAATTAATCGTTAACCCAATACAAAATAATTTTTCAAACATTTTCATATCATACAAAGATAATCATGTCGTTGGTGCTTTTAATATACACAAAATAATTAATTAAGGTCCAGACTAGATATTTTAAATTCTATTTTTTAAATTAAATATTAAGCAAAAGTTGGGGTGTAACATTATCCCCCCTTAACATAAATTTCGTCCTCGAAATTGCTAAAGTTAAATACAATATAACATTTACAAATATTGAGAGTATATGTTAAAAATATATAAGGTGAAACCAAACGGTTGATGTCGACGAACTCAAAAAAAAATATATATATATATTTTTTTTTCTAGATAGTTTCCTAAAAAAAACATTTTACAATTCCTATTTACGAAAAGTTTGTAACAAAAATTCTAGCATCACTACAATAAAAATCTAATATATATAACAACTCCAATACACCCAAGTTGAGATCTCACACATTCTAGCATCGTCAAAGTTTCAAATGAAATCACTAGCTATCTCCGTAACCATCAAACCTAGCAAGTATTAAAAACTTTCAAAACTCTACAACCATTCAATAATTCTAACTTGGACTAACAAGTGTCTCATTGTATCCCACAATATTATATCCAATTGCATCCAATCTAGTTTCTAATAGGCCACAACTTGTAATCGAACAATGGATTGACCAAGATAATCATAACCAATGATATCAAGTTCTATAAGAATGTGAGATCTCTATAACTTTAATCATATGTTCATTCTTCTATACAACTAAATATTGGGCTAACCATCAAATAACCATATTAAATTTCTCAAGGAAGTCCATACTTTATGTGTTCCACCAAACGCCCTCATCATATATAAAAGATGACATTATCCACATTCCATTCATGATGACTGCCAATCAATGACTATACGTTCCAATTCTAAACATTTACAGCTTTGTCAAAACTACTAAACAAGACAGACATCAGTTCATAGATTTCATACATTCATCAATCCCTAAAAGGTGTAGCTACAAAGATCCATCAACACTAAAAAGAATGTCTAAATTTTATCTTGTCATGCCAAGGTTGAATACCCAATTTCTAACTACCATAAAAAATTTCTCTTTCACATCCAATACCATGATAGTCAATTCCTTGAAATACATCCAAGTTATTCCGAAGGAAAACCCTTATCACATTTTGCTACCATCCACCGCAATAAAATAACTAGCATATCTGCAAACATCTCCTTTGAATAGTATTCCAAGTTCATCTAAAAAATGACTAACTCAAAATTGAAAACGAAGATATCCACCAAGCTCATCCATCAAATCTAAAATTAGTATAGTCCTGAAAAGGATCCAAAATAATTCTAGTCCAAACCTAGTAAGCCTATCTTTAGGAACCTCAATGGTTAACTAGTACTATCCATTCGAAACCCAAATCTGCAATCAACTGGATAGACTAACAAAGGTTATATATATAGTAGCACAAGTCCTACAACACATAGATCTCGTCTCACTATAGATCAAATCTAATTAAGTACACATCGTGCAAGATAACACCCAATTTAATTTATATACTTTAACCATTCTCAAATTCACTAGTCCCATTAGTGTAAACAATCACACTCCAAATATGAACCGGAGATATCGAGTCAGTCCCCACTAAGTTCTCCATCCAACAGTATACAAAAAGGCAACAAGGCCACAATTTTAAAATCAGTCTACTTAATACCAACCATCTCAATCTTAATCTCTATGGATACCAATGATACTACTAAAAGAATACACCTTATCAAATTCCAATTACAAATTTGATTCTATTTAACTAAGCACTCAAAGAAATAAACTATCACAAACCATCATATAAGTATCTAAAACTTTACCAAAACTTCAATACGGTCATAAAAACTAAGGAATCAAAATATCTAGTTCGAAATTATCATTTTCCCATAAATAACCGCACACATGACCGCCTCCGAAACATTAAATTCACCCAGCAAGCCTCAAGCACTAAACTAAGAATATAACTCCATAGAATTTTCACTTGAACACATCTTCATGGCCACTACCCAAACGTATATCCAGTTTATTCCAAGAAGTAGAAGTTCCCAAAATCACGAAAGATCAAGATCGATGATAGTCCATATTCACCTCAATGTCACGTTATAAATTTATCTCATAAGTTTACCCCCACACAATATTCTACATGTAAAAACTCCCACAACCACAAGATACTGATACTAATTTCAAATTACAACCATTAAGCTCCATGCCTTCATCTTACCGAATTTCTCAAAACACATCCTTATAATCCACCTCTATAAACCCATAACAACTCATCCATTTCGATCCTATTGCAACCATAGAATGTCGTTACCACCCAAACACTCCACACCTTAATCAAACCGAAACATATAACCATGGTGACAAGTTTTTTAAAAAGTCAAATCAACATACTAAAAGAAAGTCCGTATTTAACTACACCTGTCACATAATTTCCTGAACGTGTAAATCCTATCAAATATATGTACTCCTATCGATCTCTAAATAAATATTAGCTAGCCCATGATGTGAAGAAATTCCTAAAGTAAGGGTAATAAATATTAGCTAGCCCATGATGTGAAGAAATTCCTAAAGTAAGGTATCTAACCATATATCCTCTCAAGTAAACAAAACCCAACTTCTATAATTAGCTAAAGTAGTCTTTTTATCCTCATTCCTAGATTTCTCTCCAAACATATACATAAACACCATCAACACTTTTTTTTTTCTTCCAAGATTCGATAACATCGCAGCCTAACTAAATTTTATCACTAAGAAATCGATACACAAGCTTTATTATGCCAACATGGCAAAATTACTTATGATATTATAGTACCTTCTCAAACCAATACTTCTAATGAAATCTCAAAGCAAAGACAATAATTATGTTCCGTAAACTACATTGTCGAGTGACAAGAGTCTCTCTAGTGCTAAGTGAGTACCAATACAAAAATAATCTACTAACAAATGCCTAAAGGACTCTGGGACTCAGACCTCCACTAAATGAACATGATGCAATAACAGAATAAAAATAAAATATCTTGTCAAAACTTAAGCTCTGATACCACTTTTGTCACGCCCCAAAATAGAGGATGTGACCGGCCGTGAACTACAAGGTTTCAATTCGCAGAACACGCAGCCTCAAAATAATAAAAATAAACAGATAAGGTTGTATACTAAATAACCCAATTTTCGATTAACAAAATTCAAACCAAATATTCCCAACCAACCGTGAGGCACTATCATCTCACAAACCATCCAATAAAAATGTACCTCCAAACATGAAATAAAATAACGAAATTTGATTACTTAAATTTTAGAAGAGAAAAAAAATAAGTGCGGAAGCAATAAATATGGTTCTAACACTAAATGTAATGTCCTATGGAGGTCAATAAAATAAGTCCCAAGATGCCGCCAGAGTCCTTGCCTAAGGGCCTGACATACCTGAAAAATAATGTGGAATAAATCCGTCAGCTGAAAGCTCAGTGAGTAATATAGCATGCTAAGGGTAGAGAATCAAATATGGCATACATAGAAAGGAGCGATAATTGAGAGTTCCAAGAATAGTTTCGAACAAATAAAGTCAAGGGTTCAAATATTGTATCAAGATGTCGACACTAATCAACGAATAACAATAGTACGATAATCACAAGTAAAGTGGGAACCACAATCACCAAGTACCAAATGTCAAGTGTTTTTCTCAGGGCTTACAACCCGTTGGATCCAACATCGTACTTAGAGTCACCACAGCCTAACCCGGGTCTTTTCTCTAAGTCGATCCAGAATAGAGTCACCGCAGCCTTACCCGAGTCTTTTCTCTAATCTGTTGAGCACTAGAGTCACCACAGCCTTACCTGGGTCTTTTCCCTAGTGGCTAGGGTCACCACAGCCTTGCCCGGGTCTTTCCCCTAGACTTTTAAAATAAGCACATAGTCCCAATCAACAAAGAACAACGGCAATTGGAGTCACCTGCACCAGGAATATTCCCCGTGCCGCTGTACAATCTCGACATAATTAAAGGCCAATGAAAAGATAGCATGATAGATAACAAATAAATCTCGTATGCCAAAAGGTACATCATTTCTAATTTAAAATGAAGTCAATAAATTAATTAACTGAATACCAAATCATAAGGAATAACATAGTATTTTTAGAAGAAAAGATAGGCTCAAAAGGGAATCCAAAGAACTGGATCACATGCTAAATTACTCACCTGAACCGGGAGACAATGCAATTAAAATTGGAAAAAGGAGGCTAACCTGTTAAAAGATAAATTATGCATAAAATTATAAACTAATTCAAATATAAAAATAACTTGATTAACCTAGAAGTATTATCACCATTAAATACCTAAACCTAAAACTATAGCAAAACAAAAGATTATATATAAACACCTCCTAAGTTCCACGCATAACAGAGACATCCTAAGGACTCCTGACTTCCCACTAATCTATAGGCTTGTGTGTAAAGCATGTGTGTAGTCATCACACAAGACAAGAAAAGAAAAAAAAAAACTGACTACTTTTCAAATATGCAGTACCCTTCCTCTCTCTCTCTCATGCTCTCTCACCCGAACAACACAAATCCCACTCTCTTTTTTTCTCTCCCTCTCATGCTCTCTCACCCGAACAATACAAATCCCACTCTCTGTTTATCTATGGAGGTGAAGGATGGAGGAAAAATGCAATGAATTATTGGAAGAGAACTGTAAACTTACCGGTAGAAAACCCACACAACCTTCTCTGAGACTACGGCTGCTATCTTCAGAAAACCCCAATCACAATAAAACCCTAACCTATTGGCCCATTTATAGGATGGACAACAAATCATAGGAAAATAATTACTTATAAAACAAATATTCTAATACCAAAAATATGCTCCCCCATACAACCTTTTTACCAAATAAAGCTTATAATTCCAAAGTTACATTTCTGTTATGAATAAAATATTCAATTAGGATTCCAACTATAAAAATTAATCGTTAACCCAATACAAAATAATTTTTCAAACATTTTCATATCATACAAAGATAATCATGTCGTTGGTGCTTTTAATATACACAAAATAATTAATTAAGGTCCAGACTAGATATTTTAAATTCTATTTTTTAAATTAAATATTAAGCAAAAGTTGGGGTGTAACAGCTCATGTTATTGATCAACACGGAAATACGAGTCCATCGGCTGTATCCATGGTCAAATCTGAGTTCGGTAGCTCAAGAAATGACATTTTAAAGAATGGTAGCGGTATACCGGTGATTATTTGGGAGCTAGGTTTGCGAGCCGACATGTCCATAAATCAAATATTAGACTCAAAATGATCCTCTCGATGACACGAGTCCATTGGCTGTATCCGTTGTCAAATCTGAGTTCGTTTGGACATCCGAAGATTAAAAAAATAGCGCGCGAAGGCATTTTATAAGTAGTGGCATTTCCGTAAATACCCAAAAAAAAGAAGATGTCAGCAGTACGCACCACACGCGCGCGTGGGGAGCACGTGCCAAAAATGCCGTGCACGACTGGCACGCTGGGCCCGTCTGGAATGCCGTGCACGGCTTGGGGATGATTCGGTGCAGTCGTGCTCTGGGGCGTCGCTGACGTGGCGACCCTTGATTGGTTTCTGTCATTACCGCCTCTCTCTCCTACCGCGTGGCCCTCTCTCTCTCTCCGCCACGTGTCCCGGCCACTCACCTCTAACCGACACCCAATTACTTCTCTCCCCTTGCCCTCTCTCTCTTTTCTCTCTCTCCCTATCACGCTCTGCCACATGTCCTCTCTCTCCTCTCTCTCTCTCCGCGTCAGTTCTCTGTCTCTCTCCTCTCTCCGCGACAGTGCTCTCTCTTTCTTCTCTCTCCTCTCTCTCTCTCCTCTCTCTTCTCTCACCTCACCGCCTCTCTCTCACCACCTTTATTCTTCTATAAAAGCAATGCCTCCCCTTCGTTTTAAAGAGGAACTTTTTAGACGAGAATTTTTTGAAAGAAACCGAGAGAGCGAAACAGAAACTGAGGCGAATTTTTTGGGAGAGGAAGCCTAGACAGAGAGAGATTTTTACAGAGAACAGAATACTTGTTTGTTTCTGTTCTCTTCTTTTTCCTTTATTTTTCCGTTTTCCATAGTAAAACCAGACAACGTTTTTACTCTTAGAAACTCTTCGAGTATTCTACATCCGAGTTGTTCTTAGCTTTTTAGCTCCGATCTCCCGGTATCTAAACGAAATTAAAGTTAGGATTTTTTTAGCTAGGACTTTTGGCCCAAAAACAAGAGGAAGTTCTGCCCAATTATTTCCAGATTTAGAAAGATCCGAACGCGCTATTATATTAGCATACCTCGCGATAACAGGGCTTTAAAAACCAGTGTTATGTCGGGGTTATGGTTTTACTTAGCCGTTCGCGTGTCTTTCTTATTTTTATGTAATCAGCTGATTCGAATATTAATACAAGGTATCATTTTTTTTTGCTGAAATACAAGGTATCATTGCAACAACTTATTTTATTTTAATATCTGTCTTTTTTTATTTAATTTCTGCTCCGTACATTTAATTTTTTTTATTTTTTTTCTTTTTTATTTAATGTAAATACTACGCTTAAAAACTGATGTTCGCATCTCTAGTCCGCAATTCTAGAAATTTCTAGTCCGTTTCCTGAAATTTCTAGTCCGCACTTCCAGAATGACAGAATATTTTTATTTATCTTTTCTGCTTTTTTTATGTAAATATCAATTGGGCATCCGCATCTCTAGTTCGCAGTTCTAGAAATTTCTAATCCATTTCCTGAAATTTTTAGTCTGCACTTCTAGAATGTCAGGATTTAGCCCCAGGTTTAAAATCACAAAAGTCGGTGTTGGCTATGCCAATGTACTTTTCGTGATTTAAACAAAAATTTCTTTAAGCAAAAATACTTCATAGCTAAGTTATATGAATAGTGCTGTTAGTTCACGCTGACACACTATCCATACCACCTGGTTAAAAATCCCGATAATCTCAGAATTTCATAAACACGCGGGTGACATAGGTAGCCCATGTTAGTGTTTTTGGGATGAAAATTTAACGGGCAATGCACGTTATCTTTTCACGACAGATTATCGTGATTGAAGTAACATTTATTAAATTCTACAATTTGGACTGTCAATGATTATGTCGCCGTCGGGATGAAAAATTACAGATAAAATAAACCAATTTCAAAAAAGAGCTAATTTGGTAATCCATTAACAAAACGGAATCGAATTATTGTTAAACTTGAAAATTTCTGCCAGGAATTTAAGGTACCTGGCACTCTGGGAATAGAAACATGACGTGCAGATACCTGTTTGCATATCATGTTTCGGTCAAAGTTTAACATATATCCGTTCCAACTTTTTTGCCACCAAAAGCTAAATTGTGTAAGCCGGGGTCCTGTTCCCGCACCCATTTTCACTTTTGATCCAATTATACAGCAATCACTTGAAATTTATCAAATTTGGCCAAGGATAATAAAATAAAATTAATTGGAAAAATAAAGTATCAAAAAGGCAATGTTGGGTGCCTAACACCTTCCCAACTCGTAACAGTAAATTTTCGAACCCATCTCTGTTTTGAAGACCAAATTTCTTTTAAAAGAGTCATTTTATAAACATAATCATATTTCTGAGTTTAAAATTAAATTATTTTTCTAAGGACATCTTCTTTGAAAATGGCCTTAGAGGGTGACTTGACACACCTAAATTTCATGTCAAGTGGCGACTCTGAGTTTTAAATAAGTCCAAGCTGTCAAACAATTTTCATTAAACG
This sequence comes from Arctostaphylos glauca, assembly GCA_019985065.2. NCBI lineage: Eukaryota > Viridiplantae > Streptophyta > Magnoliopsida > Ericales > Ericaceae > Arctostaphylos > Arctostaphylos glauca. The sequence goes on along the minus strand of JAHSPW020000001.1, from coordinate 16,979,512 downwards.
TCGCATTACAAGTCAAGAAATTATTAAGCCTCATTCAAACAATTCATATATTCGTGAGGGGGGCGGAAAATTTCCGGGCGCGACACTTATGAATTGTAATCTCTTTAAAATTCTTTTTTCCTTTTAGTTTAAATGTCTTAGCGTTATTCTTGAAGATAAATTCGTGTTGGATAAGGCTTAAGAGTTGTTGAATCAAATTAGAAGAAATCAGTAGAGTTTATTGCGGATTTGAAGATTTCTGACAGCCGCTCAAGCGACCTCCAGCTCGCTCAAGCGAGATTCTGCATTAAAAAATTGCAGTAGCCTTCAAAAGACCACTCGAGTGAGCTGGGGGGCCACTCGAGCGAGGTATCGAAATATTAAATTTTTCTATAAGTACTTCAAATACGTCCAACGTTCGACCTAATCATCCAGAGCTTCTTTAAGAGACAGAAAAGTCAAAGAGGGTTGGTTTTATCGTAGTGGGTGATTACTTGAGGAAATTAATGATCTGTTGATCAAAGTTGGTGATATAACATTCCTCAAAGTTCATAGGTTAAATAAACCTTGCGAAGTCTTTTGAAGGCGTTCAGAAACAAGTTTGGAGGAAGATCTAAGGAAGCGTCCTGTGACAGTTCTTAGGATTTGTGGAGTCGAATCTTGAAGAAGGCATCTATTGAAGTGAGCAATTCACGAGCAGTCGACAAAAAGATTCTGAATCAACATATAAGAATCTAGGTTTGATTGTGAGAAACTTTTTGCTCTGCGATGATTTATAGTGCATTCTTCTCTCCCATGGTTTTGCCCCTCCTTGGGGTTTTTTAGTATATCTACGTGTCTTACCTTATTGCATACTTTATTTACTTATGTTGCATGCACGCATAGATTATCTCTTAAATTAATTAAATAAATATTTAATAACCATAAATCAAACTACGTATCACCGGCTGTGATTTTTCAATCACTCGTTTTTTATTTTTGGTGGGGTATATTAATGTTCCTACCATTCAATAAATGGGTGAGAATACTGATGAGAAGAGAAGAGACGAGGGAGAGTGGGGTTGATTTGATTGCAGGTTTTGTCTACAAATCACTACCTAAAAGCTCAACTTGAATAAATGGGCTCAGCTCCACATTCATGTATTAAGATACCAAGTTGGCTGGAACGTCTGTTCCAACCACCGACTGAAGCGTCCGGGGCGAAAGACTTTATCACTTTTTTTCATATCGAGGTTGTTTATTTCTTAGAACTTGTGAAGAATATTACAAATTATATCGATCAAATATTGATTAATATACTTTCAAAACGCGTTTATTTTTAGATAAATATATTCTAATCTAATGTTGCAATATCTATATAAGATAAATGCTTTTGGAAAACATATCAATCACTATCGGGTCAATAAAATATTGCTTAATATTCTCGACCAACCCTAAAAGGTAATGCCCAAACATACTTGAACCAAACCCCATTTGAAGGATTCGACAGGATCCAGCTTTTTATGATTGACTATTTTCTTAATCAAACCCTTGTTGGATATGAACCTGAAACTATTTGATGCACTTCAAATCATACTGTTGAACAAGATGAAAAAGGAAAATGCAGAATCATACACCTGCGATAAAGTCCTATTTATTCCATCGCATTTATGTCCGTTATGTATGAGTTCAGTTTTGTTCACCATACGGCGTGTGAAAACACCTCGAGATCTCATTTCGATGATCAAAATCGTCTACTTTGTTCTGATTTACTTTTTTAGTTATCAAAAAAAAAAAATTCAACTCAATCGGATATCGGTAAGTACTTGACTGAAATATTCGATTTTTTACTTCGAAACTTTTAATTTTTAAAACTCAAAAACTATATTTTTAGGTAAAATAGTTACCGATATCTGATTGAACTAAATTTTTTGTGACAATTGAAGAAATTAATCAAAACAAATAGACGATTTTGATCATCGAAATAAAATCTCAAGATGATCCAAACAACTGAAGGTGAACAAACTTTGTTCATCTTAGGGTGAACAAAATTGAACTCACTATGTTTTAATTAAAGTTCCAATTTTCTGGATCGGATTCATTTTGTTGCAAGCCAAGTTTCCCTGTGATATTGAACTGCATGTATTGTGTAGCAAAGACTTAGAAACAACTGGACATGTTTTTAATGTCATTCTAAGTTCTTCTTTGACCATTTTGTTCTTAATGGATAAGTGATTGAATTGTTTTCCATCTAAATTACTCTTTACTTTTGTAGTTACGATGCAAACCCCTTTTCTGTCCCTTGTGAGAAATTGTGCAGATCATTGTAATGCCAGCCTTCTCTTCAACATTATAGAACTTGAGATGGTGCAAAATTGTGCCTACATTCCAATTTCTGCCAATGGTGCAAAATTCAAACAGGATTCTGACCATAACTACATGTGCTATGTTAAATACGGACCAAGTCATCGGGACTGTCTCTCCCTCTTCTACCTCCAATGCTGCGCCAACTTGAGATGCTGTTAGGCCTCATTTTCCTATTGGCACATATGGTTCCAAAATGATCGGTCGGCCTAGTTTTACACACATTTAAAAATAAAGACAGTGACATGGCATATCTAAGGCCCATCACTCTTGGGAAAATGAGGTCTCTCTTTTCTTTTTCTTGATCAAGGATAATGGGTCTCTTGGCTAGTTGGAAAGTTCAATGAAAAGTCTTTTTGAAGCACAATTTGAAAAATTGTCTGGGCTGCTGAGGTGAATTATAGTCATTTGGCAAGAAGGGAAGTGCAGAATTTTTGAAGACATCCACAAGCCTCCCCCTATTCTCCTTGAGAAGATTTGATCTAAAAATGGGATTAAGGGCGCTCCCAATTTGTATATGTAATGCAGTCCTCTCTTAATTCTATGGTTGATATCTAGTTCCTGTGAAATATCATGCGAAGACTTTGCCATATCTAGTTCGATAGATCTTTGACGTAATTGAAAGGTACGCTTGCCTTGACTGTATATAAGTTTGTTATTTCAATTGAATTCTCATTCACCAAAAAAGAATGTTAAACACGTCAAATGCAATGGATTCTAATTTAAAGCTACAGGATGCTATAAATGCGTCTGCTGTGACTACTACAAACATAATTATAGCCACTCTAGAAAAACTCATGACAGCAAACAAATTCTAAGTACATCTAATTTTGCTACAAGAGGAAGCAAGTACATATCTCTATCATTTTTAGCACTTACCGAGGTTGAATCATAGTAACCGTTACATCATTCACTGAAACTGCTCCAACACTCGCCGATGAGGATGTGTTCAGCTTGTCAGCTCCTTTAAAGATGAATGCAGGTTGTTTTGGGGGAGGCAGCACTGTTTCATTAGACAACATGAAAGCAACATTCGACATATTTGGCCTATCGGTGGCTGATTCTTGCACACACAATAAACCAATGTGAATGCATCTCACCACTTCTTTATCAGTGAATGAATCGCCCATTGATGAATCAACTACATCCAGGGTTTGGCCTTCTTTCCACAAGCTCCAAACCTGAAATAAATGATTCATGAACTTCTTTATCCCAATATGCTCGTTTGACCGTTTGAAATATATGTCGTTTGCTTTTTATTTTTTAAATTACCAAAATGGTAGAATTCCAAATAAATATAAACCAAATAGACGATCTACCTTTTGTATAGTATGTGAGATTCTGACACAAGGAACTTTGTTAACTAAAAGATTTTTCACGAACACTACGTAAATTAGACTAGTGTATATATCTATTTACTTACATGCCCAATTAAATTCACAGACTTTTCTTGATAATAGCTTCTGTTCTTTCTGCCACTAATGATCTCCAAGAGTAAAACCCCGAAGCTGAAAACATCAGATTTTACTGAAAATAGCCCTTCCATTGCATACTCAGGTGACATATAACCACTGCAAACACAAATATCAAATAATCATTAAATGGCTTCCTTGCACCATTCTCCCTATCCCCACCCAAATATAGAATTGACACTTACTATGTTCCAACCACCCTCTTTGTATTGGCTTCAATCTGGTCCCCTCTGAATATCTTAGCCATACCAAAATCAGATATTTTTGGATTCATTTCTGCATCTAGTAACACATTGCTGGCTTTTAAATCTCTATGGATTATCCTTAGTCTAGAGTCGTGGTGGAGGTACAACAGCCCTCTAGCGATCCCCAAAACAATGTTGAAGCGCACTCTCCAATCTATGAACGAGGCTTTTGTTGTATCTGGACAAAAGTTGCAAGTTATTCAAATCAAATACTGCATCATCATTAACCATTACAGAAACAATAACTCTTGAAATGTAGCATACCAAAGATAAAACAGTCCAAGCCTTTGTTCGGCAAGTACTCATAAATCAACATTTTCTCCTCCTTTTGAATGCAATATCCCAACAACCTCACTAGATTCCTATGCTGTAGTTTGGCTATCAGTGTAATTTCCGTCTTGAATTCCTCCACCCCTTGTCCTGAATTCTTTGCCAGCCTTTTGATTGCTATTTCATGTCCACTATGTAGCCGACCCTGATTAGATCAATTCAGGTTTAACTAATCCACCACTTAAGTTCACATAAAAACTATAGAACTATATGATTTTGAGATTATTTTCACCTTATACACAGTGCCAAATCCTCCTTCACCCAGCTTGTTGGCCATAGAAAAATTGTCTGTGGCTGAGACAATGAGGCTTAGATCAAAAAATGGTAATTCTGAATTTGTTCCACTTTCATCAAACCGCGTTCCCAGTGGGGAGGCATCAAGGGATGTTGAAATGTTGGGGCTAAATAATACTTGGCGATGTCCTGTTATTCCTGTCATTGAGTACAAAAGCAAGTTAGGCACCATGCAATTAACTAAAAAAAAGCCCTACCTGCTTGGTTTGACAGTGGAGATAAGAGAGTAATTATACCGAAAAGTTAAACCTGTTTAAGTTCATGTGTTTTTTTGAAAATCATGAAATGAAAAACACAAATCGACAAGAAAGCCGGCTTGTTGACATAATTTGATTAGTTCACTTGTCATAGAAGGCATTTTGTGTATTTTTGTTGAAATTGACGCTTTGAAACTTGTAGACTCCTGAACTCAGTGGATCCCTCTCTGGATTGCTCGCATTGAACTTCCTTTCTCTGAACCGTAAAAAGAACAATCAATCAGTGCCATCCACCCGAAGATAGCAGGAGGGCACTCCGATACTTAAGTTAGTTCCTGAAAAAGAGGGTCAAACTAAAAAGCCCTTGAAAGCGGTGTCATAGGGCGTCCCTTGCGCAAAGTGCCTTAGTTACTTTACATAGAGCACTACACTGTACTTGCGACCCAAGTCAACATGTTCAGGTGGCCCAACGCATGGCAGGCGTCCAGACGGGCATGATCCATCATGTCTCAGCACTGGAGGCTGCCAAGAATAAGATTCTAAAAGAGAAAAAGGTTGTAGACGAGGCAAGACATGAGACCAAGGCAGCATGGGGAAGGTGGCGGCCAAGGCCATGAAGAAGGCCGATGAGATGAAGAGGGTGGGTGAAGAGGCCAAGCGTCAAATAGTTGAGCTAGAGAAGGCGGTGGAAGAGGCTGACCATAAAGGGTATGATGTCAGATGGATGGAGGCCAGGGCAGGTTATGTTCAGCAGGTCGAAAGCATTATCTTCAAGTGTGGACCTGCAGAACGAGGCTTGAAGGGTCGGTTCGCTATGTGAAATTATCGAAGCCCAAGTTTCAATCGAATACAGCCTTTTCACCTGCATCCCGACATATCAGCCGATGGCAGTAGCTGCTCCCCCTTCTACTGATGGCCCCCCTAAGGAACATATTGCTTCTCCAAACGACCGAGTGAGATCGCACTTTGTAACCAATTCTTTTTTGCTCGGATAGGTAGGCGTCCGACATTCTTTAATGATGGTCATGCCAAGTTTGGGTAGCCGACAAAGTACAAGTAGTTTAGGTTGAGCCACTGTCTGTAATATCAATTGTTTTTCGCTTTGATGTTTGATTTTTCATTTGAAGTGCATAGTTGTTCATCCATCTGTTCTTTGTTTGCGTGAATTTTTTCGAGTATATGCCGCCCTGCCCCCTAGGCAATACTAGGTCGACAGACTACTTGGTCTGGTGTGGTGGTACACATATTTCAAGAAAAATTGATTTGAGACAGGTTGAACTGGTAAATGATCGGCATTTCCACCGAAGAAAACAAGCCATCGGTTAGGTAACCAAGGGTTGATAGCTTGCAAAAACACTCCAATGTTGCTGCTTTGACATTACCACCAACCGCGCTCATAGGCAAGATGTCAACAATTTCACCGGAGCGAGATTTCTCAGTTAGATAAGCAGAACGTGAGTCCTTGGATCGTATCCAAGCTCTTGCTCTGAGCTATGAGTGGACGACAACTCCACCGAGCCATGCTCGATAGCAAGGGGCTTGCAATTCCACCGTCATCTTGGTGTTCGAAAAATCGTTGCAAGTAAAATAATGATGACGATGATTGAAGCCATACTTAAAATTTTGACATTAATTGCTTGAATATTCAGAATTTGAGTAAGTAAAAGGCCCACGACCGAAAAGAAAGGACAACGTGCGATAATATTTTTGCAAGTTCTGTGCGTTCCATGGCTGGGGTGCCTGGGGTGCCATCAAGAGCTTCAAGTATGTATGGATTGATGCTGGCGATATTGGTTACCTGGTACGTTCCCTCCTAGTTTGGGCCAAGCTTGTTGGACCGTTTGCTATCAATGGCCTTCTGAAGGACCGAATCATCCGGCTTGAACGGTCGTGACTTAACCTTCTTGTTGTAGCCTTTGAATATTTCTTGTTGGTAAGCTGGCAATTAGATTCGAGCCTAGCCCCTTTTTTCTACGGTCATGTCCGCCTCAACTGTAATTGCCTCATCATTATGTCTGGTGTTGAAATCTTCTGTGAGGATTGTCAAAAGGCTGAATTCCAAAGGTATAACGACCTCCATACCGAAGGTTAGGGAGAATAGAGGTTGACTAGTCGACCTCTTAGGGGTGGTTCGGTAGGCCCATAGTACACTATAAAGCTCTTAGGCCCATCTTCTTTTGGCTGTCATGAGTCTCTCTTTTATTCCACCAATTGTTGTACTTGAAGCGTTGGCTTGGCCATTGGCCTAAAGGTAGGATGAGTAGAGTTGTAGAAGTTGATTCGGCGTTTGGGGCAGAAATCCTTGAACGGGTCCACTAAAAATTAGTTTTCATTGACTGAGATGAAGGCATACAGTATACCAAACCGACCACAAGAATCTTTTGATGTATTTGTCCTCAATTGTAACCAATGGCTAGGCTTCAACCCACTTGGCGAAGTAGTCGACGGCTATGGTAAGGAATTTAAACCCTGTTGTTGCTATTGAGAATTTATCGACGATAGCAAACCCCCACTGAGCAAAGGTTCTTGGTCAACTAATGAGAGATTGGAGCAAACTATTGACACTTTTCGCATTTCCAAACAAAAATTTTCAACAGTTTTCTTCATGTTCGACTACCAGTAGCCTTTAGAAACTGTTTGATGTACAAGTGACCATCCACCTAAGTGGTAATCCTAGCTATCGGCATGTAGCTCGTGCAAGGCCTTTTTTTGTCAAGGCTAGAAGGATGCAAAAGAGGTATCGTCTCAAGAAGGACCTCTTATAGAGTTTTTGGCCCGCTTCCAACCAATACTGGGCCACCTCATGGCAAATCTTGCGGGCCTCTCTTTTCTCCAATGGCATGATATCATCTTAAAGGAAACAAAAAATGGGTCCATCCAGCTGCTTGGGCCAAGGCTTGTGGATAATACTTTAAGATTATCTCCCTCTGGCTTGATGCTTGGCCACTCAAGTGTGTCGACATAGAGAACCTTTTCCCCTTGATGTCCAATGCCAAGGCCAACCCGGCAAGAGCATGTGCATGTGCATTATGCTCTCGGCCTACTTGTTCAAGACAAAATCCCTTGAACTTTCTAGTTAGATGTTTCGCTTGATTTACAAACCATCCGATCGTCTCCTGCTTCGTATCCCCTAGCTGGTTGACCACGAGTTAGGAACCACTGTACACAACCAGATCCCCGACTCCTATCTCCTCAACAATACGGAGTCCAGTAAGCAACGCTTCATACTCGGTCTCGTTGTTGGAGGCTTGGAAGTTAAGCTTGAGGACGTGCTCGTGCACCCGTACAAAGATGCCAATAGTGCTCCGACTGCGATTCCATCTCCTACTTCATCTTTTGTCTACATAAAGCTTTCAAAGGTCTTTGTGAAATAGTTGTCAAGCTCTAGTACACTATCTTTGTACAGTCTGTGATGTGCTTAGTTCTGCTTCAGCTGGGACGCCCCTTGGTGAGAATTTGACAATGAAGTTGGCCTAGACTTGGATTTTGATTGCCATGTGGGGGTGATATCGGGTATCCAAATTTGCTAGCTCCATAACCCGCTTGGATATTTGGTTGGGGAGATTGGCCTTCTAGAAGAGGGATTTGAGTAGGTACTTCCTCGGACTAAGATTGAGTGGGCTTGAAAGTAGGGGGCCAATTTCATTGATGTTGATACAAGGGCTAATGCAAGCTTTCTCCAACAGGAGATAACGAGCCTCAGCACTAACCATAGTTTTGCAGGTTCAGTAGATGGGTAGATGCTCCCTGCCTTCCTAATGCACGAGAACCTAATTGACATAATGAAGGGCTATGACGTGAAATGAAGAGGTCCTCCCGATCGTTTGGCATGGTAAGAAGAGGCGCTGAATTGAGGTACTACTTCAAATATTGGAGTGCTCAGTCACGCTCTGGGATCCATTGAAGGCTTCTGCAGTTGATATTTTTCTAGATCTAAAAAAATGGCCGACATTTCTCGGAGGACCGGCCGATGAACCTATTTAGAGTGGCTGCCATGACGATAAGTCTTTGTACTCCTTTCAAAGTGTATGGGCTTCCAAGTTCTTGATGGCAATGATCTAGCTAGGGTCCACCTCGATTCACCTTCAGTTTACAAGGAAACCGAGGAATTCTCCAGACCCAAAGCTCAAGGCGCACTTTTCGGCGTTGAGCTTTAGCTAATGGATCCTTAAGATGTCAAAGATTGTATGGAGGTCAGCAAGGTGGTCGGCTTCGTGTTTGCTTTTTACAACTATATCATCTATATAAGCCTGCATTGTATCACCGAGCTATCTACCAAACGTCTTCGCGACCATTTGTTGATATGTGGCCCTCACATTTTTGAGGCTGAAGAGCATTACTTTGTAGTAGAACAAGACCCTAGGACTTATGAAGGTTGTCTTCTCATGATTCGATCCATACATGGAAATTTGGTGGTACCCTCGGTACGAGTCCATGAAGCCTAACCGTGCATGCCCAACCATTGCATTAACTAGCTAATCAATACGAGACAGAGGGAAGCAGTCCTCCGGACAAGCGTTGTTTATATTGGTATAGTTGATGCAAACTCATCATTTCTTCTTCTTTTTTTTCCTTCTTGACGACAACCATGTTGCCAGCCACGTCGGATATTAAACTTTTTAAATAGCTTCAGCCTCCAACAATTGGTCTACTTCTTTGATGAAGGCTTTGGTATGTGTAATAGCTAAGCGCCTTGCCTTCTGGACGACGGGACACCGGGCCATTTCAACATTGAGGTGGTGAGAAATGAAACATGGGTCCACGGTAACAAATGAAACTTGGGTCCATCCATGCAAAGATTTCCAAATTTGTATTCAAAAAATTGACCATCTAGGCCCTTTCAACTTCTGTCATGAAAGAGCCAAGCAACAAGAAACCAATCGTGGTTGGAATTGTCAATCGGCATGGCAACAAGTTCTTCCACCCTTTTTTTGATGGCGCCCTCTAGGATCGGAGCTTCCTGTACTTCCACCCAGTGAACTAGCTTAGGCTTCACTTTGCTTTTTAGAGCTGTCATGTGGCATTTCTTGGCAGCAATCTGATCGTCAAAGATTTTCTTTTGTCTGTTGGTGTAGATATACCGAATCACCTAGTGAAAGCTTGAAGCCAGTGCCTTCATCAAGTGGATCCATACCTCTCCAACAATAGCATTGTATGGACTTGACACATCGACCACCACAAATTTGCACTGCACAGTGACTGATCGTGCCCAGACTAGTGATTTGATTCTTCGGTCAGCCAGACGGGGGTTCTATTGAAACCGACCAGCGGACTTCATTAGGCTCGAGGTTTGCTTGGTGTAATAGAGCTACTTGAATAGGGAATAATACATCACCTCAGCCGAGCTCCCCTAGTCTATCAAAATCCATTGAATGTTACAAGGGTCAATGCGAACGGTGACTACCAAGGCATCGTAGGGCACCTGTACCCACTCAAAAACTAATGATTCGGTTGTTGTGATCCGTTTGAGGGCGCTTCATGCCAGAACTGACCATTGTGACTTTTTTAGCTACTATTAACCTATGAAGTTTGGTGCATAGACATTCCTCGATTGCGGCATCCACCATGAAATGACTGATGATTCATTTCACCTCAGAGGAAGTTTCCCTATTCTATCGTCGAGGAGCTCTAGCATTCGTCTTGTTAGCTTTGATATATTCCTTCAAGTGACTTCTTCGTTGTACGCTTTGCAACTGGTCGTAAGGTGTCCCTTCTCCTCTAGTAGGACCACCCCATTCTGGGGCTCTTCATCTTATGTTCGCCCAATGCCTTCAATAGTCACCTAAAGTACTGTGCATTCTCGATTTTAGCAAGGCATAAACGAAGAGTGGAAATAGCCACGAACTCATACGGCCAAGGGCTCTTCTTCTCGTTGGGCGTTATGACATTTACACCCCATTTTCCACCATTTCCCATGCTTGACTTTGCGAGATTCTACTCCACTTACTTCTCTTATTCCCAGCTTCTTCTAGCAAGATTTTTGGAATTTAGGGGGATTGAACACCCCCGATGGCTTCACGGACTCCATCTCAATGGTGAACAAAATGGAGACGAGTATGTCATGTATGATATCGAAGTGTGACCTTGTGGGCCAAGTTTTCTTCTAGGCTGGTCTCCTCCATTTGTGCTTTAGTTTGTGGTAGAGGTCCTGTGTGGATTTTCTAAATCCGCGCTAAGGGGATCGTTCCTTGCGCTTCTCATGCTGGAGGTGCTCCCTTCACCACTTGTCCCCTTAGTTATCTTGCCACCTATACCTTCAATGTCGGTCGAGCTAGATCTCGAGACTTCCCATTTTGTTGCTATACGAAGCGTGGATATAGACATGAAAAGAACTATTCACCGAGGCTCTTCTAGCCTTTGGAATGCTGGTCCCCTTGAGCATCCGCAGTGATCGTAGCGCAATTGTCGTTCTGGAGCAAGACTGCACTCCTCTGGGAACTTACCCTTACCACCGTCCCATCTCCCAGCTTCGTCATCGTTGCCCATCCTATCCTTTGCCGAAACTCTCCGAGGCTTGTCATGTCATCTCCTCTTAGGGGGCATCATTCGATGTCGTTCATATTCTCCTTCCAAGCAAGACACATCTCCAACTTTTTGGCTTCTGACTTCGGCCTAGACTTGGGTAACCTCCTCTCTGATGGCGAGGTGGAATTGATCCCTCTCATTGACTCAGGCCTCCAAGGGATCGATGTAAAACAGAGAGTGCGGGTCATGGCGAAGATCATCTCAACAGCATTATGTTCGAGAACTTGCCTCTCTAGTGAATCCCATTTTGACCCAGTTGGTGAAGCCATTGATTAAGACGAAGGAACAATCATCTCATAATGACTTAGTGCCAGACAATACTCGTGTTTTTTTTTTCAAGAATATTAATACTTTAGGTTTTTTTTTCCTTTGAACAATTAAGTGGTCTCACTTGCCACAGCACATAGCTCCACTTTGGGTCGGTAATGAAAAGACTAATCGACAGGATACCACTTGATCAACATGGTTGATGAGAATAGCCTTCATATTTGGGCCTACGATCATGAAATGGGAAACACAACAGGACAAAAAATCCGGTTGACACAAAGGAAGCTAACTTGTTAAGAGGGACATACAAATATTTCACTTGTGCTAATCTACATGGTTGAAACTTATCACTCCATGAAAACGACATCCTCTTTCCCCACACTTAAGGTCAATCGATCCACAAATTAGATATCAGTAATTACGACACGGCTGATAATTTATTCTCCTACTTGCCTATTAAACTAAAAAGTATAGCTTCTTTTCTTGCAGGGCGCCAAAAGAGGAAAAAGGGTTCTTTTCTATATTGAGATGATATATGTATGTTTCCAAGATAAGTATGTAAAGAAAAAGGAATTAACTTGTCGTTTACCTTTTCGCTTCCTCATCACCAACCAACAAATTAAGCAGAATGTGAGAAACAAAACTGCACTAACAGAGGACACCACAGCTGCCACCGTGCCGTTCTTCTTCTTCCCCTGAGGCTGTTGTGACTTCAAATATTCGGCTGAAATGAAAATGGAAGAACCTGAATTGTTTCCTTATTTCAAAACCTAATGCTTTGTTTTTCCCCCACAGGATGTAAAAATGGGTAGTTGTCCTCTAGGCATTCATTTTCACTGATTTATACACTATACTCGGCTTCTTTTCACAAGAGAAAAGTCTGTGCACACAATCTTCATGCACATAACGATTCCGGACAAGTTATGTCCGGATCTGTGCAGATAGATGGTATAGCGTAGCATTACTCTTTCGTAAAATGTCTTGCTCAAGCCTTCATCACTCATTATAGAATAGATAACTTGTAAACTGAAAAGACCAAGTCTGCAGCCGAAGTTTTGTGAACAAACAAAGCATGTGTGCGGTTGATGTACTTGGAGCTCTTATTTTTATTTATGGGTTTCCAAACTTCAATCAATGTTGAACACATCTTCATTTATATTTGTTCACCAAAAACTTGATGTGCACAGGTTTTGGCAGTTCAAAAGTGGTTGAAAGGCTTTTTATTCAACAAATTAGGGGGGTTTTGGGAGTCTATTTTTCCACTTTTTATTTTTGGCTTTTTGGATTATGACTACAATGAGTTTTGAATTTAAAAGAAGTGTTTACGAAAAAAGTACAGAATGCATTTTGCAAAAATAGTAGAATGAAAAATGGGAATACAAATCCAAAAATGAGCTCTACAGCTCTTTTTAAGTTTTTACTCCTAAAGTCCACAATGAAGACTGAGTTCTCTCTGCACAACTCATTCTGAAAGTATGCATGACTTCCAGACAGTCAAAATTTAAAAATAAAAATGAAAAAATACAAAAAAGAAGCTCACAAACACCTCCCCAAGTGTATTGTTTTCATTTCACTTCTTGTTTCCTTTTTCTGCAAAGCATAAATTTCCCTAATGTGATGTTTAGTAACGTTTTCAACTTTCTGTTTTTTGTTTTTGTTTTGTTGGAAAATGACCGAGAACTTTTCAACAGCCGCCTAGTGTTTTTCAACAACCTTTGTTTTACAAAACATCCCATTATCATAAATCTATTAAACTGAAAAAACGAACATAAAAGAACACAAATCTGTCACTTCAACATAAAGCGTTTAGCAACACACACAAATATAAATGGCAGAAATGAATTGCATACCAAATTCAACTGCATCAACCCGAATGTATAAATCCTGGCCCCCACTTGAAAACACTCTTGTATCTATCATGTCCCCATACCATGTCACACACCCGCTCCTACTATCAACTTGAGTAATATCTGCACTGGCATACCCATTGCACGAGCAATTTCTCAAGCACTTCTCCTTGCACTCTTCTAACCCTATACTCCTCTCTACGCGTGCTGTCCACGTGTTCGGCAACTTCACACGTTCCACCATTACAAAACCCTCTCCATTTCCGCACACATGCCCGCCCTGCTTCCTCACACACCCGCCCAACCCGTCCCTCAAGTACCAGTCACGTGCTGATTTGGGCTCGAAACCGGGCAAACACTTGCACTCGAACACACCCGACACGGTATCGTACAGGTTACAATTCCCATTTTGACCGCAGTGGCTATAGTAGTCGCACTGGTCGTTGGGCGCTGACCAGAACTCGACCCATCCACGGTCGTTACCGAGCCACGTCAGCCTCTGAACCGTCCCAGATACGTTTAACACCAATCTCGAGAAAATCGAGGCATCACTGATAGAATACGTCAAAGAGACCTCGTCCTGATTATTAACGTAATCGACGCTAAATATGAAGTTAGATTTCAGCTGGGGTATTCCGCTCCACCCGAGCCCGTTCCACGGACCCGTCCCCCATACCAGCTCCGAACCCTTGTACAGAAACGATTGCGGAGACCCGTTAAGGTCCATTTTAAAAGAGTACTCACCGTTTCCCGGGTCATCACCTGACTTCCAAGATGACAGGAACCAGTTCTGACCAGTTTTCCGGTTGATACCAAATTTCACGGAGGGAAGTATAGTATCCGTAGGATAATCAAAGCTTTGCCACACCAACCCCCTATTACTATCCAACACCACCAAATTCCCCCAATCCAGTAGTTGAGCTGATGAGTTTGTCAGACCGGAAACGTTTGAAGACCAGAGGGGATTCTTCTGGTCCGGACCGGTTATGACGAGGTTTCCGGTGTTGTCAAGAGAGAGGTAAACGGATGTGTCGTTGATTGGGTTGTCTCTGTTTGCGACCCAAACGACGGTCTGCTCCGAAACCTTGTTGTACCATATTCCGACGTACCGGTTTCTTGATTTTCCGGGGCTAAAGAAGCCGAGGGCAAATGTTTGATTGCTGGAGATTAACAAGTCACCGTCTTTGAGTGATTGGGTTGGGGTTATGATGTCGGTGGGAGTGCAAAATGGGAATTGAAGAAGAAGTAGGAAAAGGGAACTCAGAATCTTAGTTTCATGAGACATGGCGTGCTTCGGTGACTTGCTATATCTGCTTACTTTTCTGAGGAAGAAGGTAGTCAGTCCCTGCTCAGCTCCTCGGCTTTCTGTGGTTTTTGGTTTTTGTTGATGGGAAATGAGATATAGGACGGAGTTATTAAATACATTAATTACGTGACCGTTCTATTCTTTTTTTCTCGTCTACAGGTTTATTTTACCTAAATTATTTACTTTTTATTTTTATTTAATTCAATTTGTTATATTTTTCTCCAATTTTTTTGGGTATGTTGTTTCGTTTTGACCAAAAAATATAAAAAGTATAAAATTATATTTAAAAATTAAAAAATTCATTAAAAATTAATTAATTAAACAAAGTCTATTAATAGGAATCTGTTTTAACTTATTTTTCGTCTTTAATAATTTTTTGATTTTTAGAAATAATTTTGCATTTTTTAAATTTATTTGTCGAGAAAAATTAATAAACAACCAACATTGATGCAACATAAAGGATTAACAAAATAATAAAAACAAAAAAATAATAAGACAATCACCACGTCTAAATAAATCACAACATACATAATTTTATAAAATAAAATATATTATTTATAGAGCAAAACATAGTACTGCGCATAAGAGAAATTTGTCAAAAAATTCAAAAATATAAATCTATCCTAAGAAAATTTTCTTAGTTACCTTACATACATTCCAGCTAGGTCATTCTTTGATAAGGCACGTTTGCTAAGAAAATTTGTCATTCTTTAATTGCTTATGCTACTTTAAGCATCTAGCTAGGTCTCTGATAAGGCACGTTTGCTGATATGGTAATTAAGGCCAACAACACCCAGCTTTCAAGGGCCTGGTTAAATTTTTTAAATGAGGCCTTTTATATTTTTTAAAAAATCAACATAATGTAGCAAGCAAAAATTATCAATTAATATTGTATAGAAACATAAAAGTTTAAAGTTTAAAAACTACATGTCATTAAAATGACCCAAAAATGTTACTTGAAAGAGTTCTGAGCTTTAAATATAAATTGGATTAACAAATTTAAAGGTCCTTTATTATATTTTTAGGTTATAGGATAAAGGGTTGATGAATTTGTCATTTTTTATTCCTATCCAAGTATAAACATTAAAAATCCCTTTTTTTTCACCCAGTTAAAGTAATTCAATACAATTCAATTTCATAATTTTAAAATTTTTAAGCACCACCGATTTCATAATTATACATGTATATTTGTGTGTGTGTGTGTGAAAAAAATTAAATTCCATAATTTCAAACTTTAAACTCCTTAGCTGGATGTCGTATGTGTCAAGTTTTGATCCAAGCGTCTTCTAATTTCTTGGTACTACAAAAGACAGAACTAGTTAGTGCTCATCGAACAGTATTAATTGGAAAGCATGTACCGTAGTTTTTAACAGGTAAATTAGAAATCAAAGATAACTATTATAGAATATATAGAGAGCATGTATCGCATTTTCCACCTAAAGTCACCTTTTATACTTAGCATGACTTGGACTCCAATCCAATATGCATGCGAGGAGCATGCTCCCCAATGACGTTAGAAAATAGTTGTCCCTTCCCTGACGTCGTGCATGACATACCCAGGTCCAGCTTAGATGTAACTTGCCAGGACTACACTTGGATGCTCAGGTGGCAATCGATTGGAAACACGTGGCCTAGGTCGACCTAATGGGACCTGACTCAGTCCTCCCCAAATGATGCGCACCTATAATCTAGGTTGGTAACGCGAGGTCTCAAGGGCCATGTTGGGCTTCAATCCGACTCATGAGGTTACTAAACTGTTAGGCTTAATCTGTGGGGTAGTCCAAATTTGATGCCAATTTGCCGCACTATAATAGCCCTTCAATTCTTTGTCAACTTGGCTAACCTAGTGTTGACTGAGATTGTGAATCGGTACCAAAGGTTGATTGGAAGGCTGAAGGAGTGAGAGAATATTCCATAAGTGTGGACATGTTGGTTATGCCTTTATGCTACGATACCAAGTGGTCCCTAGTCAGCTCCTCTGCTTTCTAGTGGTCTTTGGTTTTTGTTCAAATGAGATATAGAATGGAGTTGTTTAATATATTAACTACGTGATTGGCATATTCTTTCTAGTCACGGATCAATAATTTATACAGGTCTATTTCACCTAAATAAAGAATTAAAAAAATAATAAGACAAGCGCCACAGTCTAAATAAATCATAACATACATAATTGTATAAAGTAAAATCTATTATTTATATGGCAAAACATAATACTGCATAAGACAAATTTACCAAAAATTCAAAATATAAATGTATGTTAAGAAAATTTTCTAACTCAATTATCTTACGCACATATCACTCACCATTATATATGTCAGTCTTTAATTGTTTTTACTAGTTTAAGCATCTAGCTAGGTCTCTAATAGGCTATGTTTGCTGATATGGTAGACAAGGCCAACACCTAGCTTTTGAAGGACTGGTTAAATTTTTTAAATGGGGCCTTTTATATTTATTTAAAGATCAACATAATTTAGCAATCAAAAATTATAAAATAATATTGTATAGAAACATAAAAGTATAAAGTTTAAAAATTACATGTCATTACAATGACCCAAAAATGTTACTTGAATGAGTTCTGAGCTTTAAATATAAATTGGATTAACAAATTTAAAGGTTTTTTATTATATTTCTAGGTTATAGGACAAAGGGTTAATGAATTTGTCATTTTTTTATTCCTATTTAGGTATAAGTATTATTAACAATCTCCTTTTTTCACCCAGTTAAAGTAATTCACTACAACTAAACTAGCAATAACCCATGCTATGCACGGAAATCGTAAAATTAAATGAAAAATATTCAATTACATCAGTTTATATTTTTTTACAATTGTAATAATTAATTCCCATTACAATAACGCATTGTAAAGTACGTAATTTTCATATAATGTGCAACTTGAAATATTTTTAATATCTTATTCTAGACTGTATTTTTTAGTGAATCATTAAAATTAATATCTCAATGACTAAATTAACTTGATCAAGTATTCATTGATCAATCTTACCTCTAAAAAATTAAAATAAAACATCAACATTCAAGTATTTTGATAATTTAAAATAATTAAGAATAACTTTTAAAAGATAGATTGTATAATTATGAATCAATCTACCAGCATTTTATCTCAAAATAGTATTAATATTTTTTTGAATAGAGTAACAAAACAAATAAAAATTTCACAATAGAAGTTAATACAATATTTGTCTACTTATGTGCAACTTGAAATATTTTTAATATCTTATTCTAGACTGTATTTTTTAGTGAATCATTAAAATTAATATCTCAATGACTAAATTAACTTGATCAAGTATTCATTGATCAATCTTACCTCTAAAAAATTAAAATAAAACATCAACATTCAAGTATTTTGATAATTTAAAATAATTAAGAATAACTTTTAAAAGATAGATTGTATAATTATGAATCAATCTACCAGCATTTTATCTCAAAATAGTATTAATATTTTTTTGAATAGAGTAACAAAACAAATAAAAATTTCACAATAGAAGTTAATACAATATTTGTCTACTTATGTTACAAAATCAAAAAAATTCAGCCTAATATTTAAAAATTTGTTGTCAATAAAAAATAATGATATTTCTTAATTAGATTTATAGTAGTTAGGAACAAATTATTGGAGACCTACTTGTAAACCTAGCTAAGAAGCATATATAAATTTTAATCTATATTTTAAATATGAGTATAAAGTTACAATTAAGATAATCATTCTAACTTAATAAAATCGTGGATCCATAGCACAATTAATGTTTATATCCAATTTAAGTTTTCAATAAGTACGTTTGAATGTGAGTAAAATTTGGTATTTTGCATATTACCCAACTTAATATGTCGTAAAGACGTTATAATGATAAACTCTCATACACCATAACAAATACTACTCATCTAATAAAATTCAAGATACTTAGTATAATCCATCACATTCGTTCTTATTTTCAATATTAGATGACCTCTTTATATCTTTTACATTGGAAACAAAAGAAATCTAAAGAAGGAATTTCTTTTAATCTTTGATCTTGATATTTTACTTTATTTTGGCTTTATTTCTAATCGTCAACCTACTTAACTAATCAAATTGAAACCGCCTAGAAGATTAGCCAACTTGTTGATCTTAAAAATGAGTGACTGTACAAAGGGTAAAAAAATATCAACATGATATGATCAGTCGATTAAATTATAATATCGACTCACTTATTATGATCCCGTCACATATCTACGATACAAATAAAGTTGATTCATAACCTTAATTAAAGCAAATATTATAGAATAAAATGAGTGACATTTAAAGAAAGAAAAATACTAACTACCGCCCATTAGGCGGTGGATAATATTTAAAAGATACCTCGATATCTATACAATGCATATGGACATCCACGAATATGTCTTAATATCTGGGAAAAGTGCATTGATGTTTGTGTTTATTTGATCTTATGTACAAATTATCTACCACCTAATGAGCGGTGGTTAGAAAACTCTTAAAAAAATTATGAAATAAAATACAGTCTATCTTGATCTTTATTCATACAATATTTTAAAAAAATATTATAAAATGTATTTTTAAGAAAATGAAGAAAAGTTTAAAACAAAAAAAAAGGAGTCACTTTCAATCTACCTAGATCTCCCACCCGGTATCATCAAAAATATTGTGCTAGAAAAAACCACGGTTTTTATCCTTTTGTGACTTTAAAACTAATTGAGCTTTTTAAAAATCAAAGTCACGAATAATAAAAATGATATGATTATATATTAATTTATATGTAAGATGTTATTGCTAAAACTTCTTTCTATGCAAGAATAAGTATTTATTTTTATTTTTGTTTTATAAATCAATTTATGTGTAATTTCTTAAATTATTATCCCTACTTACACAAATATATAAACACGTAAGTAATATATGTGTATGTGCGTAGACAAATATAGATAAATAGAGAAAATTATGAAAATAAAAATATCATAAATGAAATACAACAAGTATTTGAATTTGAATTCAACAAATATTCATGCAATATTTTTGTAAGCGTAAAGTAATATGTGTTACTTTAAATTTTCATCACAACCCAATTAAATTTTACCACTTGTCACTCTCAGAGCGACTCTCACGAAAAGACACCATGCAACAATATATAGTATAGATTCCATAATTTCGAACTTTTTAAGCACCACCAACTCCATAATTATAAACATATATATATATATATATATATAATTAAATTCCATAATTTCAAACTTTAAACTCTTTTAACTAGATGTCGTATGGATCAGGTTTTGACGCCAACCTGCCGCACTATAATAGCCCCTTAACTCTCTGTCAGCTTGGCCTATCTAGTATTGACTGAAATTGCGAATCGGTTTATATTCCATAATTTCAAACTTTAAACTCTTTTAACTAGATGTCGTATGGATCAGGTTTTGACGCCAACCTGCCGCACTATAATAGCCCCTTAACTCTCTGTCAGCTTGGCCTATCTAGTATTGACTGAAATTGCGAATCGGTGTCAAGGGGTCGACTAGAAGGCTGAAGGAGTGAGAGAATATTTCATAAGTGTAGACATGTTGGTCATGCCTTTGTGCTACGGTACCAAGTGGTCCCCGGTCAACTCCTTTGCTTTCTAGTGGTCTTTGGTTTTTGTTGAAATGAGATATAGGACGAAGTTGTTGAATACATTAACTGCATGATTGTTCTATTCTTTCTTTCTAGTCACGGATCAATAATTTATACAGGCCTATTTCACCTAAATCATTTACTTTTTATTTTTACTTCACTTTTTCCGAATTTAATATATTTCTATCAATTTTTTTGGGTATGTTGTTTCATTTCAACCAAAAAATATATAAAAATATAAAAATTATGTTCAAAAACTAAAAAATTCATTAAAACAAAAAAAAATAAATTAAAACAAGGGGGACTTATATTTCAGTCCCTTCTCTTAGTGTTTATTATGTTTTTATCCCATACACTTTAACAAATTAATTTCTATTCCTTTCTTTGAAATAATGCCGAAACTACCCCTGGTCAATTTAACCCCGGTTATAATCAAATCCTTAAACTCACGCCTATAATCCCTACATACACGGCAACCTAAATAGGGTCTTCATCTCTGGAATAGGAAATGTCATCCTCAAAAATCACGAGACCGAGGAAAAATCGGCCACCATCGTCCGTTTTGGGTCCTCGCCACAGATCTAGGTCTCAGATTCCCTCAACCGATTGGAAACGCAGACAAAAAATGCACCACTTTAATGGAAGAACGACTGCCTGATTTGACTGCTACTGGCCCAGGAACAATCCCTTTCTTTGAATGTTGTTACTACCATGTTTTGATTTGTACGTTCAGTTTTCGTTCACTCATGAATTAGGTGTTCATAGTCCTTTCACCTATTTGTTTAACCCCACATTTGGGTTTTCCTGATATGCGATATGAATGTTGTCTACGTTGATAGTCTTGTGTCTTGGCCTGACGTTGGGTTCTTGTGATTCGAAAGGGTTTTGTCTTTTGATGTCTACAGTTTACCATGTTGTTGTTGTGCAAAACAAAAAGTTGGAACCTGGCGTCCAGTATCATGCAAATGTACCATGTTTCGAACATGTTTGGTACATGTTTATTAAATCTATCATAATCCCTTCAAATTTAACATGTCAGCCGTCTTGATATCTGTATAGTGGGACTCTTTGAATGTCCTGAATTTACCATATGTGGGTACTTCAATGTTACCATTTGTGCATATTCCAAACTGAATTCACCATTTATGCATAACTAGTTTTAATTTCATTGACGATATCAACCGGCCTCTTCATAGGTGTTACACGCACTTCATTTGTCACCAAACTAGCGATTAATTTCGACGTCACACGTGTGTCTTTAGGAGTCCCTACTGCAATCCCGCAACTGTGAGTATCCACAAATTTTTTAATGCAAAAGTAATTGTTCGTTCGACAAATCCTAGTATGCAACTCCTACACACATCTCTTTTCCTCCCTGAACTTACAATGAGCTGTCAATCTGATTTTGTCATTCTTGATTAAAACATACTCGAATCTCCTCTCGATCGCATACTTCTTCAATACAGTACGGAGTTGTGAAACTCCTCCCTCGAATTTCTGGCCAACTCCTGTAATTCCATTAGACCATTGGGCTGACAACAAACTATTATGTTTGTGGCTACAAAATACAGGAATATCATCCACAATATCATCTGACCCCTCACCATCAGTTGACTGGACCACGGTATAATCCATATGGCCTCTCATACCATTAGAATTTTCATCGTTGTCGTCTCCATCACCGATATCAAAGATCCCAACCGTTGAGTCCTTAACAAGTACCTCAATATCTTCATAGCCGGCACTCTCTGCAAGCCTGAACATTGTACCCAAGTCATCATTTTTGTCCAATAGTAGATTTTCGTTGTCAATCAACGAGTAACTCAAAATTACAGATTCAGGATCCAAATGACCCCATCTGTGACATACCTTGTTCACCACCTGCACAAAGTTCTAGTTGCGATCTATCCGAATTGCAGCAATCTTTACATTATGCCTACAAATTAGTATCAAACCACCATCAATTACACAATCCTGTATAAAGCAAATGGTAAAAATCGATGTTAACAAATTCAAATGTCAAGCAGTAGAGTAACACATACAATATATAATTGCAAAACAAGTAGAGAATAAGGTAAATTTTATGGACATGAACAGCAACTACAAGCCATGGTACACTTACCGCTTTCATGGTAAAATTGATGACCATGATAAATTTACTATTAAAGATGAGGAATGACCATCTATGGTACATTTGCTTATAAAACACAATGAGTAGTTGCAACCAGCAGTATAATATGGTACATTTTGTGGAAATGTACAACACCTACAAATCAAAGGGAAGCTTTCTGCTATCATGGTAAATTGACGTCCATGTGTAAATTTGATGGTCAACATCAAGTTTGGTAGTCTATGATAGATTTGCCTATACCATGGTGAAACCGGATGTAACAAACAACATACGGTAAATTTCCATATTTCATGGTAATTTTGCACGCAAGCAACATCAAGTTCGGTAGTCTATGATAGATTTGTCTATACCATGGTGAAACCTGATGTAACAAACAACATATGGTAAATTGTCATATTTTATGGTAATTTTGCGCACTAAATGGCAACACCTGTCATCCATGGTATATTTGTTTAGGTCATGGTAAATTTGGATGCCACAGACGACATCTGGTTAACATGTCAATTTGCATGGTAAATTACGTGACAACTCAATCAATATGCACGTTATGGTAAAATCAATCAATCTGCACATTATGGTAAAATTAGTAAACATCATGTCAAATTTACAAGTAGTAAACATCGCAAGGAAGTCATGGTACATTTTCCACAAATGGTTCCCCACCATCCAATCCGAACAGTGTTCATACGAAAATACAGACGTTTAACAAACAAATCCCCCTCCTAACCCTCGGGCTCCGGTGAACCCTACCAAATCCGAAACTGTGATCCACAGTACCGTAATCATCGCAATAAATTCTGAATTTCAACATAAACAACCGTAATGTTGAGAAAATGAAAGTATTCATCGGAACTTACCAAATGTTAACGTTTTGTTCGGTGCTCCGCTTATTGCAGAGAAAACGTACCGTCCGGTCCGGTGATGGAAGCCTTCCGGCCAGAGAACTTCAATTTGACTTAGAAAACCGTTATGATAATTGTTCTGGCCAAATCTAATTGATCAGAGAATATGACTGGAACACAATCTCAACTGCCATTTCGATATACATATTCCTAAAGATAATTGTGATCTCAAAAGTAATGACAAAATCGTCTATCCATACAATTATAGGATGAAAACATAAGTTCAAAAAGTGGATGGGATGAAACGCTAAGTCGGAGGGATAGAAAGGACCCTAATTTAAATTACCCTTAAAACAAAAATTGTTAATAGGAATATGTTTTCACTTACTTTTCACTTACTTTTCGTCTATAATATTTTTTTTAATTTTTAGAAATAATTTTACATTTTTTAAATTTATTTGTCGAGAAAAACGAATAAACAACCAAAATTGATGCAACGTAAAGAATTCAAAAAAAATAAATAAATAAGACAAGCACCACGGTCTAAATAAATCATAACATACATAATTTTGTAAAGTAAAATATATTATATATAGAGCAAACCATAGTACTGCATAAGACAAATTTATCAAAAAATTCAAACATACAAACATATCATAAGAAAATTTTCTAACTCAGTTACCTTGCGTACATTCCACTCACATTATGTACGTCAGTCTTTAATTGTTTCGAGCATCTAGCTAGGTCTCTGATAGGCCAAGTTTGCTGATATGGTAGACAAAACCAACACCTAGCTTCCGAACGCCTGGTTAAATTTTTTAAATGGGGCCTTTTATATTTTTTTAAAAATCAACACAATTTAGCGAGCAAAAATTATCGTATAGAAACATAAAAGTTTGCTGAGCAAAAAAAAATAAAATAAAATGAAAGTTTAAAGTTTAAAAATTACATGTCATTACAATGACCCAAAAATGTCACTTGAATGAGTTTTGAGCTTTAAATATAAATTGGATTAACAGATTTAAAGATTTTTTATTATATTTTTAGGTTATAGGACAAAGGGTTAATGAATTTGTCATTTTTAATTCCTATCTAGGAATAAATATTATTAACAATCACCTTTTTTCACCCAGTTAAAGTAATTCAATACAATTAAATTCCATAATTTCAAACTTTTTAAGCACCACCGATTCCGTAATTATATATATATATATATACATATATAATTAAATTCCATAATTTCAATTTTAAAATGGTTTAACTGGATGTCGTATGGTTTAGGTTTTGATCCAAGTGTCTTCTAATTTCTCTGGTACTGCAAAAGCTAGAACTAATTAGTGCTCATCGGACAATGTTCACCGAAAAGCATGTATCGTACTTTTTAATAGGTAAATTAGAAATCAAAGAGAACTATTATAGAATATACAGAGAGCATGTATCGCATTTTTCACCTAAAGTCACCTTTCATACTTAGCATGACTTGGACTCCAAGCCAATACACATGTGCTTGCACGCTCCCCAATGACGTCAGAAAATAATTGTCTCTTCCCTGACGTCATGCATGACATACCCAGGTCCAGCTCAAATGTAACTTGCCAAGCTACACTTGGATGCTTGGGTGACAATCGATCACAAACACGTGGCCTAGGTCAACCTAATGGGCCCTGACTCGGTCCTCCCCAAACGACGCGTACCTATAATCTAGGTGTCCGACCGATGAGGTTACTCAACTGTTAGGCTTAATCTATGGGGTAGTCTAAATTTGATGCCAACCTGCCGCACTATAATAGCCCCTCAACTCTTTGTCAGCTTGGCTAATCTAGTGTTGACTGAAATTGCGAATCGATGCCAAGGGTTGACTGGAAGGCTAAAGGAGTGCGAGAATATTCCATAAGTCTGGACATGTTTGTCATGCCTTTGTGCTAGGGTACCAAGTGGTCCCTAGTTAGCTCCTTTGCTTTCTAGTGGTCTTTGGTTTTCGTTAAAATGAGATACAAAATGGAGTTGTTGAATATAATTTAGCAAGCAAAAATTATAAAATAATATTGTATAGAAACATAAAAGTATAAAGTTTAAAAATTACATGTCATTACAATGACCCAAAAATGTTACTTGGATGATTTCTGAGCTTTAAATATAAATTAGATTAACAAATTTAAAGGTTTTTCAATATATTTTTAGGCCATAGGACAAAAGGATTAATGAATTTTTCATTTTGTATTCCTATCCAGGTATAAATATTATTAACAATCCCCTTTTTTCACCCAATAAAAGTAATTCAATACAATTAAATTCCATAATTTCAAACTTTTTAAGAACCACCGATTCCATAAATATATATATGTGTGTGTGTGTGTGTGTGTGTGTGTGTGTGTGTGTGTCTATATATAATTAGATTCCATAATTTCAAACTTTAAACTCCTTTAACTGGATGTCGTATGGGTCATGTTTTGATTGCCAACCTGCCGCACTAGAATAGTACCTCAACTCTTTGTCAGCTTGGCTAATCCAGTGTTGATTGAAATTCCGAATCGGTGTCAAGGGTCGGCTGGAAGGCTAAAAGGGTGAGAGAATATTTCATAACTGTGGACATGTTGGTTATGCCTTTGCGCTACGGTACGAAGTGGTCCCTGGTCAACTCCTCTGCTTTCTAGTGGTCATTGGTTTTTGAAATGAGATATAGGACGGAGTTGCTGAATACATTAACTGCGTGATTGTTCTATTCTTTCTTTCTAGTCACGGATCAATAATTTATACAGGTCTATTTCACCTAAATTATTTACTTCTAATTTTTATGTAAATCTTTCCGAATTTATTATATTTTTATCAATTTTTTTGGGTATGTTGTTTCGTTTCAACCAAAAAAATATAAAAATTATAAAATTATGTTCAAAAACTAAAAAAATTCATTAAAAACAAAAAATAAATTAAAACAAAATCTGTTAAGAGGAACTTGTTTTAACTTATTTTTCGTCTTTAATAATGTTTAGAAATAATTAAATATTTTTTAAATTTATTTGTCGAGAAAAGCCAATAAACAACAAAAATTGATGCAACATAGAGAATTAAAAAATAATAAGACAAACACCACTGTCTAAATAAATCATACCATACATAATTTTGTAAATTAAAATATATTATTTATAGAGCAAAACATAGTACTGCATAAGAGAAATTTATCAAAAAATTCAAAAATATAAATCTATCATAAGAAATTTTTTTAACTTAGTTACCTTACGGACATTTCACTCACCATTACGTACGTCAGCCTTTAATTGTTTCTACTAATTTAAGCATCTAGCTAGGTCTCTGACAGGCCACATTTGTTGATATGGTAGACAAGGCCAACACCCAGCTTTCAAAGGCTTGGTTAAATTTTTTAAATGGGGTCTTTTATATATTTTTTTTAAATCAACATAATTTAGCAAGCAAAACTTATAAAATAATATTGTATAGAAACATAAAAGTTTAAAGTTTAAAAATTACATATCATTACAATGACCCAAAAATGTCACTTGAATGAGTTCTGAGCTTTAAATATAAATTGGATTAACAAATTTAAAGGTTTTTTTAATTATATTTTTAGGTTATAGGACATAGGGTTAATGAATTTGTCATTTTTTATTCCTATCTAGGTATAAATATTATTAACAATCCCCTTTTCTCACCCAATTAAAGTAAATTCAATACAATTAAATTTCATAACTCAAACCTTTTTAAGCATCACCGATTCCATAATTTTATTTATATATCTATATATAGAAAATTAAATTCCATAATTTCAAACTTTAAACTGCTTTAACTGGATGTCGTATGGTTCAGGTTTTGATCCAAGCGTCTTCTAATTTCTCTGGTATTGCGAAAGCCGGAACTAGTTAGTGCTCATCGGACGGTGTTAACCGGAATGCATGTATCGCACTTTTTAATAGGTAAATTAGAGATCAAAGATATCTACTATAGAATATAGAGAGTGTGTATCACATTTTTCACCTAAAATCACCTTTCATACTTGAGCATGGCTTGGACTCCAAGCCACTATGTATGTGCGGAGCACGCTCCCCAATAACCTCAAAAAATAATTGTCTCTTCCCTAACGTCGTGCATGACATACCCATGTCCAACTCAGATGTAACTTGCCAAGACTACACTTGGATGCTCTGGTGGCAATCGATTGGAAACACGTGGCTTGGGTCGACCTAACGGGTCCTCCCCAAACAACGCGCACCTATAATCTAGGTTGGGAATGCGAGGTCTCAAGAGCCATGTTGGGCTTCATTCCAACCCATATTGCGGTTACTAAACTGTTAGGCTTAATCTATAGGGGTAGTCCAAATTTGATGCCAATTGCCACACTATAATAGCCTGTCAACTCTTTATCAGCTTGACTAATCTAGTGTTGACTAAAATTACAAATCGGTGCCAAGGGTTAGTTGGAAGGCTGAAGGATTGAGAGAATATTCCATAAGTGTGGACATGTTGGTCATGCCTTTGCGTTACGGTACCAAGTGGTCCCTTGTCAGCTCTTTTGCTATCTAGTGGCTTTTGGTTTTTGTTGAAATGAGATATAGGACGGAGTTGTTGAATACATTAACTAGGTGATTGCCCTATTCTTTCTAGTCACGGATCAATAATTTATACTGGTCTATTTGACCTAAATTATTTATTAATTATTTTTATGTAATTTTTTCCAAATTTATTATATTTTTATCAATTGTTTAGGATATATTGGTTCGTTTTAGCAAAAAAAAAAAAAGTATAAAACTATGTTCAAAATCTAAAAAAAATAGTTAAAAAAATAACTAAATCAAAACAATGTCTATTAATAGGGATTTGTTTTCAATTATTTTTCGTCTTTAATGAATTTTTTTTATACACTACTGAAAATTTTGGATTTAGCAGCAGTTTAAACCGTCACAAAAGATCCTAAAAAGTGTTGTTGTAGATCCGAGAAGGCTATACCTATAGTTGGGAAAACGTTGGCTAAAACATCACGAGATCATGACCGTCACTGTAGGGTTATAACGACGCTTTTTGCAAGTGCTGGTACAAGTCTTATTTTACTGACACTTTATTTAGCAATGCTTACAACCGTTGGTATAAATAATTTACCTTTTTAGGCAGCGATCGATCCAGTGTCGGAGTATACTCCGACATCGGAATTTGCATCTGTCCCATGAGTTCTGACACTGGAGCTTCGGAGTGCTCTGAAGGCGTGGTCTTGTAGTAGAGAGCTCGGAGTTAGAGATTGAGACTGAAGGGAGTCCGTTCGAGAGAGTGTAGCTTTGCCGGAGAAGGGAAGCGAAGGGTTAGGTTAGGCATATCAGTGAAGTCTAATGTATCGTTGGTAATTTGTTGCTTCCAATGGGGGAGGAGAGAGAGGTTTGACTTGTTAAAATGAATCTGAGTGTCATTGGCAATGGTTCACCACTTTTTTTGGGGGGGTATACCGATGGTTTATTATTAGCCGTGACTAACATTAGGTATGCGGTAACGGTTTATAAAAAACCATTGCCAAAAATTTCTTTCTAGTAACGCTTTGAAGACGTTATTTTCTACTTATACCATCAGTTCTTTGTACTGTTGGGATAAAAACCGTCGGGATATATCCATTTTTCTGTAGTGATACCTTTTAGATTCATTTCTCGAGATGAACCAATAAACAAGTAAAATTTATGCAACATAGAAAATTACAAAATTAATAAAAATGAAAAAATAATAAGACAAGCACAACAGTCTAAATAAACCATAACATACAAAAATTTGTAGAGTAAAATATACCATTTATAGAGAACGTCATAGGCGTTGTTTGATAACTCATTTTAGCACTTAAAATAGAATATACCAAGTAAAAAAAGGTATTAAGTTAGTTTAATAACGAAACTTTGAGAAACTTAATATTTAAGTATTTAGCAAAAATAAATAGTAAACAATTTAGTAGATATGTCCTATGTAATTAAAAACGTTGAACACACTCAATTTTTTTTTTATAAAAACAAAAGCTTGTTTACTACCTCATCGACCACCGCCACCCGTAACATTTCACTCACCATTATGTACATCGGTCTTTAATTGTTTCTACTACTTTAAGCATCTAAGTCTCTTATGGTAGACAAGGCCAACACCCAGTTTTCGAAGGTCTGGTTAAATTTTTGAAATAAGGCCTTTTATTTTTTTTTAAATCAACATAATTTAGCAAGGAAAAATTATAAAATATTATATAGAAACACAAAAGTATAAAGTTTTATAATTACATGTCATTACAATGACCAAAAATGTTACTTGAATAAGTTTTGAGCTTTAAATATAAATTGGGTTAACAAAATTAAAGATTTTATTATTATATTTTTAGGTTATAGGACAAAGGGTTAATTAATTTTTCATTTTTTATTCCTATCTAGGTATAAATATTATTAACAATCCCCTAGTTTCACCGGTTAGAGTAATTCTTTTTTTTTTGAAAGGAAAAGATGAATATCATAGCATTAAAGGGAAATTGTACAAAGAGTGAAGATAGGCAGGTTGGACAGCTACCAACCGCCTGAACCACCATTAAACCCAAATCAAACTACATCACTGAGGAAAATTTTACAAAGGGCTGATTGTGTGCCGCCTACTCCCGGATTACTCTCATGGCTGCACCTTGAAGGCACCTGATTGAGTCTTGCACTGAATAGGGGGTTTCTTCAACCTTGCATCTCGCCCAAGAGGCTGCCCGGAGTTGAATGAGGGAGAAGATCCGTTCGCACTCCATCTCCTCGTTACGGAAGATGCGGTTGTTTCTTGCGACCCAAATCGACCAGAGGGTCGCTGAGATAGAGGTGGACCACAGATATTTTCCAAATCAATTCAATCGCAGTCTGGACTGCCCTATCAACAGAAGATCAAGGGATGGAGGTACGACCCAAACTATTTCCCACCACTGGATTAGACGGGTCCATAGCTTCCAGGCAAAGCTACAGTGGAGAAGAAGGTGGACTACAGTTTCATCCTCTCTATTGCAAAATTGGCAGGTAAACGTTCCTTCTACTGCTTGTAGTATACCTTTGCGAACCAGTATTGCATTTACCCCTATAGCATCTTGCATAGCGCGCCAAACAAACAGATTTACCTTAGGCGGATTCGCACTATTCCATGCCTTCGACAAATTGGGCCGGGTAGGGAACATCATTTCCTCCCATTTGGCATAGGTTGATGATACGGAAAATATAGCCTCTTTATTCCAATTCCAAGACATTGTATCTGGATTAGGGCTTGATAGTAGTACATGGCGAATTCTCTGGGTTAGTTCATTGAGCAGTTCACTCTCCCACGCAAAAAGAATTCTTCTGAAATGGAGATTCCAGCATCCTTGGTGTATCATGTTAGCAATTATTTCTGATTTCTGAGTTGAGATGGAGTAAAGCCTAGGATATTCCTCCTGTAACCTTGATTCACCCAACCAAGTGTGTTCCCAAAATTTTGTGTGAGTTCCAGAGTTTACCTTAATCCTGAATCCTTTTTGGATTAGGATTGAGAATATATCAGAAGGGTTTCCTTCCCCCAGAGAACATATATTACGCCATACCTGAGAGACTTGAGAATTCCGAGTTGATTGTGAGATGGAAGGGGTCCAGGAAAATAGACTCATGTGGTATTTCTTTTTGATTACTCTGACCCAGAGTGCATTTGGCTCTCTACTGAATCTCCACCACCATTTGGATAACAAAGCAAGGTTGTGTATCTTTAGTCTCTTGATGCCCAGCCCACCATATTTCTTACTTTTGGAGATATTATCCCACTTAACGTAATGAATCCTCCTTTTGCCATCACCATCCCCCCAGAAAAAACCCCTTTGTAGTTTTTCTAACGCCTTGACCACAGTGATTGGCATTTTGTATAGGGACATCAAGAATAGAGGTATTTGGGAGACGGTAGATTTGATTAGCGTCAATCTCCCAGCTTGGGAGAGGAGTTTTTTCTTCCAAATCGCCAGTTTGCCTCTGCATCTCTCTACTACCCTGGACCAGGATGCCTTTTTCCTTAGATTAGGACCTAGAGGCATGCCCAGATAATCAATAGGAAGCTTAGCCCATTTGCACCCCAGACATACAGCTCTGCTCTGACCTTCTGCAACTGGAGAAGAAATGGCTGATAAGGTAGACTTGTGGAAGTTTACCTTTAATCCAGAAATCATGTGAAAGCACCTTAGGATTCGTTTGATGTTTAGAAGCTCTGTTTCATCGTCGTTGGCAAAAATAAGAGTGTCATCCGCAAACTGCATATGAGTGAGAGTCTCTCCATTCTGTCCCACAGTCAGTCCTCTTATCAGACCTAGCTGCTTAGCTCTGAGAAATAAAATGTTGAGGGCTTCAACCACGATATTAAATAAGAATGGGGATAAGGGGTCACCTTGCCTGAGTCCCCGAGAGGGCCTGAAGAACTTTGAGGGGGATCCGTTAACAAGAACAGAGATAGACGAGGAGGAGATACAGCCCATGATCCAGGAGATCCATTTGCTTTGAAATCCTAGATTTTTTAACATAGAGGAAAGAAAATCCCAATTCACACAATCGAAGGCCTTCTCAAAGTCTAGCTTAAGGATAATACCTTCACTTTTAGATGATTTGCACCAATGAATAGCTTCGTTTGCAATCAGAACGGCATCCACCATTTGTCTTCCTCTCATAAAGGCTGTCTGAGTTTCACCAATGATGTTAGGGAGGATGACTTTCAGTCTGTTTGCCAGAACTTTAGTGAGGAGCTTATAAATGCACCCGATCAAGCTGATGGGTCTGTAATTCTGAAATTCACTAGCCCCTGGGATCTTAGGGATGAGAGTAATGAAAGTGGAGTTAAGACTTGGCAAAACTTTACCCTGATTGTGGAACTCTTTAAAGAATTCCAAAACCTCCTCTTTCATAAATTTCCAGGCATCCTTGATGAATCTGAAGTTAAAACCATCTGGTCCAGGGGCTTTATAGCTGTTGCAATCGTGGAGGGCAGCTTCAATTTCTTGTATAGAGAATTCCTTCTCCAGACTTTCGGCCTGAGGAGCTGACAGCCTATTTGTGAAGGGGCCCTGTAAAGTAGGTCTGCCTAGAATAGGCTCCTTGAATTTGGAGGAAAAGAAAGAAGCAGCTGCTTCTTTGATAAGAGCCGGAGTATCCAAGACTACCTCCCCATGTTTGATATTGGCCATTAAGTTTTTTTTGAACCTGTGATTAGCTGAGAATTGAAAAAACTTAGTATTCTTGTCCCCTTCTTTGAGCCAAGATATTCTGGACTTCTGCCTCCAGAAAGATTCCTCCTGCCCTTTTAATTGGAACAGCTCAGCTCTTGCTTTGCGGGCATTTAGCATTTCCAAATCGTTGAGAGTTCTGGATTCCCCCAATAGATCAAACTTGTGTACTTCTTCCTCCGCCACCATAATTCTCCTCGACAGGGATCTCTTATTTTACGATAATGCGGACATCTTATTTTCTGATCAAATTTTGATGATCCGAACCGTTCAATGTATTGAAAACATATTTTTAAGGGTTAACGCGAGAAATCAACTTGAAATATTATTCGGAAAGACTTGGACCATTCAATTTTTTACAAAACTGTTCATGTCAGCATTTATAAAAAATTATTTAAATCAAGCCTTTCTTGATAATGTTTTGAGCCGATTTCATTTGAGTACTCTTAAAAACATGTTTTAAACACATTGAACAGTTCGTATCATCAAAATTTGAAAATGAAATAAGATGTCTGCACCATAGCAAACTAAGAGATTCCTTATTAGAAGGAGACTGTGTGTGTGCGCGCACGCGCGTGAACTCCTTAAATTGGATGTCATATGGGTCAGGTTTCGATCCAAGCGTCTTCTAATTTCTCTTGTACTGCAAAAGCCAAAGCTAGTTAGAGGTTATGGGACTGTGTTAACTAGAAGAGTAATGCTAGGTACACAGATCCTCTGGACACATCCAAATAAAGATATGTTCCAAACTATTAAATACATGTAGGACCCTCAATAATTCAAGGACTCATGTATATCTAATGATTGCGGTCACATCTTTGTCTGAATATGTCCAGAGAGTCTGTGTACCAAGAATTTTCCTAATCGGAAAGCATGTATCGCACTTTTTAATAGGTAAATTAGAAATCAAAGAGAACTATTATAGAATAGATAGCGTTCATGTATCGCACTTCGAGCGGTGTGTCACCTTGCAAGTTTTTTCTGGCAGGGCCTTCTCCTTTGTTCAGGACCCCTCTGTTGTGGGCATTGCCGTCCTGATGAATCATTGACCAAGTTCGAGCCATTGGAGGATTATTAGTGGAAATTAAAGTGAAGCTTTTCCTTTTTGGGATATTGTCAGTCGTTCCCACAAACGATGCCAACTGATAATGCTTCCAATGATTTCTCCTCAGTTGTCACTTGTAAGAAAGCTAGAGACACTGGTGTGGTGCCGGCTAATACCCCTCTAATGTCTAAGTTAGTGATCAAAATAACCTAGGTTGCTTGGAATGGTAGTCAAATTAATTCTCTTAAGACTTTTCGAACGTCCTGTATTCTGACTTTGGCCTCTTTTTCCTTTTCAGTGTCCCCCTTTTCAGAGTTTGTTGGCGATGAGGCTTAGCCCTTCCGAGATCCTTATCCACAACATCCATTACCTCCCCTCTAGGCAAACGTAATTCTCATCATCTCCACTTCTGAAACTTCTTAACCTATCTCCACCTTTTTCGTCCTAGATCCTTATCTTTGCTTGTATGGGACCCACTCTCAATATGGACACCTTCATGGCCAAGTAGACAAATGATCTGAGAAGAGCAGAGGGCCCGAGAAGAAGGCAAGCCGAGAAGAATAAATCTACTCGTCATTAATTTTCTGACATATGATGTGATAGCAAGTATAGTTCATTGCCTATGTTGAACCTGACTAATCAGTCAGTGTACAAGCCTTCCCATCAACGGCTGTTAGCTGAAGTGAGTACACCAAGTTATCATGTACCAATGTAGAGGATACCTACCCTTAGTGTGTAACAGAATCTGTTAGGGCTGTTATGATGTAATTGGTAAAGTTGTTATAGATTCGGTTAGGGCTGTTATACGTGGAGCTGAGTTGAATGTATATAAGTGGATGATCTCGTTCTATTGTAATCAAGAAAGATGAAATGAAAATGAGAAACAGATTCTGGGTACTCTTCATGGTATCAGAGCTCTGAAGCTCACATGAGCATTACGATCCGAAATCATGGCGTTGGCTTCGCCGTCCACAATTCCTTCGAATCTCAGCCATTTTATTTCAAACCTGAATTCCTTTGTTACAGTGAAGCTCGATTCTTCCAATTACCTCATCTGGAGTCGTCAATTTCAGAATATTTTGCGAGCAAATGGATTGATTGGCTATGTTGAAGGTACTATTTCACAACCTCCTCTCAAAATTAGGGATAGTCTTGACAAAGAAATTGAGAATGAAGCGTATAATTTGTGGACTCTTGTTGATACTCACCTACTGAGTTGCATAACTGCAACCCTAACTCCATCATTGTATACTTCTGTTCTTAATCTTACGACTAGTCATGATGTCTGGAGTTTTCTTGAGAAGAAATTCACCTCCATGTCACGATCACATGTTCATCAGTTGACAAATAAACTCCATAATATCTCCAAGAAATCCAGTTCTATGGAAGTTTATCTTAATCAGATCCGAGATCTGGCTAATCAGTTGTCTCTTGTTAAGTCTTCTGTGGATGATGAAGACATGATTCTTGCTGCTGTTAATGGACTACCAGATGAATATGATCCTGTCAAAACCACAATTAGAGCACAGTTAGGAACAATTTCTATGGAACAGGTGTGTTCTTTACTTTGTGCTGAGGAAATTCATATCGAAGCCAAGACCAAACGCAAGTCTGGATCAGAATTAAATGTTGCTTATGCAATGTCTAGAGGATCTGGATCATATCGTGGTAACTTTGGAGGAAGTTCTCGTGGAGGAGGCAGAAACAATGGAAATTTCTCTTCCAGTGGAAATAACTTTCGTGGTGGTGGTTTTCATGGTGCACATCGTGGAGGTTTTCATGGCTCTCATCGTGGCAATTATGGAGGTAGACATAACTCTTTTCAAGGTAATAACTCAAGGTCATTCAGATCTGCCAGTGGATTTTCCAGTTCTGGTGGTGTTGTTGATGGGGTAGTTTGTCAGATATGTGATAAGCCTGGGCACAATGCTAAACGTTGCTGGTATAGAATGGATAACAATGTGCCTCCTGTTTCTTCTCAGAGTAACACTTCTCAACCTAAAGCTTATGTTGCATCTGGAAATTGGTCCCCTGGTAATTCTGGAACTCCTGATTGGTACCTAGATTCTGCAGCTACAAATCATATCACTAATGACCTTCAAGGGCTTGAGACCTATCAACCGTATTTGGGATCAGATCAAGTCACAGTAGGCAATGGGGCTTCTCTTCCAATTCATCACACTGGTAAAGGTCTTCTACCCACTCCATATCATTCTTTTCAATTGCACAATGTTCTTCATATTCCTTCCATGTCCACTAATCTCTTGTCTGTCAATCAACTTACCAAAGATAATCAGTGTACCGTAACCTTTGACTCTGATTCCTTTGTGGTCCAGGACAAGGCTACGAGTCAGGTCCTGCACAAGGGATCTAATATCAATGGTCTCTATCATTTTCCTTTAGCTACAAAGTCTGCTCCAAAGGCTTTCATCTCTTCTCATACCAACTCGATCTCTCCTGAAGTTTGGCATCAAAGGTTGGGACATCCTTCTTCTTTAAAGTTTCAACACATACTTAACACTCTTAAAGTGTCATGTGGGAAGTCTGCTTCTTCTTTTTCTTGTACCTCCTGTTGTGTGGCCAAAAGTCATAGATTGCCCTTTAAACTTTCCAATTCTTCTGTTAATCAACCTCTGGCTTTGGTGCATAGTGATGTATGGGGTCCATTTAATAAAACCACTTCTCCATTCAGATATTATTTTCTTTTTGTTGATGATTACAGTAGATTTACTTGGTTGTATCCTCTTACTTACAAAAGTGAAGTGTTTGATAAGTTTGTTGCATTCAAAGCTTATGCTGAAAATCAGTTCTCTACTACTCTTAAGATTTTTCGAACTGATGGGGGAACAGAATATGTCAATCATAAAATGGATCAGTTTCTTGTTCATAATGGCATAGTTCATCAACATACCTGTCCCTATACTTCTCCCCAGAATGGTATTTCTGAACGAAAACACAAACATATCACTGACACAGCTGTAGCCCTACTTTATCAATCTGGTGTTCCCCTTACCTACTGGTTTGAGGCCGTAGCTACTGCCATTTTTCTCATTAATAGAATGCCCAGTTCTTCTCTACAACACATTAGCCCCTATGAAGTTTTGTTCCATCATCCTCCTGATTATGCTCATTTCAAAGTGTTTGGCAGTCAGTGCTTTCCTTGGTTAAGGCCTTACACTTCTCACAAATTACAACCACGTTCCATTCCATGTGTTTTTATTGGCTATCATCCTACTGTGAAAGGCTACAGGTGTTTGGATCCTACCACTGGAAAAATCTACCTATCCCGTCATGTTGTTTTTCATGAACACATCTTTCCTTATAAAAACTCTTCTTCTCATTCTTCTACACCTTCATTTGATCAAGTGTCTACTTTTTTCTGGTCTCCTCTCTATTCTTCCTCTTCAGCTCCACAAGTTACCTCTTCTAATTCTTCACCTTCAGTTCCACTTGTTTCCTCCTCTGATCCTATTTCTCCCGTGTTACCCACTTCAGTTACTCTGCCTGTTCAGGATTCCCCTGGCCTCAGTTCTTCTTCTCTATCTACTTCATCTTCTTCATCCTTTTCTCAGTCTTTATCTCCTCCATCTTCTATTCCCAGTGGTCATATTCCTATCCATTCTCTGTCCGTTTCCCTACCTATTTCTGCTCCTATGTCTCTTAATCACCACCCTATGCATACTCGGTCTAAAGGTCCCCTTCCTACCCCTACCTGCCTCACTGCTGTTACTCAGACCTCTGCATCTGAACCTCACACGGTTAAAGAGGCTCTCAAGTCCACTAAATGGTCTCAGGCTATGCTGGAAGAATATCAAGCCCTTCAACAGCAGGGCACTTGGTCTCTTGTGCCTCTCCCTCCTAATAAAACTGCCATTGGGTGTAAATGGGTGTTCAAATTGAAGCTTAATTCTGATGGTACTGTTGCTAGACATAAAGCTCGTCTTGTGGCAAAAGGATATCTTCAGGAAGAAGGTATAGACTACTATGAAACCTTTAGTCCTGTAGCAAAGCAACCTACCATTCGGATCCTATTCAGTCTTGCCTTGACATTTAATTGGACTATTCGCCAACTAGACATTTCCAATGCTTTCTTGCATGGTGTTCTTGAGGAAGAGGTGTTCATGGTCCAGCCACCTGGTTTTGTAGATAATTCCCAACCTCACCTAGTTTGCAAGCTTCACAAGGCTCTTTATGGGCTCAAGCAAGCTCCACGGGCTTGGTACTCTACTTTCTCATCCTTTCTTATTTCACAAGGCTTTCTCAACAGTCATTGTGATAATTCCCTTTTTGTTCACAAAACTACCTCCTCTCTTGTGCTGGTTCTAGTTTATGTTGATGACATATTAGTCACTGGAAGTGATCCTAAGGCTATTGAAGATCTTCTTTATCACATGAAAGGCGCCTTTGCTCTCAAAGATATGGGCCCTGTTTCTTATTTTCTTGGTGTTTCTGTTCAGCATACGGGATCAGATTATGTGTTATCACAGCGCAAGTATGCTACTGAAATTCTTTTGAAGGCTGGTATGCAATCTTGTAAGCCCTGTGCTTCTCCTATTGCACTCAAACCGTCTTGCTCCACTGATGACTCTTTACCGTTTGATAATCCCTCTTTATATCGAAGATTGGTTGGTGCTCTTCAATACTTGACCATTACTCGTCCTGATCTGGCCTATGCTGTCAATCAAGCTTGCCAACATATGGCTTCCCCTACTGTTGGTCATTTTAGTGCTGTTAAACGGTTGCTTCGTTATGTTAAAGGCACTCTGGATTATGGGCTTACTTTCACTCCTGGCTCGTTTCAATTACAAGTCTTTTCTGACTCTGACTGGGCTGGTGACTCTCATGACCGAAGGTCTACCTCGGGGTTTTGTATTTTTCTGGGATCCAATCTGATTTCATGGTCTGCTAAGAAGCAAACCACAGTGTCTCGGTCTTCCACCGAGGCTGAATATCGAGCTCTTGCTCATGCGGTGGCTGAGTTACGTTGGATTCAAATGCTGATGCGCGATTTTGCTATTCCTACTACCTCCTTACCGGTTGTCTGGTGTGACAACCTCAGCACTTTAGCCTTAGCTGCTAATCCTGTGTTCCATGCCAGGTCCAAACATATTGAGATCGACTATCATTATGTCCGAGAACAAGTAACAGCCAAACAACTTGTTCTTCGCCATATCCCTTCCTTGGATCAGCTCGCTGATGTCTTTACCAAGCCTCTATCCATCTCCCGTTTTCATTATTTGCGTGACAAGCTCCTGGTTTGTTCCTCACCCACTCGCTTGAGGGGGAAT
This sequence comes from Arctostaphylos glauca, assembly GCA_019985065.2. Taxonomy (NCBI): domain Eukaryota; kingdom Viridiplantae; phylum Streptophyta; class Magnoliopsida; order Ericales; family Ericaceae; genus Arctostaphylos; species Arctostaphylos glauca. The sequence continues at coordinate 16,940,570 of JAHSPW020000001.1, read as the reverse complement.
GATAGCAAGTATAGTTCATTGCCTATGTTGAACCTGACTAATCAGTCAGTGTACAAGCCTTGCCATCAACTGCTGTTAGCTGAAGTGAGTACACCAAGTTATCATGTACCAATGTAGAGGATACCTACCCTTAGTGTGTAACAGAATCTGTTAGGGCTGTTATGATGTAATTGGTAAAGTTGTTATAGATTCGGTTAGGGCTGTTATACGTGGAGCTGAGTTGAATGTATATAAGTGGATGATCTCGTTCTATTGTAATCAAGAAAGATGAAATGAAAATGAGAAACAGATTCTGGGTACTCTTCATGATGTATTAATAGAAAGGCAGAACAAGCAAAATAAATAGAGGGGGCTCGAGCATATAAACGAAATATGTTTCTCAAAACAAAATAAACTATTTTGCCTAATTTGCAACATGTACCAAAAGACATAAAATTTTATAAGCTAAGAAAATATATTAAAATCTCTCTCTCTATATATATATATATGTGTGTGTGTGTGTGGAGAGAGATATGTTTGTGTGTGCATAAGATATACAATATTTTTAAAAACTAGTCGGGTCAATGGATGGTTGCGATTTGACTTTAAATGAATAGGTTACGTTTGGACAATGATTTATTTTTTAAACGGATCAACTCATTAAGAATTCAACTCATTTATAATTATTATCTCAAATTCATTTAAATTCATCCACTTACTCATCATACCATGGACGCATACGCTCATACAAAACATGTATGTATGCCCGTATGTAGGTTTTTTTTATTAGAATGCCTATTTTAAAAAGGAGGTTAATAAATAGAGAACTTTAGCTAATTAGAAACTATATTTGGGAAGCCGGCTCAGTCCAACCATCTTCTGGATTCCGTGTAGGAACTGCCCAACTCAAATGAGCAAATACGTAATACTCTAAAGATTGAAATGCAAGATACAGTCAGCTACTTTGATGGACATTACTCTCTCTCTCTCTCTCTCTCTCTCTCTCTCTCTCTCTCTCAAACCAATCTTTATGTTGTGAATTTATTCATTGTGGGTGAACTATTTATGTTAGTCACATATTTTTTTGTTCTTTTTCTCAAATATAAAATACATTGAAATACTTTTTGAACGTCATATAAAAGTTTGGTTTGGTTCGGGTTCTAATCAGGTCCCAATTCGAGATATTAATCATGTTTGTAAAAAAATCAAATCACACCGACCCCCATCGGATATGATTGTAGTTTAAATGAGTAAAAACCGCCCGCTTTTGGTTCCACTTCTGTTTCTGATTTTAGATTTTTGGGTCTCCATTAGATTTTGCTAAAATTCAAATCGAACCAACCTATTGCCGTCTCATAAGAGGTGTAAAGGGTAATTAACTCAGACATACTTAGCCTGGAACACTTTCTTGCAACGGACACCTTATGATTTGGCACCGGAATTATTCAGTCCCATCCATCCTCTCTTATCCCTGGATCAAACTGAGAATGATGATGAGAAATATATGATGCTGCAAAACCATATTTTACTTCTTTGGATTCCAATTTTCGTTTCCTATAGCCAAGCGCAAGTTTAGGAGTTTGGTTGAGCAAAGCTGAAACTACTAAGCAATTTAACTTGTAGGAAATTTCTATACAAAAAGGTTGTAGGAAATCAATCCCATCTATCTACCATGAAGCATTGATACAGTTACTTCGTTTGAAACGAGAGGATTTTTACCAGTTGATGAAGAATCCGTCTCGGTAATAAACCTTTCTGAGTACAACCCAGGTTCTTTAGGCTGAGGAAGCGTTGCGTTTTCGCTATCTATCATTAACAGAACAGCTGACATTGTCGGCCTATCTTCAGGACGTTGTTGCACACGTAAAAGGCCCATCTTGATACATCTTACCACCTCTGATGTGGAAACCGGACTCTCCATCAAAGCATTTGCTAGATTCATGGGCCTTCCTTCGTTCCATAGTTTCCATGCCTAAAGCAAATAGCAATTCATAAATTCATTCTCACACTTGAAGAAATTGTATTATCTTTGGAAAAGAAAAATTACACTCACATGTCCCAAAAGATTGAGGTCATGATCGGGATGGTAAAACCCTCTGTTCCTCTTGCCACTTACGATTGCTAAAACCAACACACCGAAGCTAAAAACATCGGATTTCACTGAAAAAAGCCCATCTAGTGCATATTTTGGAGACATGTAGCCACTACATATCACAAAACAAAAGGCAAATGGTAAGATCTATAGACAAAAATGATAAGAGGGAAGAGATGAAGGGATGTATTTACTAAGTCCCAAGAACCCTATTTGTATTTTCTTTAGACTGATCATCTCCAAACATTCTTGCTAAGCCAAAGTCCGAAATCTTAGGATTCATGTCGTTGTCCAACAAAATGTTGCTAGCTTTCAGATCCCTATGGATTATTCTCAATCTTGAATCCCGGTGAAGATAGAGAAGCCCTCGAGCAATCTCTACTATATGTCAAATCGCTTTTGCCAATCAAGTGATGTACCTCTTGTTTGATCTGAGGCAAAATATACACCCAGTAAAATATGAGGAACTTCAACTATACATCCAGCAAAATACGAGTGAGAGATTTCAAAGGTTTAGGTGCTAACTGAAGATATATAAGTCTAGACTTCTATTCGGCATATACTCATAGATCAACATCCTTTCCTCGTCGTGAATGCAACATCCCAAAAGCCTAACCAGATTCCGATGTTGTAGCTTTGATATGAAGATAACCTCATTCTTGAACTCTTTGAGGCCTTGCCCTGAAGTCTTGGAGAGTCTCTTCACCGCTACTTCTTGTCCGGTTGAGAGCTGACCCTATGGTTTGTCATGGACCTTTACGTTATCCAAGAACCAAAGGCATTGTACAATGACTAAAATCCTAAGAAGAACACTTATAATTTTTTTCGGAAAAAAGGAAACGGACACGTTTTGTACACGCTTAAATATGTAAATTGTGTGTGCATATTGTATATTCATAGCCAAAATATTTACCTTGTAAACAGTACCAAATCCACCTTCTCCAATCTTATTGTCAAAGGAGAAATTATTCGTGGCAGTTGAAATGGAGGCCAAATCAAACAAAGGTAATTCTAGGTCCTCCTCCGCAATCTTTTGGCTGTTTTCTTGGACCCGTAGGCTTGCAGTCTCCAATCTCTGAGCTGTATATACTTGGAAGTCGATCACACAAGATAAATTTGATGCATATAAGTTAGGGTAACACAATAATCCCTTCAATTTTGAATGTTTAGATTAGACTTCTATTTTCTCGCTCATCACATTATGTGCTTTTTCCAACATCTCCCAATGCATAATCAAAGTTTCAACACAAATTGGAAATCCTTACATGAAGAATAAGTAAAAGAAAATTGTTATAACAATGAGTAGGAAAAGCTCCTTTATTTATATTTCTAGTATGAAACAAAAACCCTCGACTAATGTGATAATGGCTTAGAGCAAAAGTCCAAGTTCTTGGATTGGCTCAAAGTCTAAATTAAGCAGCAACCTTTGAAAGATCTGATAACCCATTTGCAAATTTTGGGTTATCCTCTTTGCTTTGTCCCGATTCCTTTAAAACCTTGTGATAAATACGTTTAATCTGAGGTGAGGAAGATAGAGAGGGAAAGGCAAAAACATTAGTAAAAAAATTAAGTTACCAGTAATTCTTTTATAAACTCTTCTGAATGAAATCTTATGCCCGTGAATGTACCAGATTTGAAAAATCACGTATATCGTTTGTTTCTCTGTGATGGGGTGTGTATGTACTTTTCATTCCATGGGGTACAACAATTGGTATCAGAGTTACAAACAGAGACAGAAAGAGAACACCATAGAGAAGAGGCCTCTATGGATAGTGTTCAGTTTACCCTACCCTTATTAGCTTCAGTTCTGATTTTCCAACCTAGCCTTGAAGCGCATCTCCATCTATCCAGAAGGAAGTGTAGTTCACCGGTTCCACCGAATGCTCCTATCTCTCGGCAAAGATCATATGAGTGTGCAGTTATGTTTCAGATGCTTCGCCATAGAATAGATCCACCTAATTCCCCTTCTTTTCCAATGCACTCGCTTTATATCTCTGACACACAAGGAAGGACGCGGTGGGAAGGAAGGACTCCTAGCCTCTGTCCGGCTGATCATTCTGTTGGCTCATTCGTATAGGACGTTGGTGATAGACTGGTGAGATTCTATCTCTCGGTTTTTCTGGTTGGGGAAGCTGGTGGTTGTTACCAAGCGCAATGACTATCAAAATCCTTCTATTGTTGGATCCTTCTCAAAAGAATGGACCGAAGCTTGTCTTCAGGCCCGGTACTCGCTTTCTCGGTATGCCCCTTGGACCAACAGGATTTTTTACAATAGATCTTGTGTGCCTTTTTCTTTAGTAGAATTCCATCTTTAAGATATGAAGCAATGGGATCTATCCAATTGAGGCCGACGTCAAGGTCTATAGCTTTCTCGGCTTCTAAAGCCTTGATGCTCGACCTGTCAATTAATTCAACAAAAATTGTTCGGTGTCTATCCTTGGGGATTGCCTAGGCCAAACCAACTAAGGCATCAACATGTTTGTTCTAATTTGAACTTACTTAGACAATTTTTGTTGTCGAAAATTGTTGCAAATTTTTCTTTGCCTTATCGACATAAAAGGCCATCGTCTCATCCCTTGTAGCGTATTTTCCAGACAGCTAGTTGATTACTGACTATGAGTCACAATGGATCATGATCTCCTTTGCTCCAAGGTTGTAAATGCATTTTAGCCCGTAGATCAGTACCGCATACTCAGGAACATTATTGGAAGCACTGAAGTTGAATCATATTGATTGCTCCAAAAATTAACTATTTGGCTTTATTATAACTATGCCAACTCCAGAGCCTTTGGAACATGCCGAGCCATCATATTCACTGAGCTCCACTGACTATGCTACCACTCTTTTTGAAAAGTCTGCTTTTCTCAAGACAAATGATTTGGTGTCTTGTGGGTACTTCTATTTTGTGGGTAAGAAAGTAGTGTTGTAGTTTTCTAGAAGCCACAACTCTAAAATTAGTTTCTCCAGCCGTAAACTACCTTGTCTCCTAATCTAGGAGTGTCTTGCTCATAATCTAGGAGTGTTAACTGTCTTTCTCAAATTGGCTACTCTTTTTACAAGCTCAACAACATGCACGTGCGTGAGAGTATCTCATTGTCAAACTGATATAGTTATTCAAGAAAAAACTCAATAATTTGTATTTAAATTTTACCTCCTTCACAAACTATATTATACATTTTTTTACAGTGCATATGTCAATTTTAATTCCTTGTACACAATGAACAAAATTTCATGCCGTTTCCATTAAAATGTACAGCTGTTTGTCTCCTAGCTACTCAAAATAATATATGAAAACACATTTTTCATCCGTGGTTTAGATGTTACCGAACCATCTTAAGTTGTTCTGCCTCGCACAAAAAAAAAAAAAAAAAAAGTTCAAACCATAAATGTTGATCCATTAACATAGGAAAAAGGACTTGAATACCAGATTATTTAGCTTCATTAATGTCACTTTTGACCTCTAGAAGAGTTGCTACCAATACCCAAAATCTAGACTCTGCTGTCGGATGCAGCATGCTCATAAGTAAGTTTCATAGCATATCAATACCCTAAAAATACTATTGCTCATCTGGAAATTACAGGCATGCCGTTGTACCAAAATTTATGCTCCTACTTACGGGTTGATCTGAGTAATTGCATTCTACTTTTTTTTTTTTTGATCAGCAAAGAAATTCATTGAAGTAAAACGGGATTACAACAATGAAACAGAGGACATCAAATCACATGAATGTATCACGTTTCTGTGACCATAACTCACATGATTTCACTTTTAGATATCCTCTTTTTGAGCCTCGTCGCAGGTGCTAGGCCTGGAATCCTTGGCAGTGGCACCACTACGAACGATTCAGCTTAATTTCTGAGAAAGGCCTGTAAATTCCATATTTTATGGAGATTGGCAGTTTCCGTTAGAACTAGGATTCTTATGAATTGTAATCTCTTTAAAATTCTTTTTTCCTTTTAGTTTAAATGTCTTAGCGTTATTCTTGAAGACAAATTTGTGTTGGATAAGGCTTGAGAGTTGTTGAATCATATTAGAAGAAATCAGAAGAGTTTATTGCGGATCTCAAGATTTCTGACGGCCGCTCGAGCGACCTCGAAAAATTCCAGTAGCCTTCAAAAGACCGCTCGAGCGAGCTGGGGAGCCGCTCGAGCGAGGAATCGAAATATTGAATTTTTCTATAAGTACTTCAAATGTGTTCAAAGTTCGACCTAATCATCAGAGCTTCTTTAAGAGACAGAAAAGTCAGAGAGGGCTGGTTTTATCGTGAGTGGGTGATTACTTGAGGAAATTAATGATCTGTTGATCAAAGTTGGTGATATAACATTCCTCAAAGTTCATTGGTTAAATAAACCTTGCGAAGTCTTTTGAAGGCGTTCAAAAGCAAGTTTGGAGGAAGATCTAACGAAGCGTCTTGTGACAGTTCTTAGGATTAATTATGGAGTCGAATCTTGAAGAAGGCATCTATTGAAGTGAGCAATTCACGAGGAGTCGACAAAAAGATTCTGAATCAACATAGAAGAATCTAGGTTTGATTGTGAGAAATTTTTTGTTCTGCGACGATTTATAGTGCATTCTTCTCTCCCATGGTTTTGCCCCTCCTTGGGGTTTTTCACGTATATCTGCGTATATTGCCTTAATTGCATATTTTATTTACTTATGTTGCATGCACGCGTAGATTATCTCTCAAATTAATCGAATAAATATTTAATAACCATAAATCAAACTACGTATCACCGGCTGTGGTTTTTCAATCACTCGTTTTTTATTTTTGGTGGGATATATTAATGTTCCTACCATTCAATAAATGGGTGAGAATCCTGACGAGAAGAGAACAGAAGAGAAGAGACGAGGGAGAGTGGGGTTGATTTGACTGTAGGTTTTGTCTACAAATCACTACCTAAAAGCTCGACTTGAATAAATGGGCTCAGCTCCACATTCATGTATTAAGATACCAAGTTGGCTGGAACGTCTATTCCAATCACCAACTGAAGCGTCCGGGGCGAGAGACTTTATCACTTCTTTTCAGAGTGGAGGTTGTTTATTTCTTAGAACTCGTGAAGAATATTACAAATTATATCGATCAAATATTGATTAATATACTTTCAAAACGCATTTATTTTTAGATAAATATATTCTAATCCAATGTTGCAATATCTATAGAAGATAAATGCTTTTGGAAAACATATCAATCACTATCGGGTCAATAAAATATTGCTTAATATTCTCGACCAACCCTAAAAGGTAATGCCCAAACATACTTGAACCAAACCCCATTTGAAGGATTCGACAGGATCCAGCTTTTTATGATTGACTATTTTCTTAATCAAACCCTTGTTGGATATGAACCTGAAACTATTTGATGCACTTCAAATCATACTGTTGAACAAGATGAAAAAGGGAAATGCAGAACATACACCTGCGATAAAGTCCTATTTATTCCATCGCATTTATGTCCGTTATGTATGAGTTCAGTTTTGTTCACCATACGGCGTGTGAAAGCACCTCGAGATCTCATTTCGATGATCAAAATCGTCTATTTTGTTCTGATTTACTTTTTTATTTATCAAAAAAAATTCTACTCAATCGGATATCGGTAAGTACTTGACTGAAATATTCGATTTTTTACTTCGAAATTTTTAATTTTTAAAACTCAAAAACTATATTTTTAGGTAAAATAGTTACCGATATCCGATTGAACTAAATTTTTTGTGACAATTGAAGAAATTAATCAAAACAAATAGACGATTTTGATCATCGAAATAAAATCTCGAGATGATCCAAACAACTGAAGGTGAACAAACTTTGTTCATCTTAGGGTGAACAAAATTGAACTCACTATGTTTTAATTAAAGTTCAAATTTTCTGGATCGGATTCATTTTGTTGCAAGCCAAGTTTCCCTGTGATATTGAACTGCATGTATTGCGTAGCAAAGACTAAGAAACAACTGGACATCTTTTTAATGTCATTCTAAGTTCTTCTTTGACCATTTTGTTCTTAATGGATAAGTGATTGAATTGTTTTCCATCTAAATTACTCTTTACTTTTGTAGTTATGATGCAAACCCCTTTTCTGTCCCTTGTGAGAAATTGTGCAGATCATTGTAATGCCAGCCTTCTCTTCAACATTATAGAACTTCCAGCAATTTGCCTACATGCCAATTTCTGCAAAATTCAAACAGGATTCTGACCATAACTACATGTGCCATGTTAAATACGGACTAAGTCATCGGGACTGTCTCTCCCTCTTCTACCTCCAATGCTGCGCCAACTTGAGATGCTGTTAGGCCTCATTTTCCTATTGGCATATATGGTTCCAAAATGATCGGTCGGCCTAGTTTTACACACATTTAAAAATAAAGACAGTGACATGGCATATCTAAGGCCCATCACTCTTGGGAAAATCAGGTCTCTCTTTTCTTTTTCTTGATCAAGGATAATGGGGTCTCTTGGCTAGTTGGAAAGTACGATTAAAAGTCTTTTTGAAGCACAATTTGAAAAATTGTCTAGGCTGCTGAGGTGAATTATAGTCATTTGGCAAGAAGGGAAGTGCAGAATTTTTTAAGACATCCACAAGCCTCCCCCTATTCTCCTTGAGAAGATTTGATCTAAAACTGGGATTAAGGGCGCTCCCAATTTGTATATGTAATGCAGTCCTCTCTTAATTCTATGATCGATATCTAGTTCCTGTGAAATATCACGCGAAGACTTTGCCATATCTAGTTCGATAGATCTTTGACGTAATTGAAAGGTACGCTTGCCTTGACTATATATAAGTTTGTTGTTTCAATTGAATTCTCATTCACCAAAAAAGAATGTTAAACACATCAAATGCAGTGGATTCTAATTTAAAGCTACAGGATGCTATAAATGCGTCTGCTGTGACTACTACAAACATAATTATATCCACTCTAGAAAAACTCATGACAGCAAACAAATTCTAAGTACATCTAGTTTTGCTACAAGAGGAAGCAAGTACATATCTCTTATCATTTTTAGCACTTACCGAGGTTGAATCATAGTAACCGTTACATCATTCACTGAAACTGCTCCAACACTCGCCGATGAGGATGTGTTCAGCTTGTCAGCTCCTTTAAAGATGAATGCAGGTTGTTTTGGGGGAGGCAGCACTGTTTCATTAGACAACATGAAAGCAACATTCGACATATTTGGCCTATCGTTGGCTGATTCTTGCACACACAATAAACCAATGTGAATGCACCTCACCACTTCTTTATCAGTGTATGAATCGCCCATTGATGAATCAACTACATCCAGGGTTTGGCCTTTTTTCCACAAGCTCCAAACCTGAAATAAATGATTCATGAACTTCTTTATCCCAATATGCTCGTTTGACCGTTTGAAATATATGTCGTTTGCTTTTTATTTTTTAAATTACCAAAATGGTAGAATTCCAAATAAATATAAACCAAAATAGACGATCTACCTTTTGTATAGTATGTGAGATTCTGACACAAGGAACTTTGTTAACTAAAAGATTTTTCACGAACACTACGTAAATTAGACTAGTGTATATATCTATTTACTTACATGCCCAATTAAATTCACAGACTTTTCTTGATAATAGCTGCTGTTCTTTCTGCCGCTAATGATCTCCAAGAGTAAAATCCCGAAGCTGAAAACATCAGATTTTACTGAAAATAGCCCTTCCATTGCATACTCAGGTGACATATAACCACTGCAAACACAAATATCAAATAATCATTAAATGGCTTCCTTGCACCATTCTCCCTATCCCCACCCAAATATAGAATTGACACTTACTATGTTCCAACGACCCTCTTTGTATTGGCTTCGATCTGGTCCCCTCTGAATATCTTAGCCATACCAAAATCAGATATTTTTGGATTCATTTCTGCATCTAGTAACACATTGCTGGCTTTTAAATCTCTATGGATTATCCTTAGTCTAGAGTCGTGGTGGAGGTACAACAGCCCTCTAGCGATCCCCAAAACAATGTTGAAGCGCACTCTCCAATTTATGAACGAGGCTTTTGTTGTATCTGGACAAAAGTTGCAAGTTATTCGAATCAAATCCTGCATCATCATTAACCATTACAGAAACAATAACTCTTGAAAATGTAGCATACCAAAAATAAAACAGTCCAAGCCTTTGTTCGGCAAGTACTCATAAATCAACATTTTCTCCTCCTTTTGAATGCAATATCCCAATAACCTCACTAGATTCCTATGCTGTAGTTTGGCTATCAGTGTAATTTCCGTCTTGAATTCCTCCACCCCTTGTCCTGAATTCTTTGCCAGCCTTTTGATTGCTATTTCATGTCCACTGTGTAGCCGACCCTGATTAGATCAATTCAGGTTTAACTAATCCACCACTTAAGTTCACATAAAAACTATAGAACTATATGATTTTGAGATTATTTTCACCTTATACACAGTGCCAAATCCTCCTTCACCCAGCTTGTTGGCCATAGAAAAATTGTCTGTGGCTGACACAATGAGGCTTAGATCAAAAAATGGTAATTCTGAATTTGTTCCACTTTCATCAAACCGCGTTCCCAGTGGGGAGGCTTCAAGAGATGTTGAAATGTTGGGGCTAAATAATACTTGGCGATGTCCTGTTATTCCTGTCATTGAGTACAAAAGCAAGTTAGGCACCATGCAATTAACTAAAAAAAAGCCCTACCTGCTTGGTTTGACAGTGGAGATAAGAGAGTAATTATACCGAAAAGTTAAACCTGTTTAAGTTCATGTGTTTTTTTAAAAATCATGAAATGAAAAACACAAATCGACAAGAAAGCCGGCTTGTTGACATAATTTGATTAGTTCACTTGTCATAGAAGGCATTTTGTGTATTTTTGTTGAAATTGACGCTTTGAAACTTGTAGACTCCTGAACTCAGTGGATCCCTCTCTGGATTGCTCGCATTGAACTTCCTTTCTCTAAACCGTAAAAAGAACAATCAATTAGTGCCATCCACCCAAAGATAGCAGGAGGGCACTCCGATACTTAAGTTAGTTCCTGAAAAAGAGGGTCAAACTAAAAAGCCCTTGAAAGCGGTGTCATAGGGCGTCCCTTGCGCAAAGTGCCTTAGTTACTTTACATAGAGCACTACATTGTACTTGCGACCCAAGTCAACATGTTCAGGTGGCCCAACGCATGGCAGGCGTCCAGACGGGCATGATCCATCATGTCTCAGCACTGGAGGCTACCAAGAATAAGATTCTAAAAGAGAAAAAGGTTGTAGAGGAGGCAAGACATGAGACCAAGGCAGCATGGGGAAGGTGGCGGCCAAGGCCATGAAGAAGGCCGATGAGATGAAGAGGGTGGGTGAAGAGGCCAAGCGTCAAATAGTTGAGCTAGAGAAGGCGGTGGAAGAGGCTGACCATAAAGGGTATGATGTCAGATGGATGGAGGCCAGGGCAGGTTATATTCAGCAGGTCGAAAGCATAATCTTCAAGTGTGGACCTGCAGAACGAGGCTTGAAGGGTCGGTTCGCTATGTGAAATTACCGAAGCCCAGGTTTCAATCGAATACAGCCTTTTCACCTGCATCCCGACATATCAGCCGATGGCGCGCAGTAGCTGCTCCCCCTTCTACTGATGGCCCCCCTAAGGAACATATTGCTTCTCCAAACGACCGAGTGAGATCGGACTTTGTAACCAATTCTTTTTTGCTCGGATTGGTAGGCGTCCGACATTCTTTAATGATGGTCATGCCAAGTTTGGGTAGCCAACAAAGTACAAGTAGTTTAGGTTGAGCCACTATCTGTAATATCAATTGTTTTTCACTTTGATGTTTGATTTTTCATTTGAAGTGCATAGTTGTTCATCCATCTGTTCTTTGTTTGCATGAATTTTTTCGAGTATATGTCGCCCTGCCCCTAGGCAGTACTAGGTCGGCAGACTGCTTGGTCTGGTGTGGTGGTACACATATTTCAAGAAAAATTGATTTGAGACAGGTTGAACTGGTAAATGATCGGCATTTCCACCGAAGAAAACAAGCCATCGGTTAGGTAACCAAGGGTTGATAGCTTGGCAAAAACACTCCAATGTTGCTGCTTCGGCATTACCTCCAACCGCGCTCATAGGCAAGATGTCAACAATTTCACCGGTTAGATAAGCAGAACGTGAGTCCTTGGATCGTATCCAAGCTCTTGCTCTGAGCTATGAGTGGACGACAACTCCACCGAGCCATGCTCGATAGCAAGGGGCTTGCAATTCCACCGTCATCTTGGTGTTCGAAAAATCGTTGCAAGTAAAATAAGGGTGACGATGATTGAAGCCATACTTAAAATTTTGACATTGATTGCTTGAATATTCAGAATTTGAGTAAGTAAAAGGCCCACGGCCAAAAAGAAAGGACAACGAGCGATAATATTTTCGCAAGTTATGTGCGTTCCATGGCTGGCGTGCCTGGGGTGCCATCAAGAGCTTCAAGTATGTATGGATTGATGATGGCGATATTGGTTACCTGGTACGTTCCCTCCTAGTTTGGGCCAAGCTTGTTGGACCGTTTGCTACCAATGGCCTTCTGAAGGACTGAATCATCCGGCTTGAACGGTCGTGACTGAACCTTCTTGTTGTAGCCTTTGAATATTTCTTGTTGGTAAGCTGGCAATTAGATTCGAGCCTAGTCCCATTTTTCTACGGTCATGTCCGCCTCAACTGTAATTGCCTCATCATTATGTCTAGTGTTGAAATCTTCTGTGAGGATTGTCAAAAGGCCGAATTCCAAAGGTATAACGACCTCCATACCAAAGGTTAGGGAGAATAGAGGTTGACTGGTTGACCTCTTAGGGGTGGTTCGGCAGGCCCATAGTACACTATAAAGCTCTTAGGCCCATCTTCTTTTGGCTGTCATGAGTCTCTTTTTTATTCCACCAATTGTTGTACTTGAAGCGTTGGCTTGGTCGTTGGTCTAAAGGTAGGATGAGTAGAGTTGTAGAAGTTGATTCGGCGTTTGGGGCAGAAATCCTTGAATGGGTCCACTAAAAATTAGTTTTCATTGACTGAGATGAAGGCATACAGTATACCAAACCGACCACAAGAATCTTTTGATGTATTTGTCCTCAATTGTAACCAATGGCTAGGCTTCAACCCACTTGGCGAAGTAGTCGACGGCTATGGTAAGGAATCTAAACCCTGCTGTTGCTATTGAGAATTTATCGACGATAGCAAACCCCCACTGAGCAAAGGTTCTTGGTCAGCTGATGAGAGATTGGAGCAAACTATTGACACTTTTCGCATTTCCAAACAAAAATTTTCAACGGTTTTCTTCATGTTCGACTACCAGTAGCCTTTAGAAACTGTTCTATGTACAAGTGACCAGCCACTCAAATGTGTCGACATAGAGAACCTTTTCCCCTTGATGTCCAATGCCAAGGCCAACCCGGCAAGAGCATGTGCATGTGCATTATGCTCTCGGCCTACTTGTTCAAGACAAAATCCCTTGAACTTTCTAGTTAGATGTTTCGCTTGATTTACAAATCTAACCATCCGATAGTCTCCTGCTTCGTATCCCCTAGCTGGTTGACCACGAGTTAGGAATCACTGTACACAACCAGATCCCCGACTCCTATCTCCTCAGCAATACGGAGTCCAGTAAGCAACGCCTCATACTCGGCCTCGTTGTTGGAGGCTTGGAAGTTAAGCTTGAGGGCGTGCTCGTGCACCCGTACAAAGATGCCAATAGTGCTCCGACTGCGACTCCATCTCCTACTTCATCTTTTGTCTACGTAAAGCTTTCAAAGGTCTTTGTGAAATAGTTGTCAAGCTCTAGTACACTATCTTTGTACAGTCTGTGATGTGCTTAGTTTTGCTTCAGCTGGGACGCCCCTTGGTGAGAATTTGACAATGAAGTTGGCCTAGATTTGGATTTTGATTGCCATGTGGGGGTGATATTGGGTATCCAAATTTGCTAGCTCCACAACCCGCTTGGATATTTGGTTGGGGAGATTGGCCTTCTAGAAGAGGGATTTGAGTAGGTACTTCCTTGGTACTAAAATTGAGTGGGCTTGAAAGTAGGGGGCCAATTTCATTGATGTTGATACAAGGGCTAATGCAAGCTTTCTCCAACAGGAGATAACGAGCCTCAGCACTAACCATAGTTTTGCAGGTTCAGTAGATGGGTAGATGCTCCCTGCCTTCCTAATGCACGAGAACCTAATTGACATCATGAAGGGCTATGACGTGAAATGAAGAGGTCCTCCCGATCGTTTGGCATGGTAAGAAGAGGCGCTGAATTGAGGTACTACTTCAAATATTGGAGTGCTCAGTCACGCTCTAGGATCCATTGAAGGCTTCTGCAGTTGATATTTTTCTAGATCTAAAAAAATGGCCAACATTTCTCGGAGGACCGGCCGATGAACCTATTTAGAGTGGCCGCCATGACGATAAGTCTTTGTACTCCTTTCAAAGTGTATGGGCTTCCAAGTTCTTGATGGCAATGATCTAGCTAGGGTCCACCTCGATTCACCTTCAGTTTACAAGGAAACTGAGGAATTCTCCAGACCCAAAGCTGAAGGGCACTTTTCGGCGTTGAGCTTTAGCTAATGGATCCTTAAGATGTCAAAGATTGTTTGGAGGTCGGCAAGGTGGTCGGCTTCGTGTTTGCTTTTTACAACTATATCATCTATATAAGCCTGCATTGTATCACCGAGCTATCTACCAAACATCTTCGCGACCATTTGTTGATATGTGGCCCTCACATTTTTTAGGCCGAAGAGCATTACTTTGTAGTAGAACAAGACCCTAGGACTTATGAAGGTTGTCTTCTCATGATTCGATCCATACATGGAAATTTGGTGGTACCCTCGGTACGAGTCCATGAAGCTTAACCGTGCATGCCCAACCATTGCATTAACTAGCTAATCAATACGAGACAAAGGGAAGCAGTCCTCCGGATAAGCGTTGTTTATATTGGTATAGTTGATGCAAACTCATCATTTCTTCTTCTTCTTTTTCCTTCTTGACGACAACCACGTTGGCCAGCCACATCGGATATTAAACTTTTTAAATAGCTTCGGCCTCCAACAATTGGTCTACTTCTTCGATGAAGGCTTTGGTATGTGTAATATCTAAGCGCCTTGCCTTCTGGACGACGGGACGCCGGGCCATTTCAACATTGAGGTGGTGAGAAATGAAACTTGGGTCCACGGTAACAAATGAAACTTGGGTCCATCCATGCAAAGATTTCCAAATTTGTATTCAAAAAATTGACCATCTAGGCCCTTTCAACTTCTGTCATGAAAGAGCCAAGCAACAAGAAACCAATCATGGTTGGAATTGTCAATCGGCATGGCAACAAGTTCTTCCACCCTTTTTTCGATGGCGCCCTCTAGGATTGGAGCTTCCTGTACTTCCACCCAGTGAACTAGCTCAGGCTTCACTTTGCTTTTTAGAGCTGTCATGTGGCATTTCTTGGCAGCAATCTGATCGTCAAAGATTTGCTTCTGTCCGTTGGTGTAGATATACTGAATCACCTGGTGAAAGCTTGAAGCCAGTGCCTTCATCAAGTGGATCCATACCTCTCCAACAATAGCATTGTATGGACTTGACAAATCGATCACCACAAATTTGCACTGCACAGTGACTGATCCTGCCCAGACTAGTGATTTGATTCTTCGGTCAGCCAGACGGGGAATAATAGAGCTACTTGAATAGGGAATAATACATCACCTCAGCCGAGCTCCCCTAGTCTATCAAAATCCATTGAATGTTACAAGGGTCAATGCGAACGGTGACTACCAAGGCATCGTAGGGCACCTGTACCCACTCAAAAACTAATGATTCGGTTGTTGTGATCCGTTCGAGGGCGCTTCATGCCAGAACTGACCATTGTGACTTCTTTAGCTACTATTAACCTATGAAGTTTGGTGCATAGACGTTCCTCGATTGCGGCATCCACCATGAAATGACTGATGATTCATTTCACCTCAGAGGAAATTTCCCTATTCTATCGTCGAGGAGCTCTAGCATTCGTCTTGTTAGCTTTGATATATTCCTTCAAGTGACTTCTTCGTTGTACGCTTTGCAACTGGTCGTAAGTTGTCCTTTCTCCTCTAGTAGGACCACCCCATTCTGGGGCTCTTCATCTTATGTTCGCCCAGTGCCTTCAATAGCCACCTAAAGTACTGTTCATTCTCGATTTTAGCAAGGCATAAACGAAGAGTGGAAATAGCCACGAACTCATACGGCCAAGGGCTCTTCTTCTCGTTCGGCGTTATGACATTTACACCCCATTTTCCACCATTTCCCATGCTTGACTTTGCGAGATTCTACTCCGCTTACTTCTCTTATTCCCAGCTTCTTCTAGCAAGACTTTTGGAATTTAGGGGGATTGAACACCCGCGATGGCTTCACGGAGTCCATCTCCTTGGTGAACAAAATGGAGACGAGTATGTCATGTATGATATCGAAGTGTGACCTTGTGGGCCAAGTTTTCTTCTAGGCTAGTCTCCTCCATTTGTGCTTCAGTTTGTGGCAGAGGTCCTCTATGGATTCTCTAAGTCCGCGCTAAGGGGATCATTCCTTGCGCTTCTCATGCTGGGGGCGCTCCCTTCACCACTTGTCCCCTCAGTTATCGTGCCACCTATACCTTCAATGTCGGTCGAGCTAGATCTCGAGACTTCCCATTTTGTTGCTATCCGAAGCGTGGATATAGACATGAAAAGAACTATTCACCGAGGCTCTTCTAGCCTTTGGAATGCTGGTCCCCTTGAGCATCCGCAGTGATCGTAGCGCAATTGTCGTTTTGGCGCAAGACTGCACTCCTCTGGGAACTTACGTACCCTTACCACCGTCCCATCTCCCAGCGTCATCATCGTTGCCCATCCTATCCTTTGTCGAAACTCTCTGAGGCTTGTCGTGTCATCTCCTCTTAGGTGGCATCATTCGATGTTGTTCATATTCTCCTTCCAAGCATGACTCATCTCCAACTTTTTGGCTTCTGACTTCAGCCTAGACTTGGGTAACCTCCTCTCTGATGGCGAGGTGGAATTGATCCCTCTCATTGACTCAGGCCTCCAAGGAATCGATGTAAAACAGAGAGTGCGGGTCATGGCCAAGATCATCTCAACAGCATTATGTTCGAGAACTTGCCTCTCTAGTGAATCCCATTTTGACACAGTTGGTGTAGCCATTGATTAAGACGAAGGAACAATCATCTCATGATGACTTAGTGCCAGACAATACTCATGTTTTTTTTTCAACAATATTAATACTCTAGGTTTTTTTTTCCTTTCAAAAATTAAGTGGTCTCACTTGCCACAGCACATAGCTCCACTTTGGGTCGGTAATGAAAAGACTAATCGATAGGATACCACTTGATCAACATGGTTGATGAGAATAGCCTTCATATTTGGGCCTACGATCATGAAGTGGGAAACACAACAGGACAAAAAATCCGGTTGACACAAAGGAAGCTAACTTGTTATGAGGGACATACAAATATTTCACTTGTGCTAATCTACATGGTTGAAACTTATCACTCCATGAAAACGACATCCTCTTTCCCCACACTTAAGGTCAATCGATCCACAAATCAGATATCAGTAATTACGACACGGCTGATAATTTATTCTCCTACTTGCCTATTAAACTAAAAAGTATAGCTTCTTTTCTTGCAGGGCGCCAAAAGAGGAAAAAGGGTTCTTTTCTATATTGAGATGATATATATATATATATATATTTCCAAGATAAGTATGTAAAAAAAAAGGAATTAACTTGTCGTTTACCTTTTCGCTTCCTCATCACCAACCAACAAATTAAGCAGAATGTGAGAAGCAAAACTGCACTAACAGAGGACACCACAGCTGCCACCGTGCCGTTCTTCTTCTTCCCCTGAGGCTGTTGTGACTTCAAATATTCGGCTGAAATGAAAATGGAAGAACCTGAATTGTTTCCTTATTTCAAAACCTAATGCTTTGTTTTTCCCACACAGGATGTAAAAATGGGTAGCTGTCCTCTAGGCATTCATTTTCACTGATTTATACACTATACTCGGCTTTTTTTCACAAGGGAAAAGTCTGTGCACACAATCTTCATGCACATAACAATTCCGGACAAGTTATGTCCGGATCTGTGCAGATAGATGGTATAGCGTAGCATTACTCTTTCGTAAAATGTCTTGCTCAAGCCTTCATCACTCATTATAGAATAGATAACTTGTAAACTGAAAAGACCAAGTCTGCAGCCGAAGTTTTGTGAACAAACAAATCTTGTGTGCGGTTGATGTACTTGGAGCTCTTATTTTTATTTATGGGTTTCACGTACTTCAATCAATGTTGAACACATCTTCATTTATATTTGTTCACCAAAAACTTGATGTGCACAGGTTTTGGCAGTTCAAAAGTGGTTGAAAGACTTTTTATTCAACAAATTAGGGGGTTTTGGGAGCCTATTTTTCCACTTTTTATTTTTGGTTTTTTGGATTATGACTACAATGAGTTTTGAATTTAAAAGAAGTGTTTACGAAAAAAGTACAGAATGCATTTTGCAAAAATAGTAGAATGAAAAATGGGAATACAAATCCAAAAATGAGCTCTACAGCTCTTTTTAAGTTTTTACTCCTAAAGTCCGCAATGAAGACTGAGTTCTCTCTGCACAACTCATTCTGAAAGTATGACTTCCAGACAGTCAAAATTTAAAAATGAAAATGAAAAAATACAAAAAAGAAACTCACAAACACCTTCCCAAGTGTATTGTTTTCATTTCACTTCTTGTTTCCTTTTTCTGCAAAGCATAAATTTCCCTAAGGTGATCATGTTTGGTAACGTTATCAAATTCTGTTTTTTTTTTTTTTTTTTTTTGTGGAAAATGACCGAGAACTTTTCAACAGCCTTTGTTTTACAAAACATCCCATTATCATAAATCTATGAAACTGAAAAAACGAACATGAAAGAACACAAATCTGTCACTTCAACATAAAGCGTTTAGCAACACACACAAATATAAATGGCAGAAATTAATTGCATACCAAATTCAACCGCATCAACCCGAATGTATAAATCCTGGCCCCCACTTGTAAACACTCTTGTATCTACCATGTCCCCATACCATGTCACACACCCGCTCCTATTATCAACTTGAGTAATATCTGCACTGGCATACCCATTGCACGAGCAATTTCTCAAGCACTTCTCCTTGCACTCTTCTAACCCTATACTCCTTTCTACGCGTGCCGTCCACGTGTTCGGCAACTTCGCACGTTCCACCATTACAAAACCCTCCCCATTTCCGCACACATGCCCGCCCCGCTTCCTCACACACCCGCCCGACCCATCCCTCAAGTACCAGTCACGTGCTGATTTGGGCTCGAAACCGGGCAAACACTTACACTCGAACTGACCCGACCCGGCATCGTACAGGTTACAGTTCCCATTCTGACCGCAGTAACTGTAGTGGTCGCATCGGTCCTTGGGTGCTGCAGACAACCCGACCCATCGATGGTCATTATCGTGCCACGTCAGTCTCTGAGCCGTCCCAGGTACGTTCACCACCAATCTCGAGAAAATCGAGGCATCCCGCATAAAATACGTCACAGAGACCTCGTCCTGATTATCAACGTATTTGAGGATGAAGATGAAGTTAGTTGTCATCTGGGGTATTCCGTTCCACCCGCGCCCAGTCCACGGACCCGTCCGCCATACCAGCTCCGAACCCTTGTACAGAATCAGTTGCGGAGATCCGTTAGGGACCATTTTAAAAGAGTACTCCCCGGTTCCCGGGTCATCACCTGACTTCCAAGATGACAGGAACCGGTTCAGACCAGTTTTCCGGTCGATACCAAATTTCACGGAGGGAAGTATAGCATCCGTAGGATAATCAAAGCTTTGCCACACCAACCCCCTATTACTATCCAACACCACCAAATTCCCCCAATCCAGTAGTTGAGCTGATGAGTTTGTCAGACCGGAAACGTTTGAAGACCAGAGGGGATTCTTCTGGTCTGGACCGGTTATGACGAGGTTTCCGGTGTTGTCAAGAGAGAGGTAACCGGATGTGTCGTTGATTGGGTTGTCTCTGTTTGCGACCCAAACGACGGTCTGCTCCGAAACCTTGTTGTACCATATTCCGACGTACCGGTTTCTTGATTTTCCGGGGGTAAAGAAGCCGAGGGCAAATGTTTGATTGCTGGAGATTAACAAGTCACCGTCTTTGAGTGATTGGGTTGGGGTTATGATGTCGGTGGGAGTGCAAAATGGGAATTGAAGAAGAAGTAGGAAAAGGGAACTCAGAATCTTAGTTTCATGAGACATGGCGTGCTTCGGTGACTTGCTATATCTGCTTACTTTTCTGAGGAAGAAGGTAGTCAGTCCCTGCTCAGCTCCTCGGCTTTCTGTGGTTTTTGGTTTTTGTTGAAGGTAAATGAGATATAGGACGGAGTTATTAAATACATTAACTACGTGACCTTCTATTCTTTCTTTCTCGTCTATAGGTTTATTTTACCTAAATTATTTATTTTTTATTTTTGTTTAATTTTTTCCAATTTGTTATATTTTTTTCCAATTTTTTTGGGTATGTTGTTTCGTTTCGACCAAAAAATACAAAAAGTATAAAATTATATTTAAAAATTATAAAAATTTATCAAAAACAAAAAAAATAAATTAAACAAAGTCTATTAATAGGAATCTATTTTAACTTATTTTTTGTCTTTAATAATTTTTTAATTTTTAGAAATAATTTTGCATTTTTTAAATTTATTTTTCGAGAAAAATTAATAAACAACCAACACTGATGCAACATAAAGAATTAACAAAATAATAAAAACAAAAAATAATAAGACAAGAACCACATTCTAAATAAATCACAACATTATTTAATTGCTTATGCTACTTTAAGCATGCATCTAGCTAGGTCTTTGATAGGGCATGTTTGCTGATATGATAATTAAGGCCAACACCCAGCTTTCAAAGGGCTGGTTAAATTTTTTAAATGGGGCCTTTTATATTTTATTAAAAATCAACATAATGTAGCAAGCAAAAATTATTAAATTAATATTGTATAGAAACATAAAAGTACAAAGTTTAAAAACTACATGCCATTAAAATGACCCAAAAATGTTACTTGAAAAAGTTCTGAGCTTTAAATATAAATTGGATTAACAAATTTAAAGGTCCTTTATTATATTTTTAGGTTAAAGGACAAAGGGTTGATGAATTTGTCATTTTTTATTCCTATCCAGGTATAAATATTATTAAAAATCCCTTTTTTCACCTAGTTAAAGTAATTTAATACAATTAAATTTTATAATTTTAAACTTTTTAAGCACCACAGATTTCATAATATTATATATATATATATATATATATGTATATATATATATATATGTATGTATGTTTGTATGTATGTATGTGTGTGTGTGTGTATAAAAAATTAAATTCCATAATTTCAAACTTTAAACTCCTTAGCAGGATGTCGTATGGGTCAAGTTTTTATCCAAGCGTCTTCTAATTTCATTGGTACTACAAAAGCCAGAACTAGTTAGTGCTCATCGAACAGTATTAATCGAAAAGCATGTACCGTACTTTTTAATAGGTAAATTAGAAATCAAAGATAACTATTATAGTAGAATATATAGAGAGCATGTATCGCATTTTCCAACTAAAGTCACCTTTTATACTTAGCATGACTTGGACTCCAAGCCAATATGCATGTGCGGAGCATGCTCCCCAATGACGTTAGAAAATAGTTGTCCCTTCCCTTACGTCGTGCATGCATGACATACCCAGGTCCAGCTTAGATGTAACTTGCTAGGACTACAATTGGATACTCGGGTGGCAACTGATTGGAAACACGTGGCCTACGTCGACCTAATGGAAACTCGAGCCTCCCCAAATGATGCGCACCTATAATCTAGGTTGGTAACGCGAGGTCTCAGGGGCCATGTTGGGCTTCAATCCTACCCATGAGGTTACTAAACTGTTAGGCTTAATCTGTGGGGTAGTCCAAATTTGATGCCAATTTGCCGCACTATAATAGCCCCTCAACTCTTTGTCAGTTTGGCTAATCTAGTGTTGACTGAGATTGTGAATCGGTACCAAGGGTTGATTGGAAGGCTAAAGGATTGAGAGAATATTCCATAAGTGTCGACATGTTGGTCATGCCTTTGTGCTACGGTACCAAGTGGTCCCTAGTCAGCTCCTCTGTTTTCTAGTACTGATCTTTGGTTTTTGTTCAAATGAGATATAGAATGGAGTTGTTGAATACATTAACTATGTGATTGTCCTATTCTTTCTAGTCACGGATCAATAATTTATACAGGTCTATTTCACCTAAATAAAGAATTAAAAAAATAATAGGACAAGCGCCATGGTCTAAATAAATCATAACATACATAATTTTAGAAAGTAAAATCTTTAAAGTACTGCATAAGACAAATTTATCAAAAAATTCAAAATATAAATGTATGCTAAGAAAATTTTCTAACTCAATTATCTTACGTATATATCACTCACCATTATGTATGTCAGTCTTTAAATGTTTTTACTAGTTTAAGCATCTAGCTAGGTCTCTGCTAGGCTATATTTGCTGATATGGTAGACAAGGCCAACACCTAGCTTTTGAAGGACTAGTTAAATTTTTTAAATGGGGCCTTTTATATTTATTTAAAGATCAACATAATTTAGCAAGTAAAAATTATAAAATAATATTGTTTACAAACATAAAAGTATAAAGTTTAAAAATTACATGTCTTTACAATGACCCAAAAATGTTACTTGAATGAGTTCTGAGCTTTAAATATAAACTGGATTAACAAATTTAAAGGTTTTTTATTATATGTTTAGGTTATAGGACAAAGGGTTAATGAATTTGTCAATTTTTATTCCTATCTAGGTATAAATATTATTAACAATCTCCTTTTTTCACCTCAGTTAAAGTAATTCACTACAACTAAACTAGCAATAACCCGTGCTATACACGGAAATCGTGAAATTAAATGAAAAATATTCAATTACGTTAGTTTATATTTTTTTACAATTGTAATAATTAATTCCCATTGGAATAACGCATTGTAAAACACGTAATTTTCATAGCATGTGCAACTTGAAATATTTTTAATATCTTATTCTAGTCTGTATTTTTTAGTGAATCATTAAAATTAATATCTCAATGACTAAATTAACTTAATCAAGTATTCATTGGTCAATCTTACCTCTAAAAAAATTAAAATAAAACATCAACATTCAAGTATTTTGATAATTTAAAATAATTAAGAATAACTTTTAAAAGATAGATTGTATAATTATGAATCACTACTAGCATTTTATCTCAAAATAGTATTAATATTTTTTTGAATAGAGTAACAAAACAAATAAAAATTTCACAATATAAGTTAATACAATATTTGTCTACTTATATTACAAAATCAAAAAAATTCAACCTAATATTTAAAAATGTGTAGTCAATAAAAAATAATGATATTTCTTAATTAGACTTATAGTAGTTAGGAACAAATTATCAAAGACCTACTTGTAAACCTAGCTAAGAAGCATATATAAATTTTAATCTATAGTTTAAATATGAGTATAAAGTTACAATTAAGATAATCTTTTTAACTTAATAAAATTGTGAATCCATAGCACAATTAATTTTTATATCCAATTTAACTTTTCAATAGGTACGTTTGAATGCGAGTAAAATTTGGTATTTTGCATATTACCCAACTTAATA
Source organism: Arctostaphylos glauca (assembly GCA_019985065.2). NCBI lineage: Eukaryota > Viridiplantae > Streptophyta > Magnoliopsida > Ericales > Ericaceae > Arctostaphylos > Arctostaphylos glauca. Next base: position 16,916,846 of record JAHSPW020000001.1, on the reverse strand, counting down.
TGTCGTAAAGATGTTATAAGAATAAAGTCTCCTACACCATAACAAATACTACTGATCATCTAATAAAATTCAAAATACTTAGTATATTCCATCACATTCGTTCTTATTTTTAATATTAGACGACCTCTTTATATCTTTTACATTAACGTTTGGAAACAAAAGAAATCTAAAGAAGAATTTCTTTTAATCTTTGATCTTGATATTTTACTTTATTTTGGCTTTATTTCTAATCGTCAACCTACTTAACTAATCAAATTGAAACCGCCTAGAAAATTAGCCAACTTGTTGATCTTAAAAATGAGTGACTCTACAAAGGGTAAAAAAATATCAACATGATATGATCAGTTGATTAAATTATAATATCAACTCACTTATTATGATCCCGTCACATATCTACGATACAAATAAAGTTGATTCATAACCTTAATTAAAGCAAATATTATAAAATAAAATGAGTGACATTTAAAAAAAGAAAAATACTAACCACCGCCCATTAGGCGGTGGATAATATGTAAAAGATACCTCGATATCTGTACAACACATATTGACATCCGCGAATATGTCTTAATATCTATAAAAAGTTCATTGATGTTTGTGTTTATTTGATCTTATGTAAAAATTATTCACCACCTAATGAGCGGTGGTTAGCAAAACTCTTTAAAAAAATTATGAAATAAAATATAGTCTATCTTGATTTTATTCATACAATATTTTTAAAAAAATATTATAAAATGTATTTTTAAGAAAATGAAGAAAAGTTAAAAAAAAAAAAAAGGAAGGTGGAGTCACTTTCAATCTACCTAGATCTCCCATCCGGTATCATCAAAAATATTGTGCTAGAAAAAAACATGGTTTTAGCCTTTTGTGACTTTAAAACTGATCGAGCTTTTTAAAAATCAAAGTCGAGAATAATAAAAATGATATGATTATATATTAATTTATATGTAAGAAGTTATTACTAAAACTTCTTTCTATGCAAGAGTAAGTACATTTATTTTTACTTTAATTTTATAAATCAATTTATGTGTAATTTCTTAAATTATTATCCCTATTTACACAAATATATAAACACGTAGCTATATATGTGTATGTGTGTAGACAGATAGAGATAAATAGAGAAAATTATGAAAATAAAAATATCATAAATGAAATACAACAAGTATTTGAATTTGAATTCAACAAATATTCATGCAATATTTTTTTAGGCATAAAGTAATATGTGTTATTTTAAATTTTTATCACAAGGCAATTAAATTTTGCCACTTGTCACTCTCAGAGCGACTCTCGTGAAAAGACACCATGCAACAATATATAATATAGATTCTATAATTTCAAACTTTTTAAGCAATACCGATTCCATAATTATATATATATATATATATATATATATATAATTAAATTCCATAATTTCAAACTTTAAACTCCTTTAACTGGATGTCGTATGGATTAGGTTTTGACGCCAACCTGCCGCACTATAATAGCCCCTCAACTCTTTGTCAGCTTGGCCAATCTAATAATGTTGATTAAAATTGCGAATCGGTGTCAAGGGGTCGACTGGAAGGCTGAAGTTGTGAGAGAATATTTCATAAGTGTGGACATGTTGGTCATGCCTTTGCGCTACGGTACCAAGTGGTCCCTGGTCAGCTCCTCTGCTTTCTAGTGGTCTTTGGTTTTTGTCGAAATGAGATATAGGACGGAGTTGTTGAATACATTAACTGTGTGATTGTTCTATTCTTTCTTTCTAGTCACGGATCAATAATTTATACAGGTCTATTTCACCTAAATTATTTACTTTTTATTTTTACTTCACTTTTTCCGAATTTATTATATTTTTAACAATTTTGTTGGGTATGTTGTTTCGTTTCAACCAAAAAAATATAAAGATTATAAAATTATGTTCAAAAACTAAAAAATTCATTAAAAACAAAAAAAAATATATTAAAACAAGGAAAACTTATATTTCAGTCCCTTCTCTTAGTGTTTATTATGTTTTCATCCCATGCACTTTAAAAAATTAATTTCTTGTCCTTTCTTTGAAATAATATCGAAACTACCCCTGGTCAATTTAACCCCGATTATAATCAAATCCCTAAACGCACGCCTATAATCCCTACATACACGGCAACCTAAATAGGGTCTTCATCTCTGGAATAGGAAATGTCATCCCCAAAAATTAGGGGACCGAGGAAAAATCGGCCACCATCGTCCGTTTTGGGACCTCGCCACAAATCTAGGTCTCAGATTCCCTCAATCGATCGGAAACGTAGACAAAAAATGCACCACTTTAATGGAATTACGACCGCCTGATTTGATTGCTACTGGCCCAAGAACAATCCCTTTCTTTGAATGTTGTTACTGCCATGTTTTGATTTGTACGTTCAGTTTTCGTTTGCTCATGAATTAAGTGTTCATAGTCCTTTCACCTGTTTGTTTAACCCTACATTTGGGTTTCCCTGATATGCGATATGAATGTTGTCTACGTTGATAGTCTTGTGTCTTGGCCTGACGTTGGGTTATTGTGATTCGAAAGGGTTTTGTCTATTGATTTCTACAGTTTACCATGTTGTTGCTGTGAAAAACAAGTTGGAACCTGACGTCCAGTACCATGCAAATGTACCATGTTTCGAACATGTTTGGAACATGTTTACTAAATGTATCATAATCCCTTCAAATTTAACATGTCAGCCGTCTCGATATTTGTATAGTGGGACTCTTTGAATGTACTGAATTTACCATATGTTGGTACTTCAATGTTACCATTTGTGCATATTCCAAACCGAATTTACCATTTATGCATAACTAGTTTTAATTTCCTTGACGATATTAACCAGCCTCTTTATAGGTGTTACATGCACTTCATCTGCAACCAAACTAGCGATTAATTTCGACGTCATACATGTGTTTTTAGGAGTCCCTATTGCAACCCCACAACTGTGAGTATTCACAAATTTTTTAATGCAAAAGTAATTGTTCGTTGGACAAATCCTAACATGCAACTCCCACACACATCCCTTTTCCTTCCTGAACTTACAATGAGCTGTCAATCTGATTTTGTCATTCTTCATTAAAACATACTCGAATCCTCTCTCGATCGCATACTTCTTCAATGTAATATGGAGTTCTGAAACTCCTCCCTCGAATTTCTGTCCAACTCCTGTAATTCCATTAGACCAATGGGCTAACAACAAACTATTACGTTTGTGGCTACAAAATACAGGAATATAATCCACAATACCATCTGACCCCTCACCATCAGTTGATTGGACCATGTTATAATCCATATGGCCTGTCATACCATTAGAATTTTCATCGTTGTCTTCTCCATCACCGATATCAAAGATCCCAACTGTTGAGTCCTTAACAAGTACCTCAATATCTTCATAACCGGCACTCTCTGCAAGCCCGAACATCGTACTCAAATCGTCATTTTTATCCAATAGTAGATTTTCGTTGTCAACCAACAAGTAACTCAAAATCACAGATTCAGGATCCAAATGACCCCATCTGCTGTCACATACCTTGTTCAACCTGTACAAAGTTCCAGTTGCGATCTATCTGAATTGCAACAATCTTTACATTATGCCTACAAATTAGTATCAAACCACCATCAATTACAACAATCCTGTAAAAAAAACAAATGGTAAAAATCGGTGTTAACAAATTCAAATGTTAAGCAGCAGCGTAACACATACAATATATAATTGCAAAACAAGTAGAGAATATGGTAAATTTTATGGACATGAACAGCAACTACAAGCCATGGTACACTTACCGCTTTCATGGTAAAATTGACGATCATGATAAATTTACTATTAAAGATGAGGAATGGCCATCCATGGTACATTTGCTTATAACACACAATGAGTTGTTGCAATCAGGAGTATAATATGGTACATTTTGTGGAAACGTACAACACCTACAAATGAAAGGAAAGCTTCTTCTAATTTCTCTGGTATTGCAAAAGCTAGAACTAATTAGTGCTCATCGGACAATGTTCATTGGAAAGCATGTATCGTACTTTTTAATAGGTAAATTAGAAATCAAAGAGAACTATTAGAGAATATAGAGAGCATGTATCGCATTTTTCACCTAAAGTCATCTTTCATACTTAGCATGACTTGGACTCCAAGCCAATATGCATGTGGGAGCACGATCCCCAATGACGTTAGAAAATAATTGTCTCTTCCCTGAGGTCGTGCATGACATACCTAGGTCCAGCTCAAATGTAACTTGCCAAGCTACACTTGGACGCTCGGGTGACAATCGATTAGAAACACACGGCCTGGGTCGACCTAATGGGCCCTGACTCGGTCCTCCCCGAACAACGCGCACCTATATAATCCAGGTGTCCGACCCATGAGGTTACTAAACTATTAGGCTTAATCTATGGGGTAGTCCAAATTTGACGCCAACCTGCCGCACTATAATAGCCCCTCAACTCTTTGTCAGCTTGGCTAATCTAGTGTTGACTGAAATTGCGAATCGGTGCCGAGGGTTGACGGGAAGGCTGAAGGAGTGCGAGAATATTCTATAAGTGTGGACATGTTCGTCATGCCTTTGTGCTACGGTACCAAGTGGTCCCTAGTTAGCTCCTTTGCTTTCTAGTGGTCTTTTGTTTTTGTTAAAATGAGATATAGAATGGAGCTATTGAATACATTAACTACGTGATTGTCCCATTCTTTCTAGTCACATATCAATAATTTATACAGGTCTATTTCACCTAAATTATTTACTCTTTATTTTTATTTAATTTTTTCAAATTTTATTATATTTTTATCAATTTTTAGGATATATTGGTTCGTTTCGACCAAAAAACTGTAAAAAAATATAAAATTATGTTTAAAAACTAAAAATAAATCATTAAAAGCAAAAACATAAATCAAAATAATGTTTGTTAATAGGAATTTGTTTTAACTTATTTTTCGTCTTTAATAATTTTTAATATTTAAAAATAATTTTACATTTTTTAAATTTATTTGTCAAAAAAAACCAGATAAACAACCAAAATTTATGCTACATAAAGAATTAAAAAATAATAAGACAAGCACTGTGGTCTAAATAAATCATAACATACATAATTTGGTAAAGTAAAATATATTATTTATAGAGCAAAACATGGTACTGCATAAGAGAAATTTATCAAAATATTCAAAAATATAAGTGTATGCTAAGAAAATTTTCTAACTCAGTTATCTTACGTACATTTCACTCACCATTATGCACGTCAATCTTGATTGTTTCTACTAGTTTAAGCAGCTAGCTAGGTCTTTGATAGGCCACGTTTGCTGATATGGTAGACAAGGCCAACACCAATCTTCCGAAGGACTAGTTAAATTTTTTAAATGGGGCCTTTTATATTTTTTTAAAAAATGAACATAATTTAGCAAGCAAAAATTATAAAATAATATTGTATAGAAACATAAAAGTTTAAAGTTTAAAAATTATATGTCATTACAATGACCCAAAGATGTTACGTGGATGAATTCTGAGCTTTAAATATAAATTCGATTAACAAATTTAAAGGTTTTTCAATATATTTTTAGGTCATAGGACAAAGGGTTAATGAATTTGTCTTTTGTTATTCCTATCCAGGTATAAATATTATTAACAATCCCCTTTTTCAACCAGTTAAAGTAATTCAATACAATTAAATTCCATAATTTCAAACTTTAAACTCCTTTAACTGGATGTCGTATGGGTCATGTTTTGATGCCAATTACCTGCCGCATTAGAATAGTGCCTCAACTCTTTGTCAGCTTGGCTAATCAAGTGCTGACTGAAATTGCAAATCGGTGTCAAGGGTCGGCTGGAAGGCTGAAGGAGTGAGAGAATATTTCATAAGTGTGGACATGTCTGTCATGCCTTTGCGCTACGGTACCAAGTGGTCCCTGGTGAGCTCCTCTGCTTTTTAGTGGTCTTTGGTTTTTGTTGAAAAGAGATATAGGACGGAGTTGTTGAATACATTAACTGCGTGATTGTTCTATTCTTTCATTCTAGTCACGGATCAATAATTTATACAGGTCTATTTCACCTAAATTATTTACTTTTTATTTTTATTTTTATTTTTCCAAATTTATTACATTTTTATCAATTTTTTTGGGTATGTTATTTCGTTTCAACCAAAAATATATAAAAATATAAAAATTATGTTCAAAAAGTAGAAAAATTCATTAAAAACAAAAAATAAATTAAAACAAAGTCTGTTAAGACGAACCTGTTTTAACTTATTTTTCGTCTTTAATAATTTTTTTAATTTTTAGAAATAATTATATATTTTTTTAAATTTATTTGTCGAGAAAAGCCAATAAACAACAAAAATTGATGCAACATAAAGAATTAAACAAATAATAAGACAAACACCACGGTCTAAATAAATCATAACATACATAATTTTGTAAAGTAAAATATATTATTTATAGAGCAAAATAAACATAATCATAACATACATAATCAACACCCAGCTTTCGAAGGCTTGGTTAAATTTTTTAAATGGGGTCTTTTATTTTTTTAAAAAATCAACATAATTTAGCAAGCAAAAATTATAAAATCATATTGTATAGAAACCTAAAAGTTTAAAGTTTAAAAATTACATGTCATTACAATGACCCAAAATGTCACTTGAATGAGTTCTGAGCTTTAAATATAAATTGGATTAACAAATTTAAAGGTTTTTTTTAATTATATTTTTAGGTTATAGGACATAGGGTTAATGAATTTGTCATTTTTATTCCTATCTAGGTATAAATACTATTAACAATCCCCTTTTCTCAAGTAAATTCAATACAATTAAATTTCATAACTTAAACCTTTTTAAGCATTACCGATTCCATAATTTTATTTATATATCTATATATAGAAATATATATATATATATATATATATAATTATATTTCAAACTTTAAACTGCTTTAACTGGATGTCGTATGGTTCAGGTTTTGATCCAAGCGTCTTCTAATTTCTCTGGTACTGCGAAAGCCAGAACTAGTTAGTGCTCATCGGACAATGTTAACCGGAATGCATGTATCGCACTTTTTAATAGGTAAATTAGAGATCAAAAGATCTATTATAGAATACAGAGAGAGCGTGTATCACATTTTTCACCTAAAATCACCTTTCATATTTGAGCATGGCTTGGACTCCAAGCCACTATTTATGCGCGGAGCACACTCCTCAATGACCTTAGAAAATAATTGTCTCTTCCCTAACGTCGTGCATGACATACCCAGGTCCAACTCAGATGCGACTTGCCAAGACTACACTTGGATGCTCTGGTGGCAATCGATTGGAAACACGTGGCCTGGGTCGACCTAACAGGTCCTAACTCGGTCCTCCCCAAACGACGCGCACCTATAATCTAGGTTGGGAATGCAAGGTCTCAATGGCCATGTTGGGCTTCAGTCCAACCCATATTGAGGTTACTAAACTTTAGGCTTAATCTATAGGGGTAGTCCAAATTTGATGCCAACTTGCCGCACTATAATAGCCCGTCAACTCTTTGTCAACTTGACTAATCTAGTGTTGACTGAAATTGCAAATCGGTGCCAAGGGTCGACTGGAAGGCTGAAGGATTGAGAGAATATTCCATAAGTGTGGACATGTTGGTCATGCCTTTGCGTTACGGTACCAAGTGGTCCCTTGTCAGCTCTTTTGCTATCTAGTGGCCTGGTTTTTGTTGAAATGAGATATAGGACGAAGTTGTTGAATACATTAATTAGGTGATTGCCCTATTCTTTCTAGTCACGGATCAATAACTTATACTAGTCTATTTGACCTAAATTATTTATTAATTATTTTTACTTAATTTTTTCCAAATTTATTATATTTTTATCAATTGTTTAGGATATATGGTTCGTTTCAGCAAAAAAAAATAAAAAGCACAAAATTATGTTCAAAATCTAAAAAAAAATAGTTAAAAAAATAAATAAATCAAAACAATGTCTATTAATAGGGATTTGTTTTTACTTATTTTTCGTCTTTAATGAATTTTTTTCTACACTACTGAAAATTTTAGATTTAGCAGCGGTTTAAACCATCACAAAAGATCCTAAAAAGTGTTGTTGTAGATCCGAGAAGGCTATACCTATAGTTGGCTAAAGCGTTGCAAGATGACCGTCAGTGTAGGGTTATAACGATGCTTTTGCAAGTGCTGGTACAAGTCTTATTTTACTGACGCTTTATTTAGCGATGCTTACAACCGTTGGTATAAATAATTTACCTTTCTAGGCAGCGATTGATCCAGTGTTGGAGTATACTCCGACATCAGAATTTGCATCTGTCCCATGAGTTCTGACACTGGAGCTTCGGAGTGCTCTGAAGACGTGGTCTTGTGGTAGAGAGCTCGGAGTTAGAGATTGAGACTGAACGGAGTCCATTCGAATTTCGAGAGAGTGTAGCTTTGCCGGAGAAGGGAAGCGAACGGTTAGGTTAGGCATATCAGTGAAGTCTAATGTATCGTTGGTAATTTGTTGCTTCCAATGGGGAGGAGAGAGAGGTTTGACTTGTTAAAATGAATCTGGGTGTCATTGGCATTGGTTCACCACTTTTTTGGGGGCATACCGATGGTTTATTATTAGCCGTGACTAACATTAGGTATACGGTAACGGTTTATAAGAAACCATCGCTAAAAAATTTCTTTTTAGTAACACTTTGAAGGCGTTGCTATTTCCTACTTATACCATCGGTTCTTTGTACCATTGGGATATATCCATTTTTCTATAGTGATACCTTTTGGATTCATTTCTCGAGATGAACCAATAAACAAGTAAAATTTATGCAACATAGAAAATTACAAAATTAATAAAAACGAAAAAATAATAAGACAAGCACAACGGTCTAAATAAACCATAACATACATAAATTTGTAGAGTAAAATATACCATTTATAGAGAACGTCATAGGCGTTGTTTGATAACTCATTTTAGCACTCAAAATAGAATATATCAAGTAAAAAGGTATTAAGTTCGTTTAATAACGAAACTTTGAGAAACTTAATATTTAATTATTTAGCAAAAATAAATAGTAAACAATTTAGTAGATACCTCCTATTTAATTAAAAGCGTTGAACACACTCAAATTTTTTTTATAAAAACAAAAGCTTGTTTACTACCTTATCGACCACCGCCACCCGTAACATTTCACTCACCATTACGTACGTCCGTCTTTAATTGTTTCTACTACTTTAAGCATCTAGGTATCTTATGGTAGACAAGGCCAACACCCAGTTTTCGAAGGCCTGGTTAAATTTTTGAAATAAGGCCTTTTATATTTTTTTTTAAAAGTCAACATAATTTAGCAAGGAAAAATTCTAAAATACTATATAGAAACACAAAAGTATAAAGTTTTATAATTACATGTCATTACAATGACCAAAAAATGTTACTTGAATAAGTTTTGAGCTTTAAATATAAATTGGGTTAACAGAATTAAAGATTTTGTTATTATATTTTTAGGTTATAGGACAAGGGGTTAATTAATTTGTCATTTTTTATTCCTATCTAGGTATAAATATTATTAACAATCCCCTAGTTTCACCAGTTAGAGTAATTCAATGCAATAAATTCCATAATTTCAAACTTTTTAAGCACCATTGAGAGAAAAAGCTTCTACTGAGAGATCTCTTATTTTACGACAGTTCGGACATCTTATTTTCTGATCAAATTTTGATGATCCGAACCGTTCAATATATTTAAAACATATTTTTAAGGGTTAACACGAGAAATCAACTCGAAATATTATTCGGAAAGACTTGGGTCATTCAATTTTTTTATAAAACTGTTCATGTCAGCATTTATAAAAAAAAATTTAATCAAGCCTTTCCTGATAATGTTTTGAGCCGATTTCATTTGAGTACTCTTGAAAACATGTTTTAAACACATTAAACAGTTCGTATCATCAAAATTTGAAAAGAAAATAAGATGTCTGCACCATAGCAAACTAAGAGATTCCTTATTAGAAGGAGACTCTGTGTGTGTGCGCACGCGTGTGAACTCCTTAAATTGGATGTCATATGGGTCAAGTTTTGATCCAAGCGTCTTCTAATTTCTCTTGTACTGCAAAAGCCAAAGCTAGTTAGAGGTCATGGGACTGTGTTAACTGGAAGAGTAATGCTAGGTACATAGATCCTCTGGACACATCCGAATAAAGATATGTTCCAAACTTTTAAATGCATGTAGGACCCACAATAATTCAATGACTCATGTGCATCTAACGATTTTGGTCACATCTTTGTCCGAATGTGTCCAAAGAGTCCGTGTACCAAGACTTTCCCTAACCGGAAAGCATGTATCGCACTTTTTAATAGGTAAATTAGAAATCAAAGAGAACTATTATAGAATAGATAGCGTTCATGTATCGCACTTCGAGCAGTGTGTCACCTTGCAAGTTTTTTCTGGCAGGGCCTTCTCCTTTGTTCGGGACCCCTCCGTTGTGGGCATTGCCGTCCTGATGAATCATTGACCAAGTTCGAGCCATTAATGGAGGATTATTAGTGGAAATTAAAGTGAAGCTTTTTCTTTTTGGGATATTGTCAGTCGTTCCCACAAACGATGCCAACTGATAATGCTTCCAATGAGTTCTCCTCGGTTGTCATTTGTAAGAAAGCTAGAGACACTGGTGTGGTGCTGGCTAATACCCCTCCCGATGTCTGAGTCAGTGATCAAAATAACCTAGGTTGCTTGGAATGGTAGTCAAATTAATTCTCTTAAGACTTTTCGAACGTCTTGTATATTGACTTTGGCCTCCTTTTTCCTTTTCGGTGTCGCCCTTTTCGGAGTTTGTTGGCGATGAGGCTTAGCCCTTCCGTGATCCTTATCCACAACATCCATTACCTCCCCTCTAGGCAGACGTAATTGTCATCATCTCCACTTCTGAAACTTCTTAACTTATCTCCACCTTTTTCGTCCCAGATCCTTATCTTTGCTTGTATGGGACGCACTCTCAATATAGACACCTTCATGGCCAAGTAGACAAATGATCTGAGAAGAGCAGAGGGCCTGAGAAGAAGGCAAGTCGAGAAGAATAAATCTACTCGTCATTAATTTTCTCAAATATCACGTACTAATAGAAAGGCAAAACAACCAAAATAAATAGAGGGGGCTAGAGCATATAAACGAAATATGTTTCTCAAAACAAAATAAACTATTTTGCCTAATTAGCAACATGTACCAAAAGACATAAAATTTTATAAGCTAAGAAAATATATTAAAATCTCTCTCTCTATATATATATGTTTGTATATATATATGGAGAGAGATATGTTTGTGTGTGCATACTATATACAATATTTTTAAAAACTAATCGGGTCAATGGATGGTTGGGATTTGAGGGAGCTGTAGTGCAATTTGCCTCCTTGAATCCTAGATGGTTGAGTTTGACTTTAAATGAATAGGTTACGTTTGGACAATCATTTATTTGTTAAACGGATCAACTCATTAAGAATTCAACTCATTTATAATTATTATTTCAAATTCATTTAAATTCATCCACTGACTCATCATACCACGGACGCATACGCTCATACAAAACATGTATGTATGCCCGTATGTAGTTTTTTTTATTATTATTAGAGTGCCTATTTTAAAAAGGAGGTTAATAAATAGAGAACTTCAGCTAATTAGAAACTATATTTGGGAAACCGGCTCAGTCCAATCATCTTCTTGAATCCGTGTAGGAAATAGGAACTGCCGAACTCAAATATGTAATACTCTAAAGACTGAAATGCAAGATAGTCAGCTACTTTGATGGACATTACTCTCTCTCTCTCTCTCTCTCTCTCTCTCTCTCTCTCTCTAAAACCAATCCTTATGTTGTGAATTTATTCATTGTGGGTGAACTATTTATGTTAGTCACATAGTTTTTTGTTCTTTTTCTCAAATATAAAAGAATTGAAATACTATTTGAATGTCATATAAAAGTTTGGTTCGGTTCCAATTCTCATTAGGTCCCAATTCGAGATATTAATCATATTCATAAAAAAATCAAATCACACGGATACCCATCAGATATGATTGTGGTTTAAATGAGTAAAAACTGTTCGCTTTCGGTTCTACTTCTGTTTCCGATTTTGTTTCTGATTTTAGATTTTTGGGTCTCCATTAGATTTTGCTAAAATTCAAATCGAACCATCCTCTTGCCATTGCATAAGAGGTGTAAAGGGTAACTCAGAAATAGTTAGCCTGGAACACTTTCTTGCAACAGACACTTTATGATTTGGCACCGGAATTATTCAGTCTCATCCGCCCTCTCTTATCCACGAATCAAACTGGGAATGATGATGAGAAATATATAATGCTGCAAAACCATATTTAACTTCTTTGGATTCCAATTTTCGTTTCCTATAGCCGATCACAAGTTTAGGAGTTTGGTTGAGCAAAGCTGAAACTACTAAGCAATTTAACTGGTAGGAAATTTCTATACAAAAAGGTTGTAGGAAATCAATCCCATCTATCTACCATGAAGCATTGATACTGTTACTTCATTTGAAACGAGAGGATTTTTACCGGTTGATGAAGAATCCGTCTCGGTAATAAACCTTTCTGAGTACAACCCAGGTTGTTTTGGCTGAGGAAGTGTTGCGTTTTCGCTATCTATCATTAACAGAACAGCTGACATTGTCGGCCTGTCTTCAGGACGTTGTTGCACACATAAAAGGCCCATATTGATACATCTTACCACTTCTGATGTGGAAACCGGACTCTCCATCAAAGCATCTGCTAGATTCATGGGCCTTCCTTCGTTCCATAGTTTCCATGCCTAAAGCAAATAGCAATTCATAAATTCATTCCCACACTTGAAGAAATTGTATTATCTTTGGAAAAGAAAAATTACACTCACATGTCCCAAAAGATTGAGGTCATGATTGGGATGGTAAAACCCTCTGTTCCTCTTGCCACTTACGATTTCTAAAACCAACACACCAAAGCTAAAAACATCGGATTTCACTGAAAAAAGCCCATCTAGTGCATATTCTGGAGACATGTAGCCACTACATATCACAAAACAAAAAGGTGAATGGTAGGATATATAAATAAAAATGATAAGAGGGAAGAGATGAAGGGATGTACTTACTAAGTCCCAAGAACCCTATTTGTATTTTCTTCAGATTGATCATCTCCAAACATTCTTGCTAAGCCAAAGTCCGAAATCTTAGGATTCATGTCGTTGTCCAGCAAAATGTTGCTAGCTTTCAAATCCCTATGGATTATTCTCAATCTTGAATCCCGGTGAAGATAGAGAAGTCCTCGAGCAATCCCTACTATTATGTCAAATCGCTTTTGCCAATCAAGTGATGTACCTCTTGTTTGACCTGATGAGGCAAAATATACACCCAGCAAAATATGAGGAACTTCAACTATATATACATCCAGCAAAATATGAGTAAAAGATTTCAAAGGTTTAGGTGCTAACTGAAGATATATAAGTCTAGACTTCTATTCGGCATGTACTCATAGATCAACATCCTTTCCTCTTCGTGAATGCAACATCCCAAAAGCTTAACCAGATTCCTGTGCTGCAGCTTTGAAATGAAGATAACCTCATTCTTGAACTCTTTGAGGCCTTGCCCTGAAGTCTTGGAGAGTCTCTTCACTGCTACTTCTCGTCCAGTTGAGAGCTGACCCTATGGTTTGTCATGGACCTTTACGTTATCCAAGAACCAAAGGCATTGTACAATGACTAAAATCCTAAGAAGAACACTTATAACTTTTTTCGGAAAAAAGGAAGCGGGCACATTTTGTACACGCTTAAATATGTAAATTGTGTGTGCATATTGTAAATTCATAGCCAAAATAATTACCTTGTAAACAGGACCAAATCCACCTTCTCCAATCTTATTGTCAAAGGAGAAATTATTCGTGGCAGTTGAAACGGTGGCCAAATCAAACAACGGTAATTCTAGGTCCTCCTCCGCAATCTTTTGGCTGTTTTCTTGGACCCGTAGGCTTGCAGTCTCCAATCTCTGAGCTGTATATACTTGGAAGTCGATCACACAAGATAAATTTGATGCATATAAGTTAGGGTACCACAATAATCCCTTCAATTTTGAATGTTTAGATTAGACTTCTATTTTCTGGCTCATCACATTATGTGCTTTTTCCAACATCTCCCAATGCATATAATCAAAGTTTCAACACAAATTGGAAATCCTCACATGAAGAATAAGTAAAAGAAAATTGTTATAACAAGAGTAGGAAAAGCTCCTTTATTTATATTTCTATTATGAAACAAAAATCCTCGACTAATGTGATAATGGCTTGGAGCAAAAGTCCAAGTTCTTGGATTGGCTCAAAGTCTAAAGCAGCAGCCTTTGAAAGATCTGATAACCCATTTGCAAATTCTGGGTTATCCTCTTTGCTTTGTTCCGATTCCCTTAAAACCTTGTGATGAATACCTTTAATCTAAGGTAAGGAAGATAGAGAGGGAAAGGCAGAAACATTAGTAGAAAGTAAGTTACCAGTAATTCTTTTATAAACTCTTCTGAATGAAATCTTATGTCCGTGAATGTACCAGATTTGAAAAATCACGCATATAGTTTGTTTCTCTGTGATGGGGTGTGTACGTACTTTTCATTCCATGACAATTGGTATCAGAGTTACAAATAGAGACAGAAAGAGAACACCATAGATAAGAGACCTCTGTGGATAGTATTCAGCTTACCCTACCCATATTAGCTTCAGTTCTTTGATTTGCCAGCCTAGCCTTGAAGCGCGTCTCCATCTATCCAGAAGTAAGTGTAGTTCACCGGTTCCACCGAATGCTCCTATCTCTCGGCAAAGATCGCATGAGTGTGCAGTTATGCTTCAGATGATTTGCCATACAATGATCCACCCAATTCCCGTTCTTTTCCGGTGCACTCACTTTATATCTCTGACAACAAGGAAGGACGCGGTGGGAAGGAAGGACCCCTAGCCTCTATCTAGCCGATCATTCCGCTGGCTCATTCGTATAGGAGGTTGGTGATAGACTGGTGAGATGCTATCTCTTGGTCTTCTCGTTGGGGAAGATGGTGGTTGTTACCAAGCGCAATGACTATCAACATCCCTCTATTGTTGGATCCTTCTCAAAAGAATGGACCAAAACTTGTCTTCGGGCCCGGTACTCTCTTTCGTCGGTATGCCCCTTGGACCAATAGGAGGTAGAATACTTGCTTGAATCCCAACCTTTTCTATCATCTTTCATTTGGATAGTGAGTACTTTTTATAATAAGAATTCAAGTCAAGAATAATAATCGAACTGGAGGAGCTTGCCAAGTCGTAGTATGACCGAAGCCTCCTGCCCAAAGATTATGGTGAAATGTCATTCTATTCTAGGCAGGTGAGTATCAAAAGGGAGACTCACCAAGCTAATGCCATAGGATTGAAGACTTGAGTGTGCGATTTCTTAGCCGTTCCTGAGCAATTCAACTCAAGGAGGCTGGAATCCTCAGTGAAATCATCCCCGGCGAGGATCTCTTGGGTGAAGGTGCTAGTGAAATGCCCAATCACTTCATTAATCAGATGCCAAACTTTATAGGGTGCTCATACACTCCTTACAAACAAATACTATTTTGTGCAAGAAATCATTCTTCCTCTAGACGACAAAGAAGTGAGTCACACGTGCTGCCCAAAGTTCGCTCGTGGACTATCCGCCAATCCACGCACCTGAACACTCTCACACGCCAGCTGAAGGCAGAAGATGTTGACTGGGATGCCACGTCAGCCCTTGATTGCGCCCGTCGCCACGTCATCGCCACCTCAGAGTCACATGTCAGCCACATCAACTGTGGGATCCCATTTTGTCACATCAAGGTCACATGTTATCCACTCAGCAACCTTGTGTCATACAATTAGCGTTGACTGGGCTGCTGACTCAGCCCAAAATTTTGTGTCGGTTCACTATGTACCGGTTTAAGACTGGTTCAACTTCAACCAAAAACATACCCAGTTTAGGCTGAAATTCAACAATATCATACCGGTTTTGACCAATTCTTGACTGGTCTCGATGTTTTGGATCCAATGGCGTGCTCAATTTTCTATAATCCGGCTGAGGAGTTGGTGTATTGTCTATTTTTGGAAGAAAAACGTTTGCTTTTGGCATTTCGGTATCAAATATTATCCGTGGTAGAGCCTAAGGCAATCAGGTGTCACAATTCACTAAAACAAAGATGCCAGATTCCTATACCATCTATGCAAGATGTACTTGTACAGTACCCAAGGCAAAGGTTGAAGTCGAAAAGTTTACTGGAACAACAACTTCAGAATGTAGCAATGCGAGGTTAAAAATTTTTTGATCAACAACACCTAGATCTTACCTTGGAGGATAAGCCCAAACATATGGATGAAAAAAACTGGAATAAACTGAACCGTCAAGCTCACGACATGACTCATTTGTGCCTAAAGCAAGATCAAAAGTACTCTATAATGAAAAAAACAAAGGTTAAGGCCTAATGGCATTTGCTAGCAGAGAAATACATAACGGAAAGTGTAAAGAACTGTCTCTACCTGAAGAAGAAGTTCTTCCATTTTCAGTATCGAGCAAATAGCTCCATGAATGAAAACTTAAATGAGTTCAATAAAATACTTATTGATCTTCAAACTCTAGATGCCAAAATCCTCGACAAAGACAAAGCTCTACTAATATTGAATTCTCTTCCTGATGAATATGACCATTTGATCACTACTTTGTTGTATGGTAAAGAAGAGATTGGTTTTGAGATTGTGTACAAATGCCCTTATTAATAACCGGTATCAAAGGGAAGAAAAAACAGAAGCATAAGGACACAACTGTTGAAATTATGCTTACAAAAGGCAAGCCCCAACCGGAGGAAGTCTAACATGCTAATAAGATCCTGAAAGATGTCAGTGCCTATTGCCGTAAGAAAGGGCATTCGAAGTGAGATTGTCAAGCTCGCCAAAAAACAATTGACAATCAGGCCAAAACCAACATGACAACTGAAGAGGAGAATCTGGAGTTTGCACTAGTAGGTTTGTCATATGATATTCATTCAGGTGAATGAAAACTATATTCTGTTGCTTCCTATCATATAGGACCAATATGGACTTGTTTACCAGCCTTCAAGGAGTTGGAAGGTGCTTCAATCTTTATGGGTAATGACTATGTTGTAAGACTTTGGGGACAGGTAACATCAGTTTATATTTACCTGAAGGATCCAAATTTCTTCAGTCTAATGTTAGGTGTGTTCCAACTTTAGGACAAAATCTTCCCTCTTTGGGAGCTTTAGAGTCCATGGGATTTGAAATTACTTTGCTTGGTGGAGCTTAGGAGTTTGTATCAAGCACCCTGGTAGTGATAAGAAGTACACGACGCAGCAACTTGTATGTCCTCGAAGGGAATACAATTGCAGGTGAAGCAACCACGATTGACAGTAAAGATCTTGGTTTAAAAAAAGGCATTGATTTGTTGACAAAGGTTACCGAGATTGGGATCAAACTAAGTTTGGATTTGGTCCATCTGAAGTTGAATTAAGCACTTATTCGCGTCCCTACGAATTCGGCCAATTAATGATAGCCTTGGAATGGAAACTGATGCATCTCATGTGTCATATGTCCTTTGTTTCTTATCGAAACCTGAGGACAGAGACTAGTTTGTAATGTGGTAATTCTTGTAATTCAACACCAAAAAATTCTATCAAAATGAAACTTTATTATGAAAGGAGAAGGAATTTTAAGTGAGACCATTTAGAAGGAGTTTTATTGTTGATATCGAGTCTTATTTGCTTGGAATTTGTTTCTAGAAGTTTGCTCGAAATTTCAGAAACCTGGCTCTTCTGTTTTGGATTGTTTCAGTAACCTGTGTTCCTGTAATCTGTTTGCTCTATATCTGCAATTTAGTTTAGCTTAGCTCAATTCAATTGTGGTAGTCCTGCTTATTTGAAGAACTTTCTGCTTCTGCCTGTTTCTACTCTCGAATCTTATTGGTCCGAACTAATGGAGTGTTCTGTATATTCTAGCTTTTCAATTTCTGAATCATACCTAGAACAAAATTGATTCAAGACTTCTTGCCAAGGCGAAGATTGTTGAAAATGTGAAATAATAGCTTGGAGCAGAAGTCCATATTTTTGGATTGGTCAAAAGTCCAAAGCAACAGCCTTTGAAAGATCTGATAACTCATTTACAGACGCACATCCTTGTTTCTAGAGTAAAAACTGAAGCTGGGTTTGGTATTAGCTGACCACCTCTTTCAAATTTTATAAAGTGCATTGCTTCTGGAAAACAAACCAAGCTCCAACAGTACACAGTTGGTACATAATTTATGCATCCCAGTACACCAACAACTAGGAAAAGCCTTTTCAAAGGTGCATTTCTAGATCCGAGAACACATATGGTGATAATTTATATGGATCCATGGATTTTTTTCAACTAAACAATACGTCAAACATGTGGATGATATTAACTAACGAGCCAATTATTCCAAAAAGAAAGTATGGAATTAACACTTACCTTCTGTTCTTTGATTTGCTCGCCTCCGCTTCCTAATAATATACCAGCTGCTTAAACCCAATACAATAACCCCTGAAATTACCGTTGCTGATGCAATCAATGCTCTTCGTTTGCTCTTATTGGAGCCTCCTTTCGAGTACCCACCACAAAAAAATTAAAAGCCAATACATATGTTAGCATCTAAAGAAGTTATGGAGTTGCAAAAATACTAATGATCGCCTAGAATTCTTGAACAATAATCGGAAGATAATTTTTTTCTCATACCAAGGGTTAATACATAAAACCGCGAAAAAACATACTGCACGTACTGCACACTCCCACTGATGTGATTGTGAGTAGAAACATTGATTCGAGGGGTTCAAAGTAATTCTCATGGGATTAGATTAGACATTACAAGGGTTCTTTATTTTTTTTATCCCAGGGTTAAGAAAGCCAATATATATAGCTTCGTATCATAGTTTGGTTAGGATCAGAGTGATCTATTCTATACCATACCGGTCTCGTAACTATATTGAACCACTATGTCATCTCGGCCTGTTTCGGCCGATACCATACAATTCTTTTTTTTTTTACCTTCAATTATGATTTTTTAAATAATTAAAATAATTTTCTTTTATGTTTGTTGATTTGTTTTTATGTTTTAAGGCTTTATTTTATTTGTCTAATGTGATTTTTGTTAAAAAATATTATTTGAGAAATATAGATTATTTTTAGCGATAAATCTTAAACGGTAATGTCGGTATACACAAGTACCAATATGTACTGCACAGTAACAAACTGAATACGGTCGTCGGTAGAACGACTCGACCTAGTCAGAGTTGACTCGACTCAATTGACTCGCTCTGACCCTGTTGACTAGGTGAATTGTAGTTCACTCTCTTAACTTTTAACGTCATAATTCAGTCCCCAACGTTTTGAACTTTTAGTTCAGTTCCTATGAAAGTTTTTACGATGTGTTACTAACTAGAAACGATGTATGGACACATCAGTGATCTTTTATTTCTGCTCATACCTATGTTGTTGTCATACGCTTTTGGAGCTTTAAAACGACCATTTCGAGCTTTTTTCAGACATTGGAGGTGAGCTTTGGAGATTTTACAAGCAACTTGGTGGTGATGAAAAGCACAAGGTGCAACAACTTGTACATCGTTGAAAGAAGAACAACTACAGATGGACCATATAGCAATTCTTTTTTGGTTGGAATTTAGTTCTATAAGTTTGCTCGAAACTTCAAAAAAATTCTCGTCTCTAGAATATCATTTCGGTAAATTGTGTTTTGGTATTCTATTTGTAAGAGCACTAATATTGCAATTCATCTCAATGCAGTACTATTCAGCTTAACTCAGTTTGATTCAGCTAAGTTTGAAATTTGTCTATTCACTGTCACTTGTTTCAGTTCTCTTGACTCTCATTGGTTGTGAAGAGTCTTGTTTGTTCTAGTCTTTTGATTTTTTACCTGTTGGTAGCGTGATTTGTTCAGGAGATTAGCTCAAATTACTGGAAGTAGATATCTGCAGCCATCTGCAGCCATTTTTGCTAACTTTGTGCATTGACTTGATTTTCAAGCATGGCGATTAGTAGTAGCTTCTCCCCTCTCCTACAAATGTGCAACCTGTAAACCTTTGTACCAAAAATCACAATGATTGTGAATTTGGGTGGATTGGACGAGCGATTGTAAATTTTATTCAAAATACAAATTTGATATCTTTATAGTAGGCGATTTTTCAAACTACGAAAATATTTGTTTTTCCTTTTGATTGCTCGTTTGTGTGTAGGGGAGACCCAAATTAACATTATATGCGGTAGTGCGCAAAGATTTAAGTCTACTAGGGCTAAGTGAGCAAGCAGCACTTGACAGAACTCTTTGGAGGAAAAGAATTCATGTAGCCGATGCCAATTGATTTGGGACATAAGGCTCAGTTTGGTTTGGTTTGATTTATTGCTCGTTTGTGTGTGCGGATTTCATTTTTGAATGCACAACACACAAAATTAGTCCCAAACATAATTATATCCCACACTCCTTTTTGTCTGTCCAGGGATTAGGGATAATTTCTTACAAGGTGGATCCATGTGCTTTCGTCTAATCTAATTCCACTTCAATCCAACCCTCCCAATTAAACAACTCCATACAGAACAACAAGCAAAGGTACTTGTACTATGCACGAGAGCACGCAAATTCGTTATCGAATTGCAATATAAAACTAAATATAAAAATTGTATTGGAGAGAAAATTTGAATATGAGGAGAACTTTGAAGTTTTTTCCCGTGTGTGTGGGAACCCCTTATCAAAGTATAATTTAACATGAGGATGTGAAAATTATATTAAAAGAAAAAATTTGAAGGCGATGATAACTTTGAATATTAATTTTTTATGAGTGTGAAAACATTTAGACAAAAATATTAGTTTTTGTGTTTTGTGTGGTTTTTAATTTTGCAAAAAGGGTATCATGTGTCATCAACATATTTTTATCGTGTAGTATGAATATATAAATAAATATGGCACATCAATGGTACATTCACATTGTAAGTTCCGCACACCACATCCACCGCACACAATCACAATGCTAGTGTACATTGTGTCTCACATTGTGCTACGGACGTGGATGCAGTATGTGTTTTTTGTTGGGTTTATGTGGTTTCTATTTCTTGCTTTAAGCACTTAAAATCTCTTGTCCTTCTATATCATCAGTTCATATAACAAGCTATGATAAAAAAAACAATTTGAGTGCTTAGTTAGCAAGTATATATAAACATGAGCCACTAGACATTCCAGGCTTATGGACTCGAACTCTTTAACGACGACACGAACTATGGCTAAGAAATGGAAGAAAAAGTAAGAGGCAGGGCACTCAGATGATAGGGGAATCAACATACTTAGGAAATGCAAGAAAATTTAGCAAGTACGAGGGGGAAAAAAAAAACCATCTCGGATTAATAAAAGTTTTTTATTTTAGAATCTTTAGTGACCAAAATGTTCAGTCGCTGAATGTAGACTATTTTGGCAGCAACAACAGATTTTAGGTGTTCAAACTGAGACTTTTGGCAACTAAATTGCAAAGTTAATCGCTAAAAGCAGGGAGTTGGCATCCAAAATTAAAATTAGTTGCGAAATATTTGGTCAAAAAAGTGCCCGCAACTTTTTAGCCGTGGTAAACTAATTTTTGGCAACAATATGTGGGTCGCCAAATACATCGTTTGGCTATTAAAGGGCACAATAACTACAAAAGATGACCATTTTATAGAATAAATTTCAAAGTCATTAGCAAATAATTTCTTAAACATTTTTTCATTAACGCACTTTAATACTATAGAACTATATTAAATTTCAAAGTCAAAGCCAAAAATGGTTCTATAGTATTAAATGGTTCAGATATATGACCAGATGTGTGCGTTTGGTTTGGCTTTGTACGGGGCCGTGGTGTTAGTGTTTATGGCTGGTAGGTGAAGTCTGGTTGGGTCCTCACCAACCTTTCCTACCACCTTTATGTTTTTTGTACTCTCCCTTCTTCTCAATGCATCATCTTTTTATCCTTCAAAAAAAAATATTACAGCTAGACAAAAGTCTATTTACATGAGTATAATAATAATAATTCACTTATTGAATGTAATATATATATATATATATATATATATATATATATGTTGTTTAGAGCAAGTGCAACAAGGGTGAACAAATCTTTAGCCAAAAAAATTAGTGAACAGTTCTTTATTCACCCATGTCATTTTCAACACTCCAACAATACTACCTATACTCACTCTCTACTATTAAAATACTATTTTTTACTTTTTTAAAATATTTACAATAAAGAACCCATTTTGAGAGAGAGAGAGAGAGAGAGAAATAATAAAAAATTAAAAGGGTCATGAACAGTAGCGCATCAAATGGGGGTTGATTTAGGGAGGCACTATTCATGAAACCCATTTTGTTAACCTGTTTAGGGAGTTTGTTGCAGCCTGCTTTTTGAGTTGAACTGAGTAAAATAGGGAGGGGGATGGATTTGTTCACTTTGTTGCACTTGCTCTTACTTTAGTAAGATAGCTAGTGGTTAAGTGTGTGGTGAGTATTCAATGACGTGTGAGTTCAATTTGTCAGTTTAATGATATTTAATTACTAGATCTTTTTGGTCACAAAATCATAGTCTTTTTACGACCAACTTACTTTTTGGTAGCCGAATACTTTTTGCCACGAGCCATAGGCGACAAAAGCCGCGACTGAAATATGTAGTCACTGAATATATCAGGCGAATAAAATTTGAAACTTTTGGTGATGAAATGACTAATAACGAATATAGTTACTGAATATATTTGGCGATTAGATTTAAAGATTCATTTTCTTGGCCGACATAGATAGGAAGCACGAGAATGACCCAGCTGGGGGCCAAACCACTGAAAAGGAAATGGAAAAAAAACTAGCAAATACGAGACAGGGTACTTGATGATAGAGGGACCGACATAGTTATGAAGAACAAGAAAAGGTCCCCAGGCCTTCCATGGCCAGAAAATTATATGGTAAAATTATAAATCAATTTTCATGTTTTCAGTATAAGACTTCATGCATAATGAAAATCATGTCATATTTACGTTTAAGGTCTCATGTGCATAGCACTGGTTAGTTAATTTATATGCAAAGGGATGATAGGGTCTAATGCAGTGCGGAACTGTCAAAAACACTTACCGAGTTCAGAAGCAGCCATCCGTATGTACAAGTTCTGTCCACCTTCATTGTAGTCTCTGATATCAACCAACTCCCCAAACCAAACCACACACCCACTAACATCAGTTTGAGCGAAACCCGTACAAGAACAATTCCTCAGACAAGCCGCTTCGCAATCCGCCTCACTCATATCACTCCTATTTCTCAAAAAGTAGGACGTTTCCGGCAATTTCAGCCTAGAAAACCTCTTAAACCCTGCAGCCACACTACAATTCAAAGCCGTCTTCGGCATACACCCATCTGACCAGTCCAACCTATTCCAATCTAATGGCAATCTTGGCACAAACCCATCTGCGCAATGACAAATAGGTGAATCATTTGCGTTGCAAATAGCATATGCCCCACAAACATCATAGACATCACACGAATCCCCTTGCAGTGTTATTATGGGGACCCACTCGCCGCTCCTCTGGTTCCATGTGAGGTGCTGAAGTAGTCCTGCTTGGCTCACCACAAACCTTGAAATAATAGTATCATCGTTGTTGACAAAGGAGTAGTACACAAAAGTTGTATTGAATACGAAACTTGGAGTAAAAACTGGGTTTTTATTGAGTGGAGGACCTCCACCAAATCGAATACCGTCCCATGGTCCACTTCGATACACGATCACTGGTCCTTTCCGAAGGACTATTTGGGGGAGGCCGCGGTGGTCGAATCTGTAGGTAAAATCTTCGGAGGATGAATCTTGCATGTTGTTCCACGAAGTTAAGTACCACTCTTGATTTTTTTCCAGATTCCATCCCAGTTTCATTCCGGGTACTAAGGTATCACATGGGTAATCAAAGCTTTCCCATAGATAATCCCCTGAATCATTATCTATCAAAACAAGGTTGCCAGTGTCTAAGAGCCGCAAAACAGGACTGGCTGCTAATACTGATGTATTTGAGGACCAAATGGGATTTGTTTGGTTTGTGCTGATGATTGTTATGTTGCCAGTGGGGGTGATTGTGAGGACACCAGATGAATCTGTCAATGGGTTGTTTTTGTTGGCCACCCAAATGGGCGTTTGTAACGTGACTTCCTTGAACCATATTCCGAGGTGACGGTTTCTGGAGTTGAGTGGAGTGAAGAAGCCTAATTCGAAGGATCCACCGGCTGAAACTAGTGTGCCGTTGGTTATATCTGCGAGTGTTTGGTTAGGGGATAGGGTGTCGAGTGCGGTGGTGAATTTGGTGGAGAGGGAGAGGGAGATGAAGAGGAAGAGGGAAATGAGGGGAAGGACCATGGTCTCATGATCGTGATTAGCAGAAACTCAAAACATTTTTTCTTATTTAAATTCCAAGACGAAAACGCGGTTGGACTTTTGAAGTTTGACGTGAATAAGACGGCCTACCTTCTCCACTACTCTATAACATTTCTAGAAGAGTGGAACCATCTCCCTTTTGTCTATGAATGCCGCCTGCTTATATAGACTCTATTGGGTCAAATGATGGATAAGTTATTTATTTCACTGTTATGCCCAACTGCTCAAAAAATTTTGTTTTTTACATGTTAGAAAAATCTATATACTTCTCAAATCTCTACTCGAACCATCGACAAAGATTCAACTTCTTTGTAATGGGTCAAATTATCGGATCGATCTGTATTCTAGATGATGGACCGAACATGTCCATCAAGTGGGTTGTCGGCACATTGGATCGCCGACCTGAGACAAGCTCAGCGTGTGGGCCGTTGCCATGCTGCACAGCTAACCTAACGTTCAACATGTGGCAAGAACCTTCTTGAATTGGAAGGAACCGAAATAGGAAGGTGCAATATTTTGGTATGTTTATGCTTAGGAGACTCATTGTGCTGCAAGGTAATGGTCAGATTTGAAAATGTACAATAAGGAAAAAGATCCTAAGATATTCAATTAACAAAATAAGGCATTTGATGACTTATAAATAAGGGATCAGGAGGCAAAATCAAATAAACTATTAATTTTGAGTACAATTACTTTTGTGCTTTCACACCACATGTTCTAACTTAAATATTAAAATGTCTTCGGACTAGCAACGGTTGAGTGGCACTAACTGGTTGATTCTTGCATAGGCTACAGAAGCTATTTGGATTGAGGAAACGAATTGGATTAGACTGTGGATATTCGTGACTCCGCTGGGGACGAAAATCACTTTTTCCCATTAGTACATTGACAGGGTTTCATTTGATGAAGGAAGTCAAGACAACCAGGATCAACGGGAAGTATCCCTTGGGGCCCTTTGCTCTTGGTGAGAAAAGGCCATTGATCGAGGAAGTTGGGTTCTGGAGTCCTAAATCACTAGTGGGAATTCCCAGGCTCACTATGTGGGATTACATCAAGTAGTTGGAGCGCACTCTAGAAAAGAGGAATCAAGCCCTCAACATACTTGGAGGTCATTCAACTTAGAAAGGAAATAAAGAAGACCCAGGCGTTGGCGGCCATCTGGACAAGGTATGGGGGCATTCAAAGACAAAAAGCCCTACAATGGAACAGAAAGATGAGAAATCTTAACGCGTATTAGTGCGTCACAGGCTAGGCTCCAAAACCAAATAAGCAAATTGCCGTAATGATAGTAACAAATGCATCGTCCATGAACTCTGACACCAAAATGGTGGCTTGGAGCCCGCAAAGAGGATCATAAGGTCTTGGCACTATAAAGGATGGAATATCAGGAGGTAGACAGCAGTCTGGCAACTAGTCTGACTGTAGGCATAATAGAGGCTGAACAGATCGCAGAACTCAAAGTTGAGTTCAAAAAGCTCTACCAGTCGAATTACCGACATGCCTATCCTAAAAATGTCTATGGATACTTGTGAGATAGTAAGGCCAAGCTCATTGAAGACTCGGTGAAGCCATGGGTGAAGGGGGAACCCAGCCCTAGCTCTTTCAATAATTGCTATTACTGATAGATTAATGTAGTCAGGCTGAGGCTCGAGCACGTCGCCCGCTGGCTCTGGGGTGAGATGCACATCATCCGAGATGGAGTAACGCTTCTTGAAGGGTTGAACTAAGAACTCGACGACAAATATGTCTTGGTACTTGTTCAACTTCTTCTTCGGTGCCATGAAGGAAAAACTAGCAAAGCAGTAGGGGTGGAAGGGTAAGAATACTGCCATGGAAAATTAACTCCTAATATGTCGGCATAACACCGACCAAGAGTTTAAAACTATATTCAGCGGCATGACAAGGGCGTCGAAAAGTGATGATTGATGGGATTGGCGGGCACCAAAAGTTTAAAACTATCGGATAATAGGTCGATGGGGCAATTATAAGGTTATTGTTCATGTTTGAAAAGTGCTCAGAAGTTCAAAAAGCACCAAAAAGCGTTTCAAATAAAGAATCCTGTGTATGGAAGAACAGAGGATGGTTGATTTATTTGAAGAAAAGATCGAAATTGCCCAAAAGTTGTTCGCAAGTGAAGACATGAAGCACTCAAAGATGGAAATAGAAGATATAGAGGGAATTGGAGAGAGAGTAAGGAAAGAAGAAGTGATTTTCTCTCTCCTCTCCCAAAATATATATGTGGAGGAGACCAAGAGGTGTGTGAGAAACGAAGCAACGTGATTTGGAGCTGTTCGATATCTGCCATGTGGCAAGATCCTAGAAAAGGGTAATTAATGCACTTGAGATGGCGCGTGTGAAGTGAAGCGTTGCTCTGACACTTAACCAATCAAAGATCACCATAAGTTAACATGCTGCAGCTTTATCATTTCGGCCACACGTATCAACCAACTATCAGTCGAATCGACGCCTAGTTGAGTGGCTATTATAGTGGACCAAATTGTTGGGTTGACCCGTATCCAAGATGATGGGCCAAAACTTGAGTTGGGCCCAGGATGGAATGGGACATGTCAATCAAATGGGCTATCAGCACGTTGGATCGCCGGCCTGAGATGGGTATAGTGCATGGGCTGTTCGATTTTAATTTTTTAGTTCTATAAACCGGACCGAACTGAATTGAATAGGTAAAAAAAAACTCAATTTCTTTGTAATAGGTATCTTTTTGTACTACTTATTTTTTGTAATATGCATTTCTTTGTAATATGTATTTTTATAATTTCAAAAATATGTGTTAGTTTATATTGGGCTTGGCCTTTTGGTATTTAAATATTTATATGTGAATTGAAAAATTAATTTTCTTTTTTCTCATTTAGCTTGATTTAACTAAATAAAAAACCGAACCGACACCGAATAAATCAAACAGAACTAAATCGAAATAGTTCGATTTTCGATTTTGGTTAAAAAAATTATAAATTAAATGGTCCAAGTCTTTTTTCTAGTCAAGACCAAATTGAATAGCAAGTTACACTCCTTAGAAAGAGAAAGGAAGCAACGAAGAACAAAGAATTCAAGAGAAAATAAATCTGCTATACGATTTTTATTTGAGTGGTAATATTTTTGCAATTAGCCTTCTGTATTTTTTTATCCTCAATTAACTATCTCACCCCCATGGGATAATAAAATACTCCCCATATAGGGATTATAATAATCATGTATTACTAATTTCGGACTGCAAAACAGAAAGCCGGTGAAGAAAAACATGAAATTAGATGCCCTTAGTCCAATTCCAAGTGCCTAATTCCCGAATTAAACGAGGCCTTAAGTCATTAAACCATCCAAATTGCGTATTAGTTAATAGTTTTTAGCCCTTATGAACCACACTGCCCCGATTGGATGCAGCCTTATGGGGTGCCTTAGCTAAGGCATGTCTTAGTTAAGGCTGGGCCCACCCATAAGGTGTTGATTGGCAAATTTTTTGTGTATGTATTAATTAGCCCGGGGGCTAATTAAAGCCCCAAGAAAATTCTTATTTAGCCTTACCCCTCCCCCCTAAGGCTAACTAAGATAATGTGTTAACTTTAACAAATTACCAAAATATCCACCATTCCCTTATATGTATATGTATATTATGTATATATATTTTGGATATATATATATATTTCGTACATATTTTGATATACATTTCGCGTATATATAAATATATACATACACGCGCACACACATATATATGTACATATATTTCATATATATATAATATATATTTAAAGTGTGTGTTACATATATATATATATATACACATACATATGTACATACATACTGATAGTATAAGTACGTACGTACATGTATATATATACACATGTATAAGTATGTATGTATGTATGTGTACTATATGTATACTAAGTATCAGTGTGTATATATATGTATATATATATATACATGTACTCATAGTATAAGTATGTATGTATGTATGTGTACTGTATGTATACTAAGTATCAGTATATATATACATGTACATACGTACTTATAGTATCAGTATGTATGCAAGTATGTATGTGTATATATAAATACACACAATACACACATACATATATATTTAAACATATGTATATATACACATACTTATACTTATACTGATAAATATGTAATATACATAAGTATATATACTTATATAAAATTATATATACCTTATATATATAGATATACATAAGTATATATTTAAGTATATACTAATATATATAATTATATATACCTTATATATATAGATATACATAAGTATATATTTAAGTATATACTAATATATATATACTTATATATATTTTATATACATATACTTATAGTATAAGTATGTATGTATGTATGTGTATATATAAACACACACACACACACACATATTTAAACATATGTATATATATACATACTTATACTTATACTGATAAATATATAATATACATAAGTATATATACTTGTACATACTTATATAAAATTATATATACCTTATATATATATAGATATACATAAGTATATATTTAAGTATATACTAATATATATATACTTATATATTTTATATATACAGTATATAAGTGTACTTATATATATTAGAAATATATCAATATGTACAATATAAGTATACTGATATATATCATTTATAAGTATATATTATACATATACATTAAATACATGACGGGGGCAAAAATATCTCTTGACAATTTAACACATCTTTCTATTGTCTAACACATCAAAACTAATTCTTTATCCAATCAGTAGATTATTTAACACACTATCCTTAAAAGTTACATCAATGTGGGCCACCCTGTCTTATTTAATACACTCACAATTTTTTAACACATCCTCTTTATTTAACACACTAAAAACTAAGGCGACATCCAATCGGGCCCTTAAATGTGCTAATTATGGATGTGCAAGTAGTCTCTCTCTCTCTCTCTCTCTCTCTCTCTCTCTCTCTCATAAAATCAAACTCTCGTGTCCCAAACAATTCAGATCGACTACACAACTTCAATACAGTACCAAGGTAAAAATAGTTGAAACTTTGTGGGTTTAGTTAATGATATTCAAAGGAAAGAAAAACAAACAAAACAACAAAAAAAGAAATTGAAACGATCACTTGACTTTGCAAATCAGCGGAGGATTCCAGTAATCCACATTAACTTCCCTTTTCTGTGTATTATTGATGATATGGTTATCATCTTCAAAGATTACAAGAATAATTTTCACAATAAATGAGCCTAATAATCTTTTATTGATCCTAATCGACCATCACTTAAATAGGACGTCATAAAACCGAACTTTCTCCGTCTCTTTTTAGTGCTCATTACTGGAAAAGAAAAATATTTTTTTAGATAAAAATATAAAGTAAGTATGTGCATTATTTTTTATATCTCCACAAACCCAATTCCAAATTATGCAGGTAAGAATTTTATCTTTTTAACTGAAAATTGCACAACTTTTTATCGTGACTGATTAAGAAGGGAGGGTGACAGTCTTATTTTGTGGCTAAACAAGTTCATTTGATAGAGTATTCATCTGAAACGAAAAAGTTTTAGCAGGAAATGTACAAGCGCTAACAGGGTCGATAAAACACTTACCTTTAACTAAAATGACGGAACGCTTGTGAAGTGTTTGTTATAGTGATTCGACTCTCACAGTTTCAGTAGGAAAGAGAAGACACATCTAGGGAAGTGAAGAAATGTAACCCGTCTTTAAATCTGGTAAACCCAAAGTGTAGCAGCAGCTGTTTTGTTTCCACAAGATCAGTATAGAAGATAAGATACCCAACATTTTTCTGGAGTTCAAACCAAATTGAAGTCCATAATTTAGAGCACTTTTACTCTCTTTGTCGGAAGCTCAATAGCATTTTAGGAGAGGAAAACAACACATACCTCTCTCTCTCTCTCTCTGCATGTCTGTTGCATGTGCGCAGTGTGCTTGTGAGAGGCAACAATTATCTCTGTCTAGTTCTGATGCAAAGTTCTATTACCATGACAACCAAAAAAGACGTACCTAATTAAGCCTTACAGAATCTTTCCAGCAAATATCTCTTACAGTATGACCCCACACACTTTCCTGTGGCTGTCGTAAGTAATCAGTTAAGGTTTAAACATAGGGAGGCTCATAGTTATGGAGGGCCACTCCCTGAATGTCATTTAAATTGCCAGGAATGTCAACCTCTCTCCATATATGGATGAGTCTTCCGTTACTAACATTTCCTTATCTATACATAATGCTTCAAAGCAGTACAATTTATATGAGGATATTTCTGTTTGGTAGTAGTTATATTCCTTTTTGGTAGTTGTTTGCACAATCAGTTTTGCAAAATACTTTAGAAACGTGTTTTCCGAGAATTATTTTTTGTAAATAACCATTTTTCAGAGGAAACAAGTTATTGACAATATGTTTTCCATATTCTCAAAAACTTCTCCACCAGGAGACAAATAGGCTATCAAGACAGAACGTTTTTGTCTGAAAATAAAAGTTATCAGAACGAATAGGCTATCAAGACAGAGAGCGTCTTCGTTTGAAAATAAAAGTTACCAGAAGTGATTGTGCAAAACTGATTCTGAAAACAACTACCGTTTTAGGCCTCTCCTTCTATCTTGCACTTAAGGTTGTGCAAGTTAGCCCATTGACACTAACCGAACAATCCCTTGCTGAAGAAATGCCCGGGTAGAAACCCGGTTCCTTCGGTTCAGGCAACACTATGCTTTCATTCAGCAGCATACAAACCACTGACCACATTGCTGGCCTGTATTCTGAATCATTCTGCACACACAATAGTCCCACTTTGATACACCTCAGTATTTCAGTCTCAGAAAAGGAGTGTTCAAATTCCAGTGCTGAATCCACTATTTCCAGTGCATTTCCTTCCCTCCACAGGTTCCACCCCTGAATCAATCACGATTGAGCTTATCAAAATATCAAATGGGTATCTAGCATATTGGATTGTAACATTGAAGATTATGTTCATTTGCTAACTTACATGTCCCAGAAGGTTCAAATCATGGTCAGGGTGATGAAATCCCCAATTTTTCTGTCCACTTATTATTTCCAACACCAAAACACCGAAGCTAAACACATCTGACTTCGTTGAAAACTGCCCGTGCATTACATACTCTGGAGACATGTACCCACTGCATTCCGAGACAAGAACATTTTCATTTGCAATAAAGATGTCTGTTTGAGGGCTGTTTGACTTGCTTATTGCTTATAGGCAAGCCATAAGCAAATAAATTTGTTTGGCAACTGCCTCCAAGATAAGAAAATAAGAGTAGCTAATAAGCAGCAATTGGTAGCTAAACAATTTTGCTTATTCTCGTTTTTGCTTTTGCTTATTTAATGGGAAAAAGCAAATAAGCAATGTGAATGAAACGGCCCCCTCGTATAAGAAATGAGTGCTTACTATGTTCCATGTACTCTCATGGTCTCTTCCTGCGGCTGGTTTTCCTCTCCCAAAATCTTTGCTAGACCGAAATCTGATATTTTGGGATTCATCTCACCGTCCAATAAGATGTTGCCTGCTTTCAGATCACGGTGGACTATACGCAACCCTGAGTCATCATGAAGATAAACCAGTCCCTTGGCTACCCCAATAATGATGTCAAAGCGCTTGGCCCAAGATAACAGTCTTTTCCTTTCTTCATCTGAATGCATAAAATCCAAAGTCCAGTCAAATTGTCAATTTATCTAGATAAAACCAACCAAGGCCCCAGGAACAAATTAAATTTCATTTCCATAAAAGGGCCGAAACATCTCTGTTCCTTGATAACCGAATGAACTCTAGATACCTATATTTCCACCAAAACATTGAGTTGTTTTGACACCTCTTAGAAATATACACACAATGTTTCCATGCATCCCAGATATTTTAACAATTTTTTGGTAAAAACTAAATAGATATACCAGAAGTCACATCTGTCAGGGATTATTACCCTCAGCACATAGCCATATGCAGGGAATCCTACCACACCTATGTTAAGGTCGAAGATAAGGTCTCACTAGTGTGCTACAAGAGCTAAAGAGTATGTTTAGCCCAACCAAGCAGCTACAGACACTTGAACCAAAGTAGGTAGCAAGGAACTCGTAGTACTCACCCGTTGAACCAACCACTTGGTGGTCGTACTTTTAATATTATGATTATCTTTTGGCAAACTTTTGGAAATGTTTCCAAAATGTCTGTTTCCTAGCTAACCAAAAAAATAACAAATAGAAACTATTGTTGAAAATTCACCATATATTGGCCTATTTTCTTATATTGATTTGTTTCCTTTATTGGTGTATTAGCTGTCATATTATTGTCTTTCTTTATTATTTTGTTTTTCGATATTATTGTCTTTCTATGTTGGGAGGAGCCTAAGGGTCTTTTTTGTAATTGTACTCATATCAGGATTACTATATAAAGGGTTATAATCATAATCTCTAACCAACCTTTCACATAATATTATTCAACATGGTATCAAAGCCGCCCTTAGTAGAGTTTGGCTAATTACTATAGCCGCCACCACCATTAGTTATCGCAACACCAGCCACCACCAAAAACCCAACCCCGGCCCCCTCTCTACCATGAGTGCCTCTTCCCTAAAACTCAACCACCATCCCATTGCCAACCCACCGAACACCTATCAGCCACCTTGCGACATCCGCCAGACTACTGTGAGCCCCCTTTGCCACTCGCAACCACCACCAGCCTGATCATCGCTGCTCTCTGCTTAACTCTCTCGTGTTCCCGATCCTGTTTTTGATGGGCTTCTAGATCAGCCATGATCCTTCCATAAATTCCCGAATCTCATACGGCTTGTTCGTGGCTTCCAGTGTTCCTGATGTAGGACAGATTTGGAAGAACTGATGTAGGACAAATATGAAGGACTATTGTTGATCAAAACAATAAAATAGAAGTTGTTTGAAGGACTTTGTGGTGGCTGTGAATAGTGTACGTGAACAGTAACAAAGATAAAGAGAGTGGTTTAGGAAGATAGATCTAGGCATCACACCTAGATCACCAAAGGCATCACACCTAAGGCCTCTTTAGCATCACACTAAAGAAAGGAGAAAGCTTAGAAAGCTGGAAATTTTTTTAATATTCTCATTGATTCTCAAAAGTTCAAGCATATATGAATTTATAGGCTCCAACATGGGAAATGCAAAGACCCTTCCTATTCCCTAGATGTCTAGGAAGATAAAACATGTGGTCAAATAAATAAAAACAAAGAGACTTCCTATTCCCTAGAGGTCTAGGAAGATAAAACATGTGGTCAAATAAATAAAAACAAAGAGACTTCCTATTCCCTAGAGGTCTAGGAAGATAAAACATGTGGTCAAATGAAAACATAAATGCAACTAATAAATAGTCATCAAGCATTAAAAGTCTAGTCCAGCCCAATCAATAGCCCAACTTCCAAGTGGGCTCTTTGTCATCCAACATATGCCAAATCAGTGCTTGGGCTTTAGAACCATTTAGCCCACGCCTTTTATAAACTTTTAATGGTTGCTGCCAACTTCCATCAACTCTCCCTGGCTTAAGAAAACTCGACCCCAGCGAGTTAAAGGCATGAAATTTTTCATACATATCAGGATTGAGACGGTGGAACTCCTCGTCCGTAATCCACGTGCAATCTGAAAATGAACGCCCTTTCCACTTAATGAGATAGTTCTGATAACCCCCCTGTCTAGTTGAAACAATTTGATGATCGACCACGTCTTCAATTTCATCCTTCGGAAACTTGCCTTTAGGGAGAGAAGCAATTGGACCAGTTTGAGCATCATCTTCGACATGTCCAGAGTATCGGGTGAGATCCTCAACATTGAAAACATTGCTAATGCCCATATCATCAGGTAACTCAAGGACATATGCATTGGAACTGATTTTCTTGAGAACTTTAAATGGACCAGCACTCTTTGAATGAAGTTTCTTATAAACCCCTTTAGGATACCGTTCTGGCCTGACTCGAACCATAACCATGTCTCCCTCATTAAATTCAGCAAACCTTCGTCTCAAATCTGCATGTTGTTTGTAACTCTCATTGCTTATCGCAATCTTTCGTCGAACATCCTCATGGATATCATGAATGTGCTGGCTAAACACTTCAGCTTCAGCACTTGGACGAGCTGTGACAGGTAATGGAACCAAATCAATTGGTTTCCTAGGAAGCAGACCTGTAACAATTTCAAAGGGGCTACGTCCTGTAGATCTATTCACAGAGCTGTTGTATGCGAATTCAGCCATGGGAAGCACTTGATCCCAACTAGAAACATGATCCCCAATAAGACAGCGAAGTAGATCTCCTAAGCTGCGATTTACGACTTCTGTTTGCCCATCAGTTTGCGGGTGAAAAGCAGAAGAAAACTTCAGCTTTGTATTCAATAGTCTCCATAGCGTGCGCCAGAAATAACTCACAAACTTCGCATCACGATCCGAGACAATAGTCTTAGGTAATCCATGAAGCCTAACAACTTCTTTGAAGAAGAGCTTAGCAATGTGAACAGCATCCGATGTCTTTGAACAAGGAATAAAGTGCGCCATTTTCGAAAAACGATCCACAACCACGAAAATAGAATCGTGTCCTCGCAGGGTTTTGGGCAATCCAAGGACAAAGTCCATGCTTAAGTCCTGCCATGGCTCGTGGGGCACAGGTAGTGGAGTGTATAAACCTGTATTCTTCTTCTTTCCTTTTGAAAGTTGGCAAGTTCGACATTGCGATACAATTTTGGCTACATCCCGCTTCAGTTTTGGCCAATAAAAGCGATCTTCAGCCATGGCAACTGTTTTGTCTCTTCCAAAATGACCTGCTATTCCTCCTGAATGTAATTCCCAAACCACTTGTTCGCGGAGAGATGAATCGGGTAAACAAAGTCGTGGTCCTTTGAAGAGGTAACCATCATGTAAGGAAAACTCACTGTACTCTCCATGTTGTCCAGCCAATAATTGAGCATATATAACACTGAAATCCTTGCAAGAAGGATAATCTCTTTTGAGCAACTCGAAACCCACCACTTGAATAGCCATGGAAGAAAGAAGATACACCACTCGGCTAAGAGCATCAGCAACCTTATTCTCAGAACCGGCCTTATGTTTGATAACAAAAGAATATTCTTGTAGAAATGACACCCACTTACCATGTCGAAGATTTAGCTTCTTTTGAGAGTTGATGTATTTGAGTGCTTCATGGTCAGAAAACAATACAAACTCTTTAAAAAGAAGGTAGTGACGCCAATAACGAAGTGCTTGAACAACTGCATAAAATTCTTTATCATAAGTGGAATACTTTTGCTTAGCCTCGTTGAGCTTCTCACTAAAATAAGCAACCGGGTGTCCTTCTTGACTAAGCACTCCCCCAATCCCAACATGTGATGCATCGCATGCCACTTCGAATACTTTCGAAAAGTCAGGAAGGCTTAGAATTGGAGCCTCAGTCATCATCATCTTTAGGTCTTCGAAAGCCTTTGTTGCAGCCTTGGTCCAAACAAACTGTCCCCCCTTCATACAGTTTGTGATAGGTGTCATTACCATGCTGAAACCTTTAATAAATCGACGATAAAAAGTTGCCAATCCATGAAAGCTGCGCACTTCATGCAAGGAGCCGGGAATCGGCCATTCTAAGATAGCTTTCACCTTACTTGGGTCAACCTCCACTCCTTTAAAAGACACCACGAAACCCAAAAATACAACTCTTGAACTCATAAAAGAACACTTCTTTACGTTCATGTAGAGCTTCTCTTGACGGAGAACCCTCAAAACTTGTTGAAGATGAAAGATATGTTCCTCCTTGGTCTTGCTATATATTAGAATATCATCGAAATAAACTACCAGGAACTGACCAATGAAAGGTTGTAATACCTGCGTCATAAAGCGCATGAAGGTACTAGGAGCATTTGTGAGGCCAAAAGGCATGACTAACCATTCATAGAGACCATCCTTGGTCTTGAAAGCGGTCTTCCATTCATCTCCCGACCTTATACGTAGCTGATGGTAGCCACTTTTCAAATCAATCTTCGAAAATAGGCAAGCTCCGGCCAACATATCCAACATATCATCAAGCCTCGGAATAGGAAATCGATACTTGATCGTAATCTTGTTTATAGCACGGCTATCTATGCACATGCGCCAACTGCCATCTTTCTTTGGTGTAAGCAACGCCGGAACAGCACAAGGGCTTAAACTTTCACGAATGAACCCCTTGGACAATAGCTCATCTACCTGCCTTTTAAGCTCTGCGTGCTCACTTGGATTCATGCGATAGGCTGGAAGATTAGGCAATTGTGACCCTGGAATGAAATCTTTTGCATGCTGGACATGGCGCATTGGCGGAAATTCATTTGGAAGCTCTTCAGGTGCAACATCAGAGAAATGGGACAGCAACTCAGCTACTTCTTGAGGTACTACAGAGGCTGATGCAACAGCTGATTCTGAGGCTTCTTTCACAACCAAAGCATATATAACTCCCCGTTCCATACTCTCGGCTTGAAAGCATTTCTTGGTGAGAATGTTGAGAGATTTAGGATTAACTTTAGCAACCTCCTTAGGCTTCTTCTCCTTGTATTTCTCCATTTCAGCAGTAGTCATCGGCTTCAAAACAATCTCCTTATTTTTGAATGAGAAAGCATATGTATTCTCTTTCCCACAATGCTGCACATCTCTATCATAAAGCCATGGTCTCCCAAGAAGGATATGTGTGACATTCATGGGAATTACATCACACCAAATCGAATCACTATAAGAACCATAGGAAAAAGAAACTAGGCAGCGCTGCGTTACCGGAAGTGAAGTGCTATCAATCCAAGCTACCTTATACGGGTGAGGGTGTGGTTGAACGGGAAGCTTAAGGCGCTCCACTGTGGTTGTTGATACAACATTCATGCAACTCCCACCATCAATAATAAGCTTTCGAGCTTGGTTTCCACAACGGACTAGCATTTGAAAAATAGAAGTGCGCCTCCAATCTTCCGTCTCAACTTTAGGGGCTGCAAGAATGCGTCTCACTACGGAAATCAATGAAGTCGGTCTCTTCCTCTTCCAAATCATCGGTATTAAAAGCCCCAACATCGAATGAATCCTCATGGTTTTGTTGATCAGGATATTCTTCTTCGTGCTCCACTCCAATATGTAAGTTTCTTCTTGAACATTGATAGGCCATGTGACCTGTTTCCCCACACTTAAAGCACCTGTTTTCTTTTCCATTCCCTTTGTTGGCCATGCTAGCTTTGCCCTTTGCGTCAGCCATGTTTGAAGAGGATTGTTTAGAACCATTATGTCGAAAGCGACTTGCATCATTGTACTTCTTTGATGTTGTCTCTCCGGCTTGAAAGCCAAACTTTCTAGGAGATGGGTATTGTAAATATTCCTCCATATCCAAAGCGACTTGAAAAGCATGTTCGAGACTATATGTGGGTTGACGAAGCATCTCTTTCCTTATATCGGGTTTCAAACCCGCCTTGAACCGAGCAATGGTTTGACTTGGACCTTCTACCACTT
Organism: Arctostaphylos glauca; assembly: GCA_019985065.2. Classification (NCBI taxonomy): domain Eukaryota; kingdom Viridiplantae; phylum Streptophyta; class Magnoliopsida; order Ericales; family Ericaceae; genus Arctostaphylos; species Arctostaphylos glauca. The sequence continues at coordinate 16,878,978 of JAHSPW020000001.1, read as the reverse complement.
GACTCCTCATCTTTAACTCATCAAATTTTTGCATATATTCAGCCACCGACGTGCTGTTTTGCTTTAACTCGGTGAGTTGCTCACATAATTTCTCATGGTAATTTGATGGCATGTACTTTTCTCGTAACTTAGCCTTCATCTCTTGCCAGGTACCAATTGGTGGCTGCCCCAATCTCCGAATATCACCTTCAACATTCATCCACCAGATTTTTGCTAATCCAACAAGCTTCATTTTGGCAAATCTCACTCGCCAATCGTCAGCCATATCATACCAATCAAAATATTCTTCAATAGAAACAAGCCAGTCATGAAACAGTGTAGGATTGACCTTACCTTCAAAATCTGGAACCTCCATTTTAATCTTCTTAGTGATATCTCCGGCTGTATCATGGGCCTCATATTGGTTTCTTTGGATCAAATCATGGGTCCAATCAAACATGGAATTTTGTGTTACTCCTTGACGTTGATCAGCCCTAAACTGCTGTCTTTGTGGGAAATTTGCACGCTGATCCTCCGCTCTGTTGCGTTGATCTTCTCCATTTTCATCGGGATTATTATTTGCAGAATTCTCTCCTTGTTCGAGTGGTGTTGGGCCATCATTAGGTTGAGATGTTTGGCCTTCCAGAGCGCTAAGACGCAAATTACAACTATCCATTTGCTCTGCAAGTTTTAACAGAATCTCATCCCGATGGAAATCAGTTAATCTTCCTCTGATCGGTCTACCGGATTGTGTAGACATGATGCTACTCTCGCTCTGATACCAAACTGATGTAGGACAGATTTGGAAGAACTGATGTAGGACAAATATGAAGGACTATTGTTGATCAAAACAATAAAATAGAAGTTGTTTGAAGGACTTTGTGGTGGCTGTGAATAGTGTACGTGAACAGTAACAAAGATAAAGAGAGTGGTTTAGGAAGATAGATCTAGGCATCACACCTAGATCACCAAAGGCATCACACCTAAGGCCTCTTTAGCATCACACTAAAGAAAGGAGAAAGCTTAGAAAGCTGGAAATTTTTTTAATATTCTCATTGATTCTCAAAAGTTCAAGCATACATGAATTTATAGGCTCCAACATGGGAAATGCAAAGACCCTTCCTATTCCCTAGATGTCTAGGAAGATAAAACATGTAGTCAAATAGATAAAAACAAGAGACTCCCTATTCCCTAGATGTCTAGGAAGATAAAACATGTGTGGTCAAATGAAAACATAAATGCAACTAATAAATAGTCATCAAGCATTAAAAGTCTAGTCCAGCCCAATCAATAGCCCAACTCCCAAGTGGGCTCTTTGTCATCCAACATATGCCAAATCAGTGCTTGGGCTTTAGAACCATTTAGCCCACGCCTTTTATAAACTTTTAATGGTTGCTGCCAGCTTCCATCAGTTCCATCTCTTATCATGTGATTGTTAGGAGTATTTGTCTTCGTTTGCTATAGGGAGGAGAAATCTACCACAAGCTCCCAACAACTGGCAGAGAGTTAGAGTATTATCTTCAGAGACAACTCTAACTTGAGACTCATTACCACCCTATTTGATAGCCAGAACTACCTCTCTTGGTCACACTCGGCAATCTTGTTTCTGAAAAGTCAAGATTGCCTAGGTTATGTCGATGGGACAACACCATCACCACCTGTTAAGGATCCGAGGTATAAAAAATGGAAAATAAAGAATTTCCAAGTGATGAAAAGACTGGTACATTTTATGATTTCTTCGATCGGCAAGGGATATCTGATTTTGGATACAGTCAAGGAGATTTGGGATGCCCTTGTGGCTACCTATGCTCGCAAAGGGAACATAGCTTAGATATATGACTTGAAACGCACCATCGAACGACAGAAACAGGATGAGATGACAGTTCTCCAGTACTTCACTACCCTTACCGGTTTATTGCAGTCTTTTGATCATTACCAGGATTGGAACCCAATTTACGCTGAAGATATTGCGAGTTATAAGAAGTTGGTTGACAGAGACCGAATATTCAAGTTTCTTGCTGGTCTAAATCAGGAGTATGATCTCATTAGTAGTCAAGTACTGAGAATGGAGCCACTTCTATCTCTCCGAGAAGTTTCTGCCTATGTTCAGAATGAAGAAAGCCAACGTGCTACCCTGTTGTCTATTGTTCCTTCTGACCGCTCTGCCTTGGTCTCTGCTCCCTATAATGATGGTAGGAGCCAACATTGGAACTGAAATAGCTTTACCGAGAGACCTCCTGATGAGAAGGATAAGTTGTTTTGCGATCATCGCCCGCGCCCTCGCCCTCGCCCTCGCCCTCGCCCTCGCCATACCAGGGAGACATACTAGAAACTCAATAAAGACAAGGCAATCGTGGGAAAGGTGGCTGCTCTGAGCCTTCAGGTGGTAGGTTTGGGAGTTATGATAGTAGAGGAGGAGGATCCCGTGCCTGTCACACAAAGGTTGTAGATTCACCAGCTGCTAGTGATCCAACTCTGCCGCTTTATGTCGTGGCTTGATAACACCACTAGTTCTTCGTCGTCTTTTTGCCCGTTCAAGTAACATAGCTAACTCTGTCAATACACTGCATTCTCTGTCTAATATTCTTTAGGTTATTGATTCCGATGCATCTGATCATATGACTGGTGTATCCTCTGTGTTCTCTACCTATAAACCATACTCAAGTCCAAATAGAGTTAAAATCACCGATAGCACTTTTTTATCCGTGTCAGGCAAAGGTTTAGTCCATGCTTCCCCGACCTTACCATTATACTCTGTATTTTATGTTCTTAGTTTTTTTACTAATCTACTGTCTATTAGCAAAATTACTCGTGACTTGAATTGCAGCGTCTCATTTTTCCCTTCTCATTATGTTTTCCAGGACCTTATCACGAGGAAGACGATTGGCAGTGATAGAGAGGAACATGGTCTATATGTCTTGGATCTTGTGGAAGAAAGTTCAGACAGTCACCAGCAGGCTCATCTCACGAAAGTTTCTGATTCCTCTACTGACACTATCTAGTTATGGCATCATTGTCTTGGCCATCCTTCTTTTTATTTATTACAACACCTGTTTCCTTCTTTGTTAGACAATACAACTATTTTCACTTTTAAGTGTGAATCTTGTGGACTGGGCAAGCATCATCGGGCTTCCTTTTATGCGAGTAATAATAAAAGTCATGTTCTATTTAGTCTTATTCATACTGATGTTTGGAGCCTTTCACGAGTTGTTTCCCTTAAAGGTCATAGGTGGTTTGTCTCTTTTGTATATGATTTTTTTCGTACTTCATGGGTCTATTTGATGAAAGACAAAAGTGAAGTTCATACTATTTTTAAAGATTTTCACAAAATGATTTGCACTCAATTTGTGACACTTGTCAAAATTATCCATTCTGATAATGGGGGTGGGGCGGAGTTCTTTAAAGGTAGCATAATTCATCAAACTTCTTGCACTAACACCTCTCAACAGAATGGCGTTACCGAGCGCAAGAATCGCCACATCTTAGATATCACCCGAACTATGAGTTTTTGGATGCATGTCCCAAAACATTTTTGGGGTGAGGCCATCTTGACTATTGCATTCCTAATCAACCGTCTTCCTACCCGTGTTCTCGATAAACATGCACATGTCATGGTACTTACTGGGTCCTCTATGTTGTTCTCCATCCCTCCCCATATCTTTGGCTGTACATGTTTCGTTTATAATCATTCTCCTACCCGTTGCAAGCTTGATCCACGGACCCTTAAATGCATATTCGTTGGTTATTCTTCCACCCCAAAGGGTTATAAGTGCTATCATCCTCCAATCCCCAAGTGGTTTGTCTCCATGGATGTCACAGTCCTATTTCGCCTCCCCTTCACCTCTTTAGGGGGAAGTACCTCTATAGGTGTGGAAGAGATTCCGGATTTGTCTGTACCTGTGTCTAATTCTTCTAAAATACTGGGTACATTAGAAAAGGATATTGAGGGGAAAAAAGTGGGAATGAAAAATCAAGGAGAAAAGTTCATGGAAATAGTAAGTCCTCCCGTAAGAAAAGAAGATATTCTTTACCATTGAAGGCCAAGACATAAAATCATCCTTCCTGATCCGCCACTACAATCAACATCACGTAGTATAGGTTTAGGTACTCCTACTTACTCTTCTTCTTCTATTTCTGACAATGAATTAGATGATTTAAATGAACCCATTGCCACACGCAAGGATGACCTAAATTGTACCCAACATTCGATGTCTAAATTTGTCTAGTCTAGTCGTTTGTCCCTTCTCATAAAGTCTTTATTTTAAAACTTGCTTCTGTGTCTATTCCTAACAATGTTCAGGATGCGCTCACTAATCCCAAGTGGAGAGGTGCCATGTTGGAAGAGATGAAAACTCTTCATAAAAATAACACTTGGCAGTTGGTCGAAATACCGAACGGGCACAAGACGGTAGGATGCAAGTGGGTATTCACAGTCAAGCATAAAAGTGGATAGATCCCTTGAGAGATATAAGGCAATGTTGGTGGCAAAAGGACACACACAAAACTATGGAGTAGATTACCAAGAGACCTTTGCTCCAGTTGCAAAAATTAACACTGTGAGGATTCTTCTGTCACTAGCGGCAAACAACAATTGGCTACTTCATCAGTTTGATGTAAAAAATGCATTTCTACATGGAGATCTAGAGCAAGAAGTGTACATGAGCATTCCTCCTGGCGTTGAAGATCCCAAGACAGTGGAAAAAGTTTGTAGACTCAAAAAGTCCTTATATGGACTTAAACAATCTCCAAGAGCATGGTTTGAAAAATTTACTCAAGCAATGATCAAATATGATTTTAGGCAAAGCCACGGTGATCACACATTCTTCATTAAACACTCCTCACAGGGTAAGCTAACTGTCCTTATAGTATATGTGGATGATATTGTTTTTACAGGCGATGATGTGAAAGGCATGCAGATGTTAAAGAGGTACCTTGCAAAAGAGTCTGGAATAAAAAATTTGGGAAGGCTTAAATATTTTATAGGAATTGAAGTAGTTAGGAGCAATCAAGAAATCTTTATCTTACAAAGAAAGTATATCCTTGACCTTCTAATCGAGACCGGTTTGCTCAGGTGCAAGGCATGTGATACGCCTATAGAGCCTAACCAAAAATTAGGAGATGGCACAAATGGAGTAGTGGTAAAAACAGTGAGAGATATCAGAGATTGGTGGGCAAGTTAATCTATCACATACTTGTTCTGATATTGCCTATGCTGTGAGTGTGGTAAGTCAGTTTATGCATGCTCCTCGTGAGTCTCACTATGATGATGTCCTTCGAATTCTTAGATATTTGAAGTCAGCCCCCCAGGAAAGGCCTTTTCTTTGGGAGTCATGATCATATACAAGTAGAGGCATATACAGATGCAGACTAGGAAGGCTCAGTTTGCGATAAGAAATCTACTTCATGGTATTGCACCTTTGTAGGAGGTAATCTTGTCACGTGGCACAGCAAGAAACAAGCTGTCGTATCTAAATCCAGTGCCGAGGCAGAATTTTGGGCGATGTCACAAGGGATCCATGAGTTGTTGCTAAGATACTTGAGGTTTGAGCCTACAGAACCCATGAGGTTATATTATGACAATAACCATTAGTATTGCTCACAATTCGATTCAATATGATAGAACTAAGCATGTGGAGATTGACAGACACTTTATCAAGGAGAAGTTGAACAGTGGGATTATTTGCACTCCGTTTGTAAAATCTAGTGAACTGGCAGATATCCTCACCAAAGGTCTTGGAAGCCGACCTCATCATTTCATTCTTGACAAGCTGAGCATGAGAGATATCTTCGCACCAACTTGAGGGGGAGTGCTGAAGATTCACCATATAGTGGCTTATTTCCTTATATTGATTTGTTTCTTTTATTGGTGTATTAGTTGCCATATCATTGTCTTTTCTTATTATTGTGTCTTTCTATATTATTGTTTTTTCTATGTTGGGAGAAGCCTAAGGGCTTTTCTTGTAATTGCTCATATCAGGGTTGCTATATAAAAGGTTGAGTCATAATCTCTAATCAAACTTTCACACAATATTATTCAACAACTATGATCCTCGGAAGGCATGTAAAGAATGATATTAAAGGTTAGATGCCACACCGAATATGAATTTATCTAGGCTTTTATTCAGCAAGTACTCATAGATGAGCATTCTTTCTTCCTCGTGAACACAGCATCCAAACAGCTTAACAAGGGACCGGTGCTGAAGTCTCGCAATCAAACTGGATTCATTTTCAAACTGTTCATGTCCTTGTCTCGAAGTCCTAGATAGCCTCTTTACGGCAATCTGTTTTCCAGTAGGTAACTCACCCTGCCAATTCATCAGACAGAAAATCAGAAATAACTAATGAACATTCTTTAGCCTCAAAATGTTAAAGTAAAATAAGGAATTAATTACCTGATAGACAGGACCAAAACCACCTTGTCCAATCTTGTTATCATTAGAAAAGTTGTTAGTTGCAGCAGAGATGACACGTATATCATATAGTCTGAATTCCTGGTTTTCATCTTGGCTCCTGTAGGAAAGTCCAGATGAATTGACTTGACTTTCATCTGGACCTGTGACAAAGGAAATCGGTAAGAAAATAAGAGAAAGAAAAAACGTTTCCACGCAGCACACTGGGAAACCAAGTTACTTGAACTCTTATAAATGTGTAAGGTATCCGTGTCGGCACTGGGATAAGCCTATGGGATCCATGTCCAACATTTTTAGTTAGGCATTCACCCAGAAAGCACATTTGTAATTCGAATATGCAATGAACTATGCACAGAACTCTTCCATTATGCATAAAGTACCCTACAACATCTCGTAAATGTCTTTTATAATAGAAAAAAAACGAAAATTATTTTATGGGTCTGTCTCTGTGTCCTAGAATCAAAATTAGTTAAATCCGACGTGTATAACCAAATGTGACACCCACATCTAAATCAATGTAGCAGAATGGGGAACACATACTGTGCATAAGGTAGTAGTCCAAATGAATGGGGCTTTTTAAACTCTCAGAACAAGGCCATATCAAGTAACACAACAAATCTGACTTCATCCATTCATCACTACCACAATACTTACATAACACGCTGTCGCAACAATTGGCACTTCAAGGATGAAAATGAGCGTGAATTAAGTTTAAATAATAAAAATAGAAATTGAGAATAAATTTGCTATCCATGCAAACGCAGTAAGGAAAAAGTGGACAAACTTTCCCTTCCTAGAGCAATGAGCAACCTACTTTTTTAAAAGATAAGGATTCATTGAATTTGCCTAATTATTAATGTTCAATCTATTACCAAGTGCGGTTCCACAAGTTTCGACGGGAGCACCAAATGAAATAAATGGAGATTCTAGCTTTATATCCACGAACTTACGAAAGCTCCATATATCAACATTTTCCAGCCAATAGGTCATAATGGAAATAGACATACATATATCAGAAAACTTTGAAGAAGGCAACTGACAGTATATTTTCATTAAGCCAAGGCAGCCGCTGCAGTGAACTTAAGCAGGATCAAGACACTGAAATGGGGGATAATCGAAAACAGTGGGGGGTGCACATATGAACTCTTTTACCTTGCCTCATTGTAAAAAAACACCAGGCGATAAGGAAACCCAACAAAACCACCGCAGCTGCAGTTGATGAGATTATGATGCTGATCAAATTCTGTTTCTTTTCCAGGTTTGCAGAAGCAATTGACTCTGCAAACAAAACAAGCCGAAAAATATTACCACACTTTTTATGGGTATTTCTTATACAAGAGTAAGATCCATATAACCATTATTCAACTGAATACAGATTTCATAATAGAAAACGAAAGCTATAACCGTGAACATTGCCTGTTCCAGATAACCGTGATTCAACTGACTACAGATTGCATAATAGAAAAGAAAAGTTATCATATGCGATCCCCTGTTGACGTGTGATATGCACTTAGGGGCAATAGAAGAAAGTCAATAAAATAGAAATAAAACTTTGTACTCCTATGGCACATGAATTAATTCAGCTCAAAAGGGCCGTCCCAGTCTGCTGTTTCACGACATTGGTTCAGAAATTACGAGATGGAATTTGTTAAAGCTTACAAATGTTGCCACCAGAAACATACTAATTTTCAGGAAACATACATCTCTAGCAGGGACCCCATGAAAATGAAAAGAAAAAGAAACCTGCTAGTTAAGGTGTTGGATACCTAACGTCTAAGAGGTGCACATGGTGGCCAAGCTCTTGTCAGGTGGAAGTCAGTACAGATAAAAATGATCAGATGAATTTTACTTCAAGAAGACTTATTTTGAATCCTAATGTCCACACACTGGCAATAAAGCTACACAACGACGTATTGTTAGACCTTTGTGCAGTATAAACACTTATTGCGATACGACAAAATATAATCAGCAACCTCGACAATTAAGTCAAATCTCTAAGACTTTCAGTACACGCGAACGACGGGAATTGAACCCACGTGTGGTGAATTCACAATGCATTGCCTTCAAACATGTGGAGGGTAGATGGATCTAACACTCACACGTGTGTCCATGTTAGGTTGGTGAATTAAGTTCATCATAGATTCTTTCTGTTAAATTAAAGATTATGGTTGGGTACATAAGAAACAGTTTTCAGATGGTTTCCGTTATATCCGAGACTATGGTTAAGTCCGTTAAAACAGTTTCTAAGCTTGGCATTTTCAGATGTAAAGTCATTTGTCGCCACCCAATTTTTTCTACGTGCCACCATCTGATGATTTTCTGGGATCTGCCATACAAAAAAAAAAAAACAGCAAACAGCTCTGGAAAAATGAACAAAAAAGTAAAAAAGGAATAATAGATCTAATTTTTCCTATAGTCTATGCATTTCATGTTGATCCATGAATGTTTTCGCTCTTTCAAGCATGCATAATCCAGCTATATCAGATGCCATTAAGTTAGCATTTAGCATACAAAAAAATTGATAAAGCAGTACGGAGGGAAAGCAAAAAGATATTGGTATTAGTCAAAGATACATACCTAGTTCAGCTCGTGCCATACGTATATGAAGATCATCCCCACCTAGAGGAAAACTCTGCATATCGAACAGTTCATTCAACCAGACGACACAGACACCAGTACCATTGGCATAAACATCTAGAAAGGTATAAGCCATACAACTGCATTCCTGTAAGCAATTCTTCTCACATTCATTGTATCCCAGATTTTCCCACACAGTTCCATTATCTGGCAACTTCAATCCCTTATACTTTACAAACCCATCCCTATCACATTTCAGCTCAAAATTCCGCTTACACCCATCTGTCCAATCCATCCCACCCCCAGATAAATTAGCCGTGAACCCTTTCAAGCACTGACAATTTAGTTCGTCAAGATAGCAAATCCCAAAAGGTCCACAGGATCCGTACCCATCACAGGTGTCCTTGTTAAGGGTAACAATTGGAACCCATTCTTTGGAACAATTCTTCCATGTCAGAAACTGGACCTTACCCAATTCAGTTACCACAAGCCTGACAAGAACTGACTTGTTTAGGGCATTATATGTGAAGTAAAAACCATCAGAATTGGTCAAAAACACTGGCTGGAAAACTGGATTAGTCCATAAGGCATTAGTACCACTGAACCGTGCTCCATCCCATGGACCCCACCTAGATTTCTTGATTGAACTCCTTTCCAAAACCAACTGGGGCAATCTAGGTGTGTCCAGTCCAAATGAGAAATCACCAGATTGTGGGTCATCACTGTTTTTCCAAGATGTTATCTTCCAATTTCGACCCGTTTTATAGTCCCAACCAATCTTCATTCCAGGCAGCAACGTATCACTTGGATAATCAAAGCTTTCCCATATATACCCATTACAATCATCTCTAACAACAAGATTACCTGAATTCAAGATTTGCAGTACTGGTTTGCATGCATTTTTTGAAGGCATGGAAAGAAAAACCAGGTTATGTGAACGATCTTGAATTGAAAGACCTCCATTGAAGTCTAACAAAAGCGTTGCTTCCAAATTCCTTACTGGTTTTGTTCTATTTGCAACCCAGATCACTGTCAGGGGTGTCATGCCTTTATACCATATCCCCAAGTACCTGATATTGGTTTGATCAGAGGGGCCAAAGAATCCCAGTTCAAATCCCTGGTTGCCAGAGACTAGTGTTTCGCCATCTTTGAGTCTCTGGTATGGTGTTAAGGTGTCTGTTGCAAAAATGAAGTTGAAAGTGGTGACAGATACGTAGATACAATAGATTGTAAGAGAAAGAGACAGAAAACCCATTCGAGATTGCCAATGAAGATTCTCTCCTGATGTTGATGGATGTCTGTTTGTTTCTCAGGTGTTGATGTCAGTGAAAGAGAGAAAACCAGGGTTAAAAAAAGGCCAGTTAGACAAGCGGGTTTAAATTTTCTAGAGTTGCCAGTGTATATATAAGTGATGAGTCACACTTTTGAAGATTTGCACATGGTTTGGATCCAGGGATTTGGAGGTTATTTTTGTGTTTAGATTGAATTTTAGGAAGGAAAGTGAGGGAGATGGAGGGAAATGGGAGGGGAAGAGTACTAGTGTTTTAAGCACATCACTTCACCTCCAAAATTGGAAGGAAATGAAAGGAAAGTGAGATGATTATATGGCTCAGATTTGTAATGTCAATTATGACCCTTTAAAAAATAAGTATTAACAAGATAACTTATACAAGTTATATGTTACTGCACAAGATGAAAGGTTAAAAAAGTAAAATATACTATAACATTTACTTTCCTTTCTTAACCAAACATGAAAAAATATTTTAAAATCTCACTTTCCACTCCATAAACCAAACAAGTAAAAAATGTGTCACTCCACCTTCCCTTCCCTTCCCTTCCTTCACCTCCCCTCCCCTCAATCCAAACTAAGCGTTAAAGGAGTGTAGGCATTGAGTAGAGGGCTCGTTTGGTTGTATGATAAAAATGGGGGATCAGGGATTGGAGAACATGTGGACACTATGTGCTCCCCCGGATCGGTTAGCCAGTCGTTGATTGCCGCGGGATTAGTTCTGCATGTGGCCATTGGACTCACTACTCTCTCTTAGTCTTCCATATGGGGGATTAGCTAATGCCATATGTATGCTATATTAGCTAGTCCTCACCTGGATACCACTCTAGCAACCTTTGTATTTCTAATCCTATCATACATATAGTCTTCATCCATATCCGTGGACCCCACAAGTCCCCTCTATTCCCATCTAAACTCCAAAATTTTCAAATCCTCTCTCCAAAATTAATCTGGAAATCAAACATGTCCTACGGGTATGGTCATTCTAGGACCACTCACGCAAATGATGCACAAGAACAGCACTAATGAGGCTTCCCCCATTCTAATTCAAATTGACGGCTTTCTATTGCATCCTGAAACAACCATTACTTCTTGTTTACTGTAGATGAATTTATTGGTAATTACCAGTAAAGCATATTGTGATTGTGAAGACAGATATTCTATTCTTCTAAAATGGTGCTAGCAAGTGCCAAATTGTGCAAGAAAAGTAACATTACAATGTAATTGGTAAGAAGATAAAGCTTTCAGTTACACTTGATATGCATCTCCTTACCTTTAGAGAAAAGGATGTATGGCAGCTAAACATAAATCATTCCCAATGACATAACATTATTACTTATAAACATAACTTTTATTCTTGGCAAAAATTACAGGCATTTAAGTTTGAAAAGGGTAACTCTTTAGCACTCCAAGCAACTACTTAGCACGTTTGACATGACGTTCCTCGTCCATTTCCTTTTCTGTGGCATTGGTGCTCGAGAGTACCACATGCGTATGCCTTGGTGATATTCCGAGATTATTGAATAATTATATGGCCACGTGGTAATACAAAGGATGGATGTGTTATCCAGATTGTGTCGAGCCTAAAGCATCAGCAGGTGGCTTTCTAAATCCCGTCAAATTCAATGTTTGATAAATATCTGCCTATATTGCCACGGATATGTATTTATGGTAGTATCTCAGCTACAAAGCTCCAATAGTTTGAAACTTCAAACCAATCTGAACAAAATCAATCGGTTGTTTTTCGGCACTTATTTCATATGCATTTGGCCAGAGCATTCAAGTCTTGTAATAATATATCTAGTAAGTAGTAATTTCATAAATTAGCAGATTATGGAAATCTCTTCCATGCATTTTCACAATCTCGTTCATCATTACAAAGAGACATAAATAAATAATCCTAATAGCTATTTAATTTGTGATTCACCTAAAGGGGTAGATTTTTGCCTGAAAAATGGCAAAATAACAAGGGATATGAAATTTATCTTCTTGTTACTGAAGATGTATCCATGGCCATCACCAACAACGGCCAAGCCACCATTACCAGTTCTCTAGCATAGCTTTATTCATTTTGCTGGTGTGAACACAACCTCTGAATTGAAACTTATGTACTTTATTTAGTTTGTCTATAATTGCAAGGATGTATTCATATCTTACAAGATTACGAATATAACTGAGGCAGTTGATGTAATTAATGGCTTTATATTTTTGTTTGACTTTTTGAGCCATCAAAAGAACCTTTCACTCTTAACTTTTACTTAGTGTTTACTCCCTTAATTAATGCATGCCGTGAATTCGCAAAATGCAGAGCTAGCAAACACACACTCTCCCCCTCCCTCGCTATGTTTGTGTTTTAGTGAGCAGGTGGCTCAGGGGCAGAGGTATGTTGTGACAAGTGAGGTCACTTGACCCCTTTCCATTGGAAAACACCCGTGGTAGGTATAATTTTTAGTGCTTTTAAAAAGATATATGTTTATTATCCTTTTTACTATTTTAACTTAATTATAATACTTTCATTGGCAAGTATGATAAAAAAAAACACAAGGGGCTTTAGGTACTTGAATCCAGTGACTGTAAATCCTGGCTCCACCCCAGCACGTCATTTTGCCTTTTTAGTGCGTGAAAACTTGAGATCGTTTTTTTCTTACTTTTGCCCTTCTTTGTGTCTTCAGTAAAAGTTGCTCTTTCAAATACAACAATAAAAGAGAGACTGTTCCACGTGTTTTTTAGTAACAACATTGGACAAATTAACCTAAAACAAAATTAAGGCCTCGTATGTAATTATTCTAGACGTTTCGTAAACAAACATTAGCATTATGTGTCTGGAAGCAAGGAGCATCCATAGCATAATTAGAAGAAGTAAGCAAGCACATTACGATGAAGAATTATAAAAAAAAACCTCCGAGAGGAGTTTAATGAACTAAAAAATATACTTCCAAGGCTCCAACAGACCCAAAATTCCTACCATGAGCTAAGCTAAGCTATAGTTACAACATTATAGGTTTCTTTCACAGGGAATATCTATACAAGGAAAAGATGGCTGCTATGTCACACAAGTGCTCAAAAATCCTAATGGGTTGTACAACACTCCTATAATAGGAAATAGTAGAACTCACAGATGTAGACGTTCTTGAATGCATTGATCCTTCTATCGTCCAGCCAATGCTGTGATGGTAATGTCATTAGCAGTACTAGAAGTTTGTCCACTTGATGCCGATTCAACCTTCAAGGAAAAGCTTTCAACTGAAAAACCAGGTTCTTTCGGTTGGGGTAGCACTGCACCTTCATTACTCAGCATAAAAACCACAGACGACATTGTTGGCCGGTCTTCCGTACGTTGTTGTACACATAAAAGGCCCACTTGCATACATCTTACAACTTCATTTACTGAACATGACTCCTTCAATACTCCATCCATTAGCTCCAGAGGACTCTCTTCATTCCACAGTTTCCATGCCTAGATCAATTCAAATACAGTGTCTTAGTAATAGCAAGGCAAGTTTTAAAAATAGAAATTCAGGGTCATAAAAGAAGATCACTAACATTCCATACTATACTCATATACTTACATGCCCGATAAGGTTGAGGTCATGATCAGGGTGATTAAATCCCCAGTTCTTCTTGCCACTTATTATCTCTAGTACTAAAACACCGAAGCTGAATACATCTGATTTCACAGAAAAGTTACCGCTCATTGCATATTCTGGAGACATATAACCACTGCAAGCCAAAACCACATTTTAAAATCGGCAAAACTAAGATACTTTATACCAAAATCATAAACAATTGAAATCATCAAGTCTCACAAAACTCATCGGTTTCCATACTCTTCCAAGCCAAATTCAACTGATTGGAGATCAAGAGCTATTTCATCGACGAACCCCCAATTTTTGGTATAGATAGAAGTTTTGAAGAACTCTAGGGATGAGAGATCTACTGACCTCCGATCAAGATGAAATTTGGCAATAGGAGAAAGTTGAACTTTTGCCCGCATAATGTAGATCAATTTTTTTTCCCATTTTGGCACATATGCAGAGATCACTTACTATGTCCCCATTACTCTCTTGGTCTTTTCCTCTGTTTGCTCTCCTCCGAAAATTCTTGCTATCCCAAAGTCGGAAATTTTGGGGGTCATTTCATTGTCTAGTAAGACGTTACTTGCTTTAAGATCCCTATGAATGATTCTCAATCTCGAGTCTTCATGCAGATAAAGTAGTCCTCGCGCAATTCCAGCAATAATATTGAAGCGCTTTTCCCAAGGTAGCAGTCTTCTTCTCTTTTGATCTGACAGTACCGAAGTCCAATTAATTTTTTTTCATAATCTCCATCACACAAAATCTTGTTGGTGATAAATGAGGTGACAGGATTAAAAGAAAAGAAAGGTAAACAATTTCTTGTCATGTACTCTCTCCTGCTTGAAGTATAAGCAGAGCTAAAATTATTATGATAAATATTAAGAAGTAAGGAGAAAAACAAGAAGTAAACAAGGAAAAATTCAGATTTTAACATAGTTCATTTTGTTTTTCAATGTCATGGGTTTAGACAGTGGGAAAAATTTATAGTCCAAAAGGGGTCACGCAAGTGGTGGAAAAATGAAGAGACAACGTAACACTCACAAAAATCCAAAGTAAATCAACGAGATATAATATGAAAACATCAGTTCAAACAGCAATCAGATAGATAGCGATTTTTAAAGAGAAATAATTGAATTTAAATGATTCATGGTGGACATTTCCGAACTTCTTAGTATGATTCATGGTGTACTTTTCTAGTTCTCTTTAGATGATGTTACTTCCTTTCTTCTCGAGTTTCTCTTCTTTTCTCAGTCTCCACCCAATTTTTCCAATTTTTCGATTTCAGCTTGTTTGGGTATCCTTGTTTCTCATAGGAACATAACAAGAAAACATTCATTTTCTCCTGACTGCACGTTAGTACATTTTGCTAACAGATAGCAACATAGCCAAATGTAAAGGTAGATAAGTTAAGGTTGGGCAGACCAAATATGAAGTTGTCCAAGCTTTTGTTGGGCAGAAATTCATAGATAAGCATCCTTTCTTCTCCTTGAATGCAGCATCCCAGGAGCTTAACAAGGTTGCGGTGTTGGAGTTTTGCAATCAAAATAACTTCATTCTTAAACTCATGGAGGCCTTGCCCGGAACTCTGTGAGAGCCTCTTCACTGCTATTTCTTGACCCTTGGCGAATTCACCCTACGAAACAATATGGAAAGCCTTAGCAATAATAGAGGATGAAGGAAAAAAGGATGAGCGGAATTTGCCTACCATACTAAACTAGAAGGAAAAAAAGGACGACGGAATTATAGGAAAAAACCATCCAGTTCCATTTCATCTACCTTATTCTCCAGCTCGAAATGTACTGTAACAGGACATACCTTATAAACAGGGCCAAAACCACCTTGTCCTATCTTATTTCCTGAAGAGAATTTGCCAGTCGCAGCAAAAATGGTAGCTAGATCAAAAAGAGGTAATTCGAAATCCTTATCTTGACTTTCCTCTTTAGACTCTTTGAAGAAACTTTTTTCCTGTTCGGCTGTCACATAGGAACCTTGTTAGACAAAGAAAAGTAAATAATAGAAGCCTGAGACAAAGAGCTACTGAGATAGTGCCAATGCACATCCAAAAACAGTTCACTTCATAAAAGGAATTCTTCTATTTCACCAAAAAACTTAGCCAAAGATCCTTACAAACAAATGAAACCAAATGAAGCTCGAGTAGCACTTGCTAGGTTAAGTACCATGGACCCAATGATAATGAGTAGGGGAGAAAAATGTAAGGTACTCAAAAGTACTTTTTTTTGCCGCTAAGAAAACACTATGACCAAATATGATCTAAGGTGCAAGCGTTGGGCTGTTAGATCAAGCAACTAAAAATAATGGAAATGGTAGAGCTGCTTTACCTTTAATTTTAGCCTTCCTTATCTGACAAATATAATAGCCAATCGTAGCTGAGATAATCATCCCCAAAACTGTACATATCACAACAACGACAATCACCACCATTTTCTTTTTCCTCTTCGCATCAGCAATTGATTCTGGCCACTCAACAACAATGTTGAAAGATAAGTTAATTCTGTCCCATCGTTTCTTGGAATGCAAAATTGAAGAACTTTTTATCTGATGGATTTCTCATCATGTTTCCATTACATGACATTTAAGAAGCACGCAAACTAAACATCTCCTATTCTACAAATATCCCATATAAAAAAAGGTCCCAGCTAGAAGGAAAACTCCAACAGGCCAATTTTTGGAGAAGTCTAATCTGCCACCTTAGAGATAAATTGCAACTTCATCTATGGAAAATGTCCAACTTATCTTCCATAGGGAAAAGTCAAACCAGCTATCAAGAACACAAAATTCCATTTGGTCTGATACCATGATACACTTAAAGTGGCACCGTTAAAGATATATAAATGATTTTCTTTGATGCAAGGACCTAAATTCACATGCATTGTCAAAATGAGTAAGCTAGTGCAGGATCTAGCTTGTCCATGGTCCCATTAAGTTATATAACCAGATGATATACAAACTCAAGCAGATGATTAAGGAACTAGATGCATAAATACTATACCAGAAAAACAAGAAACAAGAAAACTATCCAATTAAGGAATGTAGCCGATAGGGGTAACAAAACTAGTTTAGACTTCATGGAAAAGTTCCTTGAAGTGTCACATTGAAGAGATCATAACATCACTACTGAAGAAAACGGAAAGGCTCCACTCTCAAGCTAATTCCAAATTCGCATAACTCATTATGCTTAAATTTAACATTTATAAATACAGGCTAAAACAAAATGCAACTTATGGAACAAAATGAGTCTCATGTTTGATGACATCTATCATCTTTTTAACGACCCAAAACTGTAACAGCCTGATGGTCCAATAAATTCATAGAATTAGCATAGAAAGTGAGGTAGGAATTGGGGACAAAACTTTAGATACCATGGGCAAAAAGTGGTTATGATTTAATCCCCATCTGACCAAGCCTTGGCATAAGTAGGTATGAACCTAAAAACTTATTTGGTCTAGATTGAGGTCTAAACGCCAGCCACAACCCCAGCTCATCATCAATAAGTTCCATAAGACACAATTACTCTACTCGACATTTAGGTATAGCAAAAAACGTGCATACAACAGTCACAATAGGTGTTGAATCTCCAAATCATCAATTTGCCTTCTGAGTCATTTCAAATTCACTGAAAAAATAAACCATTTTCAGTTATTATTTCATCTCCATCAACCTCATATAAATCGATAAACCCCAACCATCACGGACAATCGAACAATCATCTGCCCACCACCTATAGCTCACCTTCATAACTGATACATAAAAGCCACCCACTCAAATAGAAATGTGACTACAGGAAGTCAGGAACATATTGTTCACTAAGCCTTTTTTCCAATTACTTGGCGTTAGATATATAGATCATGTTTCCCAGTTCGTGGTATCAAGACTCATGACATGAAAAATTATGGACAAAATTAACATAGCTTCAATGTCGCCGAACATAATGTCCTCGATAGAGCTCATTAGAGAAAACGGATTCATGTGGGCCCATTTGATTGGGACTTAAGGCCCAGTTTTGTTTCGTTATTAAGATAGCTAAAATTATCTTAGATCCCGATAGTAAGAGGGCTGATTGACAGCTACCTAAGGCACCTCTTCTCCATTTTCCGAGCTTGGAACAAGCTGTGTAAAGTTAAGACAATAAGTATATGCAGCTCAAAATAATTTATATAGATGTGTTGAAGTATGGAATTAAACGAAAGTGAGAAACTACTTGTTTAGCTTTTAATAAACATATATTAGCCTCAAACTGAAAAATGCTCAGAAATTCAGCAAAACTACCCACATCAACGTCACCCGAGGTTAAATAGTTGCATCAATCAAATTATTAAACAACTAGACTGACTTTTAGCAGAATAAATACTAATTAAACTTGGATATAAAAAATCATCCTAGAGTAAAGGGTTTACTTTTAACGGTAGAACCACAAAAAAACTCAAACCACGTTTAGCATCCTCTCCTCTCGAGATGTAATCCACATAGATTAAAACAAAAAGAATTATGTACCTCTATATAGAAAGTGAAAGAGAGGAAGAGTGATGATTGCAAGCTGAAAACTGGCAAGCAGCAGCGGAGTACCGAGACAAAATAAAATGTGAGGTAATGGCCTTCAAAGTTCAAAAAACCCTTAAGCTTCTCCTCCTAAAGGGTTTGTTATAGTCGGTTATCGTCCATTGGAGATCAGATATGGCCCCGATCAAGTAAAAAATACAAAATAAACAGAATAGTGGAGAGAAGAAACAAGTCTGAGATCTGAATATTGGATACCCACTAAGAAAAGCAGAGCTTTTGCTTGGTTGGTGGGTAGTGGGTGGTGATTGGTTGTGATGGTTGGTAAGTATGTTGGCACCCCTGTCGCCGGAAATGGTTGCGGAAGTGGAAACAACGGGGGTGATGGAGATGGTAAGAAACAATTATAGTGACTAGCGAGACTGGAAGACAATCAAATTATTGTATTATTTTTTATTTAATTATTCTGTACATACATACTAAATTTATATTTAGTTTTTTATAAAAATAAAAAAATATAAATATTTTAAGAAATTTTAAAAAAAAAATTATATATTTTTTATTTTTTTAAATCTCTCATTAAGATAAATAAATAATTATAAAAATTTATCGCAAAACTAAATAGATAAAAAAATATAAATAAAGACGGTCTAATTATAAGAATAATTACGCCAAATTCGTGAAAAGTTGATCCATAATGGAAAAAAGACAAGAAAAGATGAAGGGTATAATTGTATTTTCATGTAGAGCAACTCCACCATTGTCAAACTCATTTGGTGGGCAAGTATTACAAAGTCAACAGATGACAAGTTTTATACTAGTTTAATATTATTTTAACAAAAACACAAGTTCAAATATTTATCGTAAAATGATTCCTAACTTTTTTTAGTCATTAAATCACAATTAAAATCTAAACTTATGCCACATTTATCAGCAAAAATAATTTCCCCAAAAAATTGACACCAAGAATAATTTGATGGTATCACAATTTTTGTGAATTTTGAAACCCAAAATTCAACTTTTGCTTGGTTTATTGCCTAAGCATGAACTCGCTCTTATCAATAGAATTCTTTGTTTTCTAGAGCATTTCTAACTCACTCTATTTTAACTTATAAATAAAATCTGAATAATATTCTCCTACAATTACTCCACTATTTAATTTTAACTCGTACTAAATTTAAAATTACTTCAATTCAATCTCAGACTTCAACCGTATTAAATTTAGGTTTATTTTACTTTTTACCCAAATCAAGAAAGTTCTAAAATTCTATTCAATTGGAATAGACCCAAAGTGTTCGATAATCTCTTCCGTCAGGAGATTAACATCATGTAGGGTCCATTTGGCCTGGCTGAATTATTGGATTATTAGATTATGTTGGCTTCTGTAGGAAATAATCTAGCTGGTGTTTGGACTAAATTATTTGTGGATTATGTTGACCACAATTAATATAGTTGTATTTTGTTTGACTTTGATGTAAAAAAGACCAAGTTGCCCATCCACGTTTGGTTCAATGAACCCGGTTGACGAATTGTTTTTTTTCTAATGTCGTCGCAAGCTGGCATCGAAATTTTTTTTTTTAAACATATATCTCGCATTTTTTTGTATATGTTGGTAACTGAGTTTGGAAAAAAAATGTTCGCATTTGTCCGGTTGAATATGTGATTGATTTTGTTGGTCGCGTAGAATGGGGAAAAAATTATTGCGCAACAGAAAATTGACAAAATTATACTACAACTGCGGAAAAAAATAGCATTAATTCCGTACAGTGTACAACAATAGCAATTCGGATATTGGATTGGCAAGATTAAGGAATTGCCAATTTCCTAACAACGACGCTGGCCCCCACAACCGGAATGGAGACGACGAACGCAAACTACTACGGCTGTCGATCGGCGCCGGAGGACCGCTGAAAGTGGAACGGCAAGAATGGGGTTCTGGGTTGCTCTCTGTGGCGGCGGAAGTCACACTGAGTTCTGGGTTTTCCAGAGCAAACCCTTACTTAGCCAAAGTAAGGGTAGTTTGGTAAATCATATATGTGCTCTTTCTCCAGCCACGTGGTCATTTTCCAGTCTACAGCCCTCTGAAAAATTTAGCCCAAATCCTCCCAACTTATTTTGTAAATAAGCCCAATAAGCCAATAAGTTAGCCAAGTCAAATAGGGCCGTAAAGATTAGTTAGAACCATTGACGAAGTGAAAGAAATTTGACGTATTTGAAGAAGAGAAAATTGTGAGTTTTGAAACCTTGTCCCACATTAAAAAAAATATTGAGAATATGAATGGGCATTTTTGAACTCTTATTTTTTTGAACTTTTGATCCTAAGAGTATGAATGGGCATTTTTGAATCGAGTCCGTCAAAAGTTCGAAAACGATAGTATGTGATATGTCATAATCAATTGGTATATTCAAGGTCATCGTTGTTCTCGAAGCTTTTGTATGGTAGAATTTTTGCAGTGTGATTGGTAAAGGTGAGTCTTAAGTCAAGAGTTGGTCACCTACTAACCTTATTTTAAAATTATTTATCAAATTCCTTTAATATCTAATCAAGCAAGGAACATCGGTCGATTACAGTATCCCTAACAAATTTCTTAAAATTATTTATCAAAATTGTATTTTTAAAGTGTACATTTAATTAAATGTGCAACCATATTTTACATGTTAAGGTGCACGTAAGTTGATTCGAACACTTTCAAATATCAAAAAATATATTTTGTTTGTTAAAAATTGAGGAGTAGTGTGCACTTCATATGAATTTTTATAATATTTTGTATTCATTTTCCTTTCTACTATATTACAACATTAGATTATAGATTCACATGAAAAATACAAGACAATATGTATAGTATATAAAAAAGATGTGTGAAACTCAAATCAATTTTCTTGTAATGGTGCATTGTTTAGCTTGTGCAATTTGCATAGATAGAGGCTTAATTTTATCATTTGGTCCCAAAAGTTTATTGTGTTTATTTAGTTACCGATGTCTAAAATGTGTATTTAAATGATTTTCATAATTTACTTTCTTCGAATTCTATGTCAAACACGGGTATTTGTGAGACTTTACAATACAAATTTTATACTAAAGACTTCAATAGCACTTTGCTACAATACAGTTGTTCTAACATCATCATATTCAACACATAGCTAAAGCGTGGCCTCCAAGATTTATTTTTCAAAATTTGAATCGATTTCAATTTTTTCGCTTTTCACCTTTACCACTTTACTATACTAACACTAGGATTCTACTCACTGCCACGTACTGAAGGGCCATGAAATATAATTATTATATTGGGAGGGCAAAACCATAACATTAAAAGGTTTTGCCCCAATACATACGTCGTGATTGTTGTAGTTCAATCTTTACATAATATGGGGACTGAAAGACTGAACAAAGGATGTAAAGTAGAGATTTCGACCTTAATCATTCGAGTCCTTTCAGTAAAATAACACTTCCTTCCAAAAAAATTGGCCAGAACACCAAACAATTTCACAATTTAAGAGAAATCCTTATTTCTAATGCACCTTCACTGCCATCTCATTGTCCAGTTTGTCTTAGACATACTATGGAAAATTCATACAGGTCCATTACAACAGATTCTCTTCTATCAACTGCATCTTTCCTCTCGTCAACTTCAGAAACAGAGGGACAAGTATCAAGTTCCATGATGCCTATACAACCTTTGCATACTTCAATCTTAGAAATACTAACACAACCCTTGCGATCATCAACAGTAGACCCACATTCTCCAAAACCTCCGAGCAACAAATCTCTCCTGTGCTCAGGCAATCCAATTGAAAAACTACGAGAAATGATGGGAATTGGTCCGGTAGGCGCATAGTGTCATACATCCACATTCTCTCCTGTATATTTCTTAGATAAAACTAGAATTAATGGAGGTCTCATCATTGTATCCTCCGGCATATCACTAGTAGAACACTTTAAATACCCCTTCATTTTAGAATAGGTCACATCCCTTTTTATGTTAGAATCTTCGATACAATACTTAATTACCCAAGGCACCAGTCTTTCATTAATAGAACAATATCCATTTCCATAATATACTAACTCACATTAACAGTTCACTGGAAATATATAATATGCCTGTAGATTGTCATTCCCATCTAGCCTCCAATCATAAATATTAACTCTAACAATACCATATGCATTTGGTGCACATAGTGGAGAATATTTAATTAATATTTTATCCACTTTATATTTGAAGCTGAATTGATGTTGAGCCATAAAATAACTCCAACTTATCTATGCTTTGAGCCGAATTATGTCTTAACTCAGACTATGTTCTTGAGCCGAGTATCAAGTAAGGTTTGGATCATTTGGGTCATTCAAGTTTTGAAAGGACGGATGACCTAGGGTTCCACAGACCGAATCACTTTGGGATTATGGTTGAAACTATTCTTATGATCCAAAATAATTTTAAAATATTATATGTGTTAGCACCTATATCTTATTTCATGGTTCGGTGTTAAAACTCAATAGACTCATATTTATCCCAAAATCATAGCTCAGTTTTGAAGTGAACATTGAACAATCTTGTTCCCCTACATATTGGATCGGTTTCCTTGTGTTTTGCACGAGTTCATTAGTTCCAAAATTACCGAAGTGTTTTTTTTTTCTGTAGCTCTTATGAGTTCTTTTATTCATTGAGAGAGATATACATAGAGTTTACTGAATAATTAGACTATATTGCCACTTTTGATTATTAAAAATCGTACCTGATGAAACGGATTTGAGATCTTCCCCAGCTAACCTGCAAAAAGAACTTGACACCGGTGTGGTATCTTGCCAACACCCCTCCGATGCCTAAGTTAGTTTTAGGATGGAGGAAGGTAGAAAGACTATATGGGTAAAATTGGGCAGAGTGTTCGTACCTTGTACCATAGAGGTGCCTCCATTATATAGAGATCTCGTTGGAGACAAATTAGGGAGGAACGTGGTCCATTCCTGATTTGGTGGAGAGAATCAAGGCTAGTGGCCTTTAATTAGGTAACTGAATCCCCCACGATCATCCTTGCTTTAAATAACGGAAGCGGGTGGAGATGGTGTGCAAGACGTGGAGAGATCTTTGGGATCCTCCTTTCCTTATGGGACGATCCGCTTTAGGCAGATAGATCTCAGGAATTGCGGGGAGTTATTCAGCGGAATATGTCGGATAATGGCTGGGCTGAGCAGACAAAGATAATAGCTGAGCCGAGCAGATCGGACAGTGGCTGAGCTGATCCTACCAAGGTAATGACTGAGCCGAGCAGATGACCGAACAGAGCAGATCAGAAGATGTCTGAGGCAGCTTGCTTGCCGACCGACCAGAATACTAACCGGCTCAGCCTGCACGTCATGACCCATCAGTACCATCTTAAAAGACCAACATTCACAAACTCAAACACTTACAGTGAGAGGCGAGTTTGTTTTAAGAATGTCATGTAATGCACGAACATCAATTTGGTGTCCATGCTCAGCCAAAAGAAAATCAACTGTTCATGATTTCTAGCCCTTTCACTGTTTGTTTGTTTATTTTATTTTTGCTTTTTTGTTAATTAATAATATTCAGTATTGAAGTTATTTAAAGGTGCTGTAATATCTTTTGTATGATCCTAATTTTACGAAATTAATATGTACATATATTTGTTTGATGAATGAAATAGGATTTGAAAATAGTAATGGGCTGACACAAATAACGAATAACTTCATTTTGATCACTGGACTATAAATTAAAAATCGATCAATCCCCCACTTAATCATTCCATCAACGTGCTTTTAAAATAAAAGTCATGTTGAGTAATAAGTTAATTAGTAGTGACGTATGCTAATTCATGTTCATCACATTAGCTAGTCTGCTTAACTGATTTTGGTTCTTAATTTTCTTCGATTGTAATTTTTTTAAATAAAATAATTAAAAAAATACGCAGAGATGTACATACCTAATTCTTTGCGTGCCATTCGTATATAAAGCTCCTCCCCACCATCAGGAATATCAATCAGCTCATCCAACCAAACCACACATTGAAGTCCATTTCCACTCACATTGATATTAGTAAACCCCATACAATTGCACTTGTTCATACACTCAGTCCTGCACTTCTCCGTACTATAGTTTTTCCACACAACAGAATGATCAGGCAACTTCAACCCACTGTACTTGACAAACCCATCTCCATTGCTACAATTCAGCTCGTGTTTCTTCCTACACCCGCCCAACCAAACCAATGAACTCCAATCTTGTGGTGATTTCGGCGTAAAACCCTTTAAACATCGGCAATTTATGTCCCCGTTGTAGCAATTCCCGTAAGGCCCACACATCGCCTAGCGATCGCAATAGTCCCGGTTAAGGGTCACCATCATCACCCAATCCTCGTTCCGCCATGTGTAGTACTGGACCAAGCCCAATTGCGTCACCACAAACCTGGCAAATTATGAAGATAACTTTATGCAGTATAAAGTGAAAGAGAATTTTAAGATATAATTATCAAGAAGGCGTGACGTTTTTGTCGTACACTGTTTTATTGATCAATACCTGGACAGAACAGAGTTGTTCAGCACTGTATACGTATAATAAACTTCATCGGAATTGGAAGTGAAAATGGGAGTAAAAACCGGGTTAGTTTTCAACTCATTGCTGCCGCTGAATCTAGCTCCATCCCACGGCCCCCACCTGTACTGTTTCTCCGATTTCGTCGTCACAATCAACTGCGGCGAATCAGGGGCGTCGATGCTAAAACTGAAATCACCATCCGATGGGTCTTCATTACTTTTCCAGGATTTCATAACCCTATTTAGTCCTGTTCTCACATTCCACCCCAGCTTCATCACCGGTAACAACGTATCCGATAAATAATCGAACCCAAGTAACAACATTGCTTCCACTTCCTCTCACCACTAGATTGCCTGAATCCAACAATTGCAAAATCGGACTATTCGCCATCACTGTTTGATTGCTCGACCACACCATTACATTAGACCCGTTTTCGACGACGAGCTCGCCATTTTTGGTTATAGTTAGTTGGCCGGAGGTATCAGTGATGGGGTGGTTTTTGTTAGCCACCCAAACCACCGTGAGCAGGAGGTTGTGGTAACGAATACCTAAATAACGGTTTTTCAAATTTCCCGGACTGAAAAAGCTGAGTTCGAACCGTTGGTTGGGGGAAACCAACTTTTGGCCGTCGGTAAGGTTTTGGGTTGGGGATAAGGTGTTTGTTGCAACGGAAGTGTAGGAGGATAGAGATATGAACATGGAATACAATATGAGTAACAGAGGAAGACCCATTTTTTTTGGGAAGGCTTGTTTTTTCCCCTGTTTTTGGTATTTTGATAATAGGGATGTGGTTTTGAGTGTTCTTAATTGGAAGTCTTTGTATGGCGTGGAAAGGTCAGAATTGGAGTTATCTGGTTTGACAAATAGGGTTCTCCATCTTGGACTAGTACGTAATGCTTGATTGGTCAACCATATCAATTACTGGACAGAAATAACTCCACATCGGCTTCGTTAGCTACGTCGGACTAATTATGCGTTGATCTTTAAACACCCCTTCACGTTATGTGGTTCTCAATCGCCCAGAGTGGATCCACCATTGTTTGAATTTTTCAAGGAATTTAAAACAAAATTTGCGGAATGCATTGACTTCTTCAGCTCCAACCATTGCTCACGCTAACCTTTGTTAGTTTCCTGTTTAAGAAAACAGAGAGAACAAGTGGTTTCTGTGAACGAACAGCAACAACAGCAATAAAAAAAAAAAGAAACCTTTATTGGCGCCCATGTACATATTCGAATGTTCGTCTTGAAACAAACAAGTGAGGGTGCGGCAAAAAAAAGACGTTGACGGGAGGAGGCGTTGGAGAGGAGATAACCAGACGTAGAGAGAGTCATCAAAATTGATTGTCTGATGATTGAGTTGGTGGGTGGAGCTCTACAGAGCTAGTTAAGACTTAGGGATGCAAATTCTATATACTGGAATAAAATAAAATACATTGACCTTTCTATTATTGAGCTCTCTACTTCTGAAATTATTACGGAGTTACCTCTCTATCATTAAAATAAATTAAATGTCATTAGTCAAGTAGCTATTGAAACTCTAAATTTGGAATTTTTTTTTTGAACAAACTGTAAAATAATTGCTATCATGTCTGAAATAACATATGGTGTAGTTTTTATTTTTTTATTTTTTAAATCAAAACTCAGATAGAGTTTTTGAGATATGTCCGAGTTTCGATTTTAAAACAATCTCAAAAACTTAAAACAGGCTATTTTGAACGTTTTAATAATTTAATTAACGACGTTTGATTTTACCAGCAAAAGAAGTAACTGAATATTTTAAAAGTAAAAAAAAAAATTAGAGTAACTTTTTACACCGTAGGTGAAGTCAATATATTTGTTAAAATTTTAAAGAAAATCAAAGTAATTTCTTTAAATTAGTAATTTCAACTCAATATATGTATTAAAAGTGCAACATCATGTATTGTACTGAATACTCTAATTTGAAGTCATTAGAAACAAACATAACATAATTAGTATGAAAATTACTGGTGATGAGCCCGGTTTGGCTCTAATTAATAAAGGACCGGTCCATAGTTGGTGTACACTCCAGGCCATTAGAAACCACACAGCTTGATAGACGGTTGACTGACAAACTAAGCACACGCGACACTGATTGACTGACTCTCATCCTGGTTGGTCAGTACACGCTCGGATGTGCCCGCTCTTACCAGACCACAAAGTAAGCGCCGGCCAAGAGAACTCTTACAAAATGTCCCTGATTGCTCAAGCAATCCTAGAGATAGCGTGCGTAACTGCTCGATATCCCAGAGATGGCACCCACAATCAGCAAGACAATCCTCCCAAAAAGGAATAGAGGTACCATTGGCAACCATGAGCCCTCTTGAGACTAACCTCTTCCCCAGCCTAGTAAGGATAATCTCCAACCATGAGGCCAACTATGTTTTTACATTCACAGTTAATACATACTTCCCTACAACCTATTCTCTAGTTCCTGACTTGATCGTCGGAGGGTCCTTGATTGAAAAATCACTCCCAACTATCGAACTTGTTTGTAGGGGTCAAGGCAGGAGCGCGAGATACTTCACTAGCTTTTGGCATCATCAATTTGGCGTCGTATGTGAAAACAATCTTCTCGCTCAAATAAATTTAATTGAGAACCATGTGGACAATCCAGCACTTGGTGAATTCTGCTTCACAATTATAGAAAGAGCCGACATCGAAAGATCAAAAAGCAACGTCACTATGAACGCTTGGCTACCATAAAACTAGTTATCCTTGTGGTAACTTTTCTAATACATCTAGCTTCAAATTCTAAAGGTCTTAAGGATCGTTAGGCCACGCTTTCACAATTTGTATTCGTACTGAAAATCAAAATCAAACGAGCTTTTACGCTTTTGTTCCACACGAGATTTCTGTTCTCGTTGAGCTCATCTTAGGACACATGCATTATACCAGCCAAAAAGAGGGATAGTGCCCTACCTCCGATTCACTGAATAAATAAAATAACATTATAAGTAGTGATACTTCACTTTCGCCTTTTAACTTCTACTTATCCTACACCTCTCATGTCATTTCATAAAGTCAGACTTGAGTCAAGCTCAATAGGGTCTTCTTTCCCTGTTGATTCTGCCAAGCCCTTTCTTTTGGTTGTGGCTTCGTTGGATAGTAGACAAGGATAGTAGGAATCTCATTAACCCATTCATGTGTGTCACCAATTAGATGATGAGGCATTTGGCTACCTTAAGTGAGACACAGTTACTCCTGTCGTTTACCCATGCTTGATTGAATTTCTTCACTTTGACATTCAGAGCACTGGGCAAAAAATGATGGTGAATGCAAGATTGACGCAAGGAAGGCAACGCTTCTCAAAACAGTAATTCGTTGGAAACATAGGTGCAAAACATCACCCAGTTGGTGGCAACGCTGATTGAGCCAAAGAAAACCTTGCTGTAACTACACATTAGGGTCCCCACACTACAAGTGGACACACAAGTGGAGGAGCTCGAGGTCCAACGAGTCAGTGGCCAGGTAGAGGAATAGGTGAATAGTCACACGTGCAGGGTAGGAGGTAAAGCCCAGGGAGGGCAGGAAGGATAGCCCCCATATAAGACTATGTGGCTTAGGGGGCAGAAATCAGTGAACTCCGAGAGAAACTCGAAAGTTTAATAAGGTAGTTAGAGGAAAGGGGTCCAGGAGCCAGAGATAGGTAAGTGCCTAGAACATATTTGCCAGTTACAAAGGCGATAATGGCTAGGCCACTTCCCCCGAAGTTCAGAACACCACAAATTGATCTTTACAATGGATCTGGAGATCCATTAGATCACTTGGAAACTTATAAGGCCTTCATGACCTTGCATGTAGTCCCAGATGAGATAATGTGTCGAGCATTCCCTAACACTCTGAGGGGCCCTGCTTGGATTTGATTCGGGAAACTCAAGTCTGGGATGATCGATAGTTTTCAGCAGCTAAGCAGAGAGTTCGCCAACCACTTTTACAATGGTCGGCGCCCCTACTGACCGACCACCTACCTTTTGAACGTCAAACAATAGAGGAAATAGTCGTTGCACAACTACCTCAAGCTTTTAATGATAAAGCTCTACAGGTGGACGACAAGATAATCCTCACAACTTTTATGGGTGGTTTTCAGCGTATCTAGATCTTTTACCATTTATCTAAACAATAGCTGTTGACGATGGTTGAGCTCATGGTTAGAGCTCAGCAACATATAAATGGTAAAAATGCCATGGCAGCATACCATGGTAAGCAAAGGAAACAAGTAGAAAGAGATTAGAGCTAGAGCCAGTCAGACATCAAAACAAGAGGGAGCCTCTGAGAGGGGGCAAGATGTGCAGAGAAAATCCAAGAGAGGTTCAAAGGGTTTACTCCACACTGTTCTAGCGGAGCAAGTGTTGATGTAGACTGTAGATGACCTAGAAGTACGTTGGCCCAAAAGGCTCAGATCAGACCCAAAGAGGAGGGATGATGGGAAGTACAATGATTCTACTGAGATCATGGCCATGACATGACAGATTTCTTTGATTTAAATAAACAAATTAAGGAGTTGGTCCAGGGGGAGAAGCTGAATTGGTTTGTGGTTGGTCATAGAATCAAGAAGAATAAGAGAGACCTATGAATGCCGAGAAGAGCACCCCAGGGACCGAGAGCTAGAGCCCGTCCAACAATCAGAGAGATAAGAATGATCTAGGGGGGATTTGTTGGGGCTGGGGAAACTAGTTCCTTCAAGAAAGCAACTTGATGAGGCTAAGAACAAAGAGACATGCAAAGGTGATGGCGGTATACAGACCACAAAAAAAGAAAATACTGGAGGGGCCCATCAACTTCATGGAGGAGGATGCCATGGGGATCCAACAGCCTCATGATGATCTCCTGGTCATAACAGATGCGGTGAGAAACTACAAGACAAGTAGGTGTTAATCAATAATGGAAACTATCATATTTCAGAGGCATTTAACAAGATGAATATCCAGGTTGATAGGTTGCAGCTCGTGCAATTCCTTCTCGTCAACTTCTCGGGCGAGCAGGTGCAGCCTCTTAGCTTAGTTGAGTTGCCAATCACGCTTGGCACAACTCCACGGAAACCAACCAAGATGGTTAGATTTCTAGCGGTTAACTGCCCTTTGGCATATACTGTCATACTGGGGCAGACGATCCTAAGCAGCATGAAGGGCATCACCTCCACTTATCACCTGGTGGTCAAATTTCCAATGAAGAAATGGAATGGTGAGCAATGAGGGGATCGGGTTGTGGCCCTCGAGTGTTACGTGGCCACCCTCATTGCAAAAAGGCACAGAGAGATGCTGGTGATCGATGCCTTGGAGTTCAGAGATGAGAATGAGGAGAAAAAGGGAAAACCGACAGGAACCCTAGAGGCTGCACAATTGGAAGAAGGCGGGAAGGACCGAGCAGTACAAGTGGGGAAGGAGCTCCCATCAAATCTAAAAAGTTCTTCGGTCCAATTCCTTAGAGACAACACAGATGTCTTTGCGTGGTCTCACGAAGACATGACGAGGATTAACCATATATTGCGTCTCACCACCTCAATGTGGACCTCAATTTTAGATCAATCAAACAGAAG
Organism: Arctostaphylos glauca; assembly: GCA_019985065.2. NCBI lineage: Eukaryota > Viridiplantae > Streptophyta > Magnoliopsida > Ericales > Ericaceae > Arctostaphylos > Arctostaphylos glauca. The sequence continues at coordinate 16,848,532 of JAHSPW020000001.1, read as the reverse complement.
ACAAGGATCTCAGCAGTGACAAGAGCAGAGTGGTGGACGAAAAGGTCACAAAGTTGGAGCAAGTCAGTTTTGTTCACGAGGTGCAATACCCAAATTGGTTGGCCAACGTTGTTTTCATCAAAAAGCTGAACTATAAGTGGAGGATGTGAGTAGATTTCAAAGATCTAAGTAAGGATAGTTCGAAGGGCAGCTACACCATCCCGACGCTAAATCAGCTAGTGGACTCCACTTCAGGCCATGAACTACTCAGCTTCATGGACGCGTTCTCTAGGTACGTACATCTAGATTCTACTTCATGGACGCGTTCTCTAAGTACAACTAGATTCTAATAAACTTGGTTAATCAGGAGAAGACCATATTCATCACACACAAAGGTCTATTCTATTACAAGGTGATGCATATGGGCTCAAGAATTTGGGCCGAGGGGGGGGGGGGGGGGGGGGGGGGCATACCAACGCCTTGTCAACACAATGTTCAAGAAGCAATTAAGTAGGGCAGAATACGGAGGTGTACATTGATAATATGCTGGCCAAAAGCAAAACTTCCACCAACCACTTGACCGACCTGGGGGAGACATTTGAGGTCCTGAGGAAGTATGGAATGAACTTGAACTCGGCTAAATGTGTGTTTGGAGTAGAGGTCGAAAAGTTCCTGGGTTTTCTGGTTAGCTCGAGATGAATTAAGGCCAATCCAGAGAAGATACGGGCAATTCTCAACATGCAATCCCTCAAAATGATAAAGGAGGTCCAAAGCCTGATCGAGAGGGTGGCAACACTAAATAGTTTCATCAACCGGGCCATTGACAAATGCTTACCCTTCTTCAAAACTCCAAGGAAAGCTTTCGAGTGGACTTCAAAGTGCGACTAGACATTTGGCAGGCTGAAAGAATATTCGGCCTCCCCACCACTACTATCGCGCATGATTCTTTGGATAGCATTACTGTTAATATAAAACAGAAGTGACACACCGCTGGTTGGATGCAGCTTCGAGAAGTATCACAGAGTGTCAGGAGACACAATTCCTGGGTTTTGTAATAAGGTAAGGAACTTAACTTTTCACATTGGTTCGAGACAGAAGTAGTAAGAACCGCAAAATTAAGATTTGCCAACAAACAAATTTAGTTATATCCATATAGAGACAGAATATAAAATGCACGAAAATCATGGTTGAAGCTAGTATACTTGAGTAAGGTCTCCAAATACCTTGGGTAAGGCCTCCAAATAGGCACTAGGAATCTCCATCTCAGCAAGAACGCTGCTATTTATTGCTATTGATGCCTTCAATAGCTGGCTTGTGCAGTCCCTGCATTGCTGCAACCTCTTCCTTGCATCCTCTGATAACCCCTTTGGAGGGACTTTTGGACAAGGTAGCCACCACTTCTCTTCCTGCCTAATTGAAGGCCTCCCAGCAGATGTAGCTGATGGATAGAACTCCGCATCAGGCATAATTATACCCCCATCAACATACCAAAACTGTCTCCTGAAACCCATCTAGCATGCTGATTAACATAGCGTCAATTTTTGAGAGCAGGGAGATTCATTTATAAATCAGACCTCATTCGCGTGGCCATGACTTCGTACTTGCCTCCACCAGGGAAATGTTGTTTTGATGGTACGAACTCTAGTATCGAATCACTCACACATAACAGCCATTCCATCTCTCTGCGCCACATTGCCTTCTTCAGTGAGGCCAATGGCTCCAACCTCTAAAGAAAAACGTGATGCTACGACACTGGATTCACAGTTGGTCAAGCAGAATGGCGGGCTCTAGGGGTGTGACCAGGCTTGGCCCAGTTTAGAAGAGAAACTCGGACCAAATCGAAAATTTTGGTTTAGGATTTTTCAAACCAAAACCAAACCGAATTATTTTAGTTTGATTTGGTTTCTTCGGTCTTGGTCCGATTTGCAGTTTGGTTATAGCAATCGAAATGATAAAAAATAACAATTTTTTTATTAAAAAATAATCATTTCAGCTATTAAAGAGTTAAGCCCAACGGAAAAAAATACATATTATAAAAAAACTAAGAGAATATAGATTAAAGAAATAAAGATTACCAAAAAATACATATGAGGAAACAAATACAACTTACCAAAAATACAAATTATAACAAAAAACATTGATGTTTCTTATTTCGGTCTGGTTCAGTCCTTGTTTAGAGCTAGGAAATCGAAACTGAACCAAAATTCTCTACAAAAACCAAACCGACCTGAACCGGACCGATAGGGCTCAAAAATCAGATCAAACCGTCAGTTCGGTTTAATTTTCCGATTTGGTTCGATTTGCTGATTTAGGCTTACATCCCTAGCAGGCGCCATTGTAAAATTGTTGCTACCCTTATGTAAGTAGCATATACAATTGAGTTGAATGGATATGCTAGACAGAAATCAAAGTAGTGTCCGTGTTGTGATTTTTACATATTGAAAGTTCATATAGCATGTAAATGAAGACGAAAATACGCAAATAGGACCAGTGTATGCCAAGAGGATATTGCATACATTGATTAATTGCTGGAGTAGAGTGCACCTACATGGGAGCATACACACCACTTCAGGCTCAAACAGGAGGGTTGTCTCTTATCAATGTGTTAGTTGTTATGTGGGACTTGCTTAGGTTATGTATAAGTTAACCCTAATGAGCCTAGGTGGTTAGAGCCCATTAGGTTAACCCTAATGGACCTAGGTGGTTAGAACCCATTAAGTTAACCCTCTCTATGCATGATCCTCGTAAATCTCACATGGATGCTGTGGAACGTATTTTAAGATATTTGAAGTCTGCTCCAGGTAAAGGGTTATTGTTCACCAAGAATAATCACTTGAAGGTAGAAGGTTACACTGATGCAGATTGGGCTGGTTCAGCTAATGACAAAAGATCTACATCAGGATATTTTACTTTTGTAGGGGGAAATCTTGTGACTTGGAGGAGTAAAAAGCAGCCAGTAGCTGGGATCATTATTTTTCAATTCGTGAAGTCTGAAGATCAACTAGCCGATATTCTTACTAAAGCTGTAGCCAGCAATATTTTTGATGTCTCTTTAGACAAGTTAGGCATGTGCGATATCCATGCTCCAACTTGAGGGGGAGTGTTAAAATTAAAGATTTGATTTGATATGGTCAATATCCTTGATTATTTCCTTGTAAATGTTTGTACTATATTATTGTAAGACTACAATGAATGAAATTATCAGAAATTTATTCTACAATTGTGTTTATTTGACATGGTATCATAGCCTTCTTCAATATCCTCTTCTTTACCCTAGGAATTGAAGTTTGGTCCTGTATTCACAACTCATTGTAATGGTACTGGTCATACGGTGGATACGTGCTTTCGACTCCATGGGTATCCAGATTGGCATCCAAAGGGCAAAAAGGCGGTGTTGCCTTCTCGTCAGTAATCGCCGCTGTTGTCTCTCTCCTGACAGCTGCTATCCGCCGCTGTTTCTCTCTCTCCTCTGTCGCCGCAATCCCTCTTTCTCTCGCCGCTACCGCTGCCCCTTTTTCCATTCCACCGTTGCCGCCTCTCTCCTCAGCTACCGCTGCTGTCTTGACTGCTGCTTTGGTTTGGATATGGCCTGACATAATTTTTCGTTCTTTTGTTCGGTTTGCTGTGGTTGTAAACTACAGTTTGGTCACTTTTTGGCGACTTTTTGATGATCTAGAAGGTCTTCTGTCCGGTGCATTTGTTTGGAGTGTTGTGGTTGTAAACCACAATTTGGTCACCGTTTGGTGACTTGTTGATGATCTAGAAGGTTGTCTTTCCCGTGCATTTGTTCGGAGTGTTGTGGTTGTAGACCACAATTTGGTCACCGTTTGGTGACTTGTTGATGATCTAGGGTTTCCTATTCTTCTGTTTGGGTTATTGTGGTTGATACAATCTGGTCACTTTTTCGTGACTTGTTGATGATTGCTTGATGATGATCCACAATGCCAGAAGAAACGAAGTCTTTGTTGAAGTTGTCTATTGGCAAGTTTGGTCTCGTGGATATCTTTGTCCCAACTTGAGGGGGAGTGTTGGAATATAAAATATCCATTAGTTGGGAATCAGATTTCATATATATGTAACAAACTGGGCATGATTGATGTATATGCACCAGTTTGAGGGAGTGTGTTAGTTGTTATGTGGGACTTGCTTAGTGTTAGAAATAGTGTATTCACATTATTTATTTATTTTGATGATGCCAAGATTAAAAATGAAAATTATATATAAATAAATTGATGTATGGAAAGTTGGTACTCACACGTAAGAATCTAGATCATAGTCTAAGCGTACCATGACCATGGAACAATCATCGAACGATATCCGTGTTGAAATTGCTATTAGATTTATGATGATCATGTTTGATGTTGTTTTGGTTGAGCAAAGCACAGGTATTCAAAAGCCCTAGGGTGCGGTTGACCGGCCACTGTCTGTGGTCAACCGGGCTATGCGGTCGACCGGGGCCAACAGGCGGTTGACCGGACCAGGAGGTCGACCGGGGCCAACAGGCGGTTAACCGAACCAAGCGGTCGACCGGGGCCAATAGGCGGTTGACCGGACCAGGCGGTCGACCGGGACCATCGTGGGTCGACCGGTCGCAGTCTTGCGCGAAAAAATGCAGATTCGAGTTTCGCAAAGATTTGATTGATGATATCTTTCCCTAAATAGCTCAAACGGTCGATTGAGAGGGTTTTGAAAGGTTGGAAGAGCGTGCAACTATTTTGGAAATCAAGAGGCTCCTCCAAGATTCGGATTCTACGCGTTAGGGTTTATATAACCCTCTTGGCCGAATTTACAGAGACTTCTTCGAATTTACAGAGCTCAAACCTGCAAAATCAATTCACTCTCTACCATTCTCACGTGGCTATACATTGTATTGATTTTTGGAGTGAGTTTCTTTGAGAGAAGGAGCGAGATAAGCTAACAAAGTTCATTTTTCTTGTTCTTCTCCTCTCTGTACGAATTGTGTGAGACCTTGTATGAAGTCTCCATCATTAATCTTGTATCACTGATGTATGTGTGAGGTTTGCGGAGTACAAACCTTGGGGAATCGAATCTGGAAATAAAGATTCGGCGGTTCGGTTAGCTCCTCGGAAAAGCTAACGGGAAGAAGGATAAGGGTTTGTGCGACACCCAAAGTCGTTCAGGTTTCTAGTAGATCACGTGACTCCTAGGGAGTGGACTAGGCTGGGCAGTGGACACGCTCAGACCGAACCACTATACATCGTTTGCGTACTCTCTCCCTTACTCCTTTATTTACTGTCTATCATATTGTGTTGTTTGCTGTGGCATTTAATTTAGTTTGTATTGGATTGTTTCCGCATAAGTTTTATTAGCCAATATTTTTCATAAACCCAATTCACCCCCCCTCTTGGGTTGCCACCTGGGTAACAGTTATGTATAAGTTAACCTTAATGGGCCTAGGTGGTTAGAGCCCATTAGGTTAACCCTAATGGACCTAGGTGGTTAGAACCCATTAAGTTAACTCTCTCTATGCATGATCCACGTAAACCTCACATGGATGCCGTGTAACGTATTTTAAGATATTTGAAGTCTGCTCCAGGTAAAGGGTTATTGTTCACCAAGAATAATCACTTGAAGGTAGAAGGTTACACTGATGCAGATTGGGCTGGTTCAGCTAATGACAAAAGATCTACATCAGGATATTTTACTTTTGTAGGGGGAAATCTTGTGACTTAGAGGAGTAAAAAGCAGCCAGTAGCTGAGATCATTATTTTTCCATTCGTGAAGTCTGAAGATCAACTAGCCGATATTCTTACTAAAGCTGTAGCCAGCAATGTTTTTGATGTCTCTTTAGACAAGTTAGACATGTGCGATATCCATGTTCCAACTTGAGGGGGAGTGTTAAAATTAAGGATTTGATTTGATATGGTCAATATCCTTTATTCTATCCTTGATTCTTTCCTTGTAAATGTTTGTACTATATTATTGTAAGACTACAATGAATGAAATTATCAGAAATTTATTCTACAATTGTGTTTATTTGACACAATGTTTTAAGAAAAGTAGGACGGGAAACTTATAAATAACATTGATTACTACGCAAATTTTTTGAAATTCCCTCAAGAAGAAGCGCAAGCTAGCACGATGCAGTATAACCTGGATTTCGCCTTAATCTTTAGTCTTTGACGCGAGTACTCGAGAATAAGGTTGAAAGTGAATAAGTAAAAGTCGGATTACTTATTCAATGCCAACCCCTTCCCTCATACTCTTTCTTAACTTGGACACTCCAAGCTTGTTTTTTTGAAGAATTCTCTCAAAAACCTCTCTTTTGATCCAAAAACCACAATTTTTGATTTAAAAACCTCTCAAACTTGATCATTTTCCAAAAGCAAAGTCCGCCCCCCTTGGCTGCCAAGCCTTGGGTTCATTTTATGGGCTTCCAAAAGCCCCAAAACCATATGAGTGGGTGGAGTGACCTACACACAACCTTGGCGAAGTGTTGGTGATTTGACTAGATAGACTGGATTGGCGTATGCAAGAATTGAGATGGTTAATGACACTTGGTGAAATGGCACAAGCCAATTACTTGAACAAGCAACCGCATGCCGAGTGGTTGGGCCGGTATGGTGCACCATACTGTAAGTTAGTATGATTTGAACAGTTAGTCTGAATTGGCGTACGCCTAGATGGAGCAGCGTGCGCCACTCTATAAGAACTGGCACACGCGATTCGTAGAGCCATATGATGGTTCTAACTTTTTTTTTTTTTTAAAAGAAAATAAAGCTAATGTATCCATGGTTAAGCTTATCAAATATCTAATATGACTCAAGATTTATCTAGGAATAATATAAGTGTCCTTTTCATTATCGCGTTGTCCAACCATCGCTTTTAGAGATTCGTCGCGGATCTAAATTGGGGTGCCTATAGATATGCATTTGCATTTGTCATATTTGTAAATACTATCGTATTTTTCTATTATCTGCATATACTGCATTTGTTCTCTGTTCAGCAGATTTTGGAATTAGAAATGGCCAGCAGAGTTTCTAATGGAAATGGAAATGGACATGTATCTTCTTGTTGTAATTGAAATGTATCTAGGAGAGTTTGTAATAGGCCAAATTATATGTATCTTGCTGTATCTGTCTATCTGATGCATTTCTTTTCTGTTGTAATGGATATGGACATGTATCCAGTAGAGTTTGACATGAAAATGAAAATGGCCAGAAGAATTTGTTATTTGTATCTACTGCATTTGTTGGACTGGTATTGCTTTTCTGGTGCAGGATTGGTAAGGTGTAACACTGCAAACACAATTACTTCCAAATACAGCAGAGTTTCTGATGGAAATGGATTGGTGCTATTTTTTTAGCCAACATAGTTCCCATTACCTCATAAACAGTGCATAGTACAACATATTACATAAATTTCAGTGCATTGCATCTTTAGCATCCATGTTTGCTTCAAACACTTGAACCCTTTTTGAGAGGCCTGCCAAGTTACTCTCTTCTTCAACTTCCATTGTTGGCACATTCATTGGTTGAGAACCCATGCCTTGAGTTTTCTCCTTTGCATCATTCTCACATTCCACATTCTTTATATGGGTATGCATAGTAAAACTTTCATTTGTTCTTTTTCTTATTAGTGACTCTTAGAATGATATTTGCCCTACACCGACACATTTTGTTCCTAGTCCTAAGGACGCTCACAGTACTAGAAGATGACATGTCCGTAACTTTAAAAAAAATTACATCGACAGATAAAAAGTCAATGCATTCATAGAAAAAAATTGGAGAGGGTTTTTATACCTTAAGATGAGGTGAAGAGAGAGAGAATTTGCGCGCCTTAGAGAGGAGATGTTTATTTGAGGTCCTTTTTATGACATTAGAGATGGCATTTCAAAAATTTAGAGATTCAAACCTAATGGCTTCATAAAAACCATCCAACTCTTGACGGTAGTTAGGTTAACGATCTATTATTTTTTTAAATAAGGAAGGTCACTGCATTTTTTGAAACCATAAAAGAGGTTCCTACAATTGCGAGTAACCTAGGAGAGGTCAGTGCATTGTACCCTTACTATCTTTTGAGAAACAAATAAACAACTACCAAATATGTTTTGTGGAGAGTTCCAGTGTCCAGTTTCCTGTTTTCTATTTTTTTGTATCGAGTACTGAACGTAAACTCGACCACACAATATCTTATCTTTATAGAAAAGGAGACTTGTTGAGTTACCAAGGCATGCTCAATAGCTTCAATTTTCTTATGAAGTCCCATAGCAAAAGGAAACTTGTTCAGTTCAACTAGCCAAATACAAATAGAGTTGGGGTAAAGGACACATGAGCTGATATCAAGTCAGTTACAATGCTTTTGAGTTAGTGTGCTTTAATACAAGAAGATTGTGTTTACAAAAGAGAGCATCTTCAGGAGAACAATATCATTCATGTATTAATAGTCAAAAAGTAGAAACCTGGGGAATAGCAGAGAAGTATATATGGTGAACTTATGTTTAATAAGCTATGCAAATCAAAAGCCTTTATCTCCCACACAAAAAGAGTACCTATTGATTCTTTACCCTTCTGCAAAATGACAGAGAGAGGCAGAGGAGCAACAAAACTAAACAAAAAGACAGAAAACAAAAATCACGACTTTTTAGAGACATATATGATATACAATTATACTTGGAAGTTGAGTCAACTATCACCGGCCGTCGAGGATCGTAACGGTGAGATGATTTACAGTGCCCGATTCATCTTGCTTGCTGCTCGACGATTCTGTTTCCCCATGATGCCTTCCCAAACAAAAACCAGGATGTTTAGGTTGGGTCACTGAAGCATTTTCACTGCTCAACATCAGGACCACAGATGACATGGTGGGCCTATCTTCTGCTCTCTCTTGAACGCATAATAGCCCAACTTGTACGCATCGCAAGACCTCACATGCCGTATACGATTCACCAACCGAAGGGTCGATTAGTTCTAACCCCTTCCCTTCTCTCCATAACCTCCATGCCTGCACCATTTTAGTCCAAAAACTTCTGTTAGAACCAATCAATAATTAGGTTGTGTTTGGACCAAGTATTTAGGAAAGAAAAATGAGATGGAAATAGAGAAGTTAAAAGATATAAGGACTTACATGTCCAAGAAGGTTAAGCTGATGATTCACATTATAAAATCCACGGTTCTTTTTACCCGTTACTACCTCCAACACTAACACACCAAAGCTGAACACATCAGATTTTACAGAGAAGTGCCCATCCATTGCGTATTCAGGAGCCATGTAACCACTGATAAAGACACACAAGTTAGAATCTTTGTGGTAACCACGTTAAATTTTCTGCGCAACGAGTTCAAAAACAAGAAGGTTTCTGGTGGTACTTACTATGTGCCTACGACTCTCATAGTGTCTGCTTCGGTCTGATCTCCACCGAAAATTCTGGCCATGCCAAAGTCTGAGATTTTTGGATTCATTTCTCTATCGAGTAGAATGTTACTTGCTTTCAGATCCCTATGAATGATTCTAAATCTAGAGTCTTGATGGAGATAAAGAAGCCCTCGAGCAATCCCACAAATGATGTTGAAGCGCCTCTGCCAATCTAGCAATGAGCATTTCTGTTTGTCTGAAGAAAACAATTTTAACTCAAATGACATTGATATCGTGGCACTTGAGAAAAATAAGTATATGAAAGTAGGGGAGGGACTAACTGAATAAAACAGAGTCGAGGCTTCTGTTTTCCATGTATTCGTATACCAACATCTTTTCTTCAACCTCAACGCAGCATCCGAGGAGGCGAACAAGGTTTCTGTGTTGGAGCCTTGCTATCAACTTAACCTCATTCTTGAATTCTTCTACTCCTTGCCCAGAATTCTTCGAGAGTCTTTTCACCGCAATTTCTTGACCTTCCACCAACAAACCCTAACATGTCCATCCCAAAAACTTGTCATAAGTATCTTTTAGAGTACCCTAGTGAATTTACATAATGATGTTGCTGACCAAATTACGAACTTACTTTGTAAACAATGCCAAAACCACCTTGCCCTAGTTTATTTTCATCTTGGAAATTGTCGGTAGCCATTGCCATGGTACTGAAGTCAAATAATGGTAGCTCTAAATCATCTGTTGTACTTCTTTCACCAGAGTAATCTCTTTTGCTCATAATAACACCTTCACTCAACAAATAACTTTGACTTCTGTCATGACCACCTTTTGTTTTTGGTAGAAAGAGATATATTCAGCTTAAAAAATCCAGAATACTGCACTACCAGTAGAATAAATGAAAAAAAAATATGAGTTCATTTATTAGTACCTCTGTGATCTATCTTTTCTTTCAGCGCCCTCTGCATTCTCTTTTTCCTCCACATAAAGCATATGGTCAGTCCGAGTAGAAAAACACTAACACCAACCGTAATGCCAACAATTTTCGCAGTTTTCGTGGAACTGGTTTTCGATCCCATGCTCCCAGCTTCTGATGAAATAAATGAACCAATATTTAGTTATTTTCCATGCTATCTAGGCAGAACCAAAGACATTAATTGCAACTAAAACACAAAACTTTGCACATTCAGTAGCGAAATCTAGATTGCATTAGGGAAAACAAGAATGGCGTATCCCTGTTACATGCCTATACATCTTTTCCGTATCAGCTAACCATTTGCAAAAACAAAACAACTCGATTACCATTCAGAATTAGGCTGATAATTGTGTGAATGACATGCTACAATTGTTCATAACCAACAAAAGAAAGTGTGTTCTTCACATTAAAAGGACACAGCTTGTTTGTAGTCTTAATCTCGGACTGCACCTTGCAATTCCTAACCAGGAGATCCGTTCAGTCAGGCAATTGACGTATGATGCCTAACTTGGCCAATGGTAATTATTTTATTTTTTTTTGTCTTCATTTAATTTTTTTTGTATTTGTTAGTTTTCCAATGTATGGAAGAGAAGCAAAAATGTCATCATAAAGACCTCAAAACTTCCAGAAACTAGCAGTAAGTTCACCCAGAAGGCTTATTAGCTGAGCTTCTGTGGTTGCTTTTCCTATCACTGCCCCATCATTACCTCAGTCAGCACTTTCTAGTTACATTCCACTTTCTAACTAGGGACCCTTCTAAGGCAGTCTCACATTTGCTAGCCTCAGCCCCACTGGATCAACGTAGACACTTGGCAAACACCAGCCAACTGCACGCATCGAATAGGTTAAGCCGATGTCCCTAAATACACAAGACCTCCTCCTAAGTTACATTGATGACTAGCTGATGAGATATTAAAGCTCTTTCTTATCTCTTAGCTCAAATGGACCACATACCCAAATTGCCAATAAAAACCAACAAAAACAGCTCTCACACCAAATATATGCGATGGTTTTTGCATTGAATGATGGTTGGAAGCTCTAAAGTTTCAAAACCCATATGAAATGACAACTTACGAAAACTACAACTACAAAAGTGGCATTCACATAATGTGGGTCCTACAAATTTTGCTATACCACCCAAATAATTGTTCTCTAAAAAGTCGTCTACAAACTTTTGGCTGGTACTTAAATCCATGACGTGGAACATAGGATGCTGCCCACCTTTGTTATGAACATAGAGAACAAAAGGTGTATACAAAAAACTGTCCAAATTTTTTAGCAGTTTTTTGCGCATCAAAACGACATCGTTTTGACGCACAGAACACCTATTGTGCACAGTAGGCTCCCTGGTCCATACAAAAGTTGGGTGTAAGCCCATTAACCAGAAGCCTACAAACTCACGTTTGGTAAATTCATTAATATCTCAGGTCCTAGTCACCGATAGTTAGGTGGGGTCAGAGAATTGTTGTCCCATCCGAAATATTTGATTCATTGAAGCAGACTATGAAAGTATAGAAATTAAATTTCTCCTTCCTAATTAGTATTTAGTACGAAATTTCGCCCAAACAGGCGCAAGAAAAGTCAAAAGTGTCGGCCAGTGGGGGTTGGGATTTGGAGATAACATGAAAACAATTGAGCAGTTCAGAGAATTGGGTTTAAAACCTTATGATAGATGAAACCTTTTTGGTGGGCCAAACAGCTTTTGAAAAACGAGTAATGAAACCAATTTCATTAAAACTAAACATATCACACCACCACTCAACGAAAAAGTAAGCTGACCTTTATTTTTTTTCTAAATTAATTTTTTAAGACTGCAACAACTAAATAGAGTTTAATACATAATTATTCGAGATATAATCACATACGACAGCCGCTCTAATTACCCGAAGCAGGGATCCTTCTCATGTGCATGCTTTCTCGAAAAAGATAATGTGAAGCCATGTAAGTGTGTCAAGTTTGGTCTAACTTAATTCTTGAATTAGTTTTTCATCTTTATTTTATTTTATTTTTCTCACCCTTATTTATTTCAGTGAATTAATAATTCGTCCCAACAAAAAAAATTAGAAAAGTCAAAAAATGAATTGAACTTAAAAAAAAAGTTGAGAAGAAAAATAATATAAAAAATGCTGTTCTTTTCCCTTTTTAGTAAACTTTTTTTTATCACATTTTTTCATTCTTTAAATTCTCTAGTCTAGAAAAAAAAAATTAATAATTTATGAAAATTTAACAAAAACCCAACGAATTTTGAAATTTTTTGAATAAAAACAAAAATATAAAAACATAAAAGTTAGCCCAAATAGCACCTTCACACCCTCGTAACACCCATTTGAAGACGAAACCATAAAATAGGAAATGAATTTAGATGTACAAAACGATAAAATAACAAGTTTTATTTTTGTAATTTAAAACAGGACATTGAATCTCCTTTAGTTTTCGTAAGTACTCGCGTTAAATAACATGATTTTACTGGGAAAAAAAATTGGATTTTTATACAGAAATCTAATTCAAACAGCATTACTTTAACTTTTGAGGCATAATGGTGAATATTTTTGTTTAAAGCTATATAAGATAACGATAGGCTAAACCACCTTTTCCTTTTTATAAACTTTACAGGGATCAATTATAGGAGAGTGGAAGGTGCTACCCAACCGGGAGCGGAGAAGCTTGTTGTGCGATATTGTTTTGACGCGTAATACGGTGGTGGAGGAGAAATGTGGAATTTGGATGAATTGCAAAATGTTGGTTTCCCAAAAAGAAAATATTAATTTTTACCTTTATCTAACCTACCATGGCGTTCCCGATGAACGAGTGGATTATAATCATTCTCTAAACCAAACATGAAAACATGAAAAAGTCACAGAACTAATCTTAAGGTACCTGAATCAGCAGCCGAAACTCTAACAAACAGATCCTGTCCGCCTTCCGCCGCCGCGTACTGCCGCATATCCACCAAATCCCCGCTCCAAATCACGCACCCCGACCCCTTTCCCCTGATATCCGCACTCGCATACGCCGTGCACGAGCAGTTTTCACGGCACATCTTTTCACAATCTCCGGTACTCATACCCTTATCCACAAACGCTGTCGAAGACTCCGGAAGCTTCATATTCCCCAACCGCAAAAATCCATCGCTAGAACAGTCCAATTTCGAAACCCTAACGCACCCATCAGACCCATCTCTCAAATCCCACGCCTGTTGGTTTTTCGGCTCAAATCCTTTTGTACATCTACAAACTGGTGAAGCGTTGGTGTCACAAATACCAAAAACCCCACATTCTCTGTAATTGTCGCATTGGTCTTCTGGTGCATACCAAAATAAGTTCCAGATTTGGCTTGTATTGATCCAAGTAAATCTCTGTAGAACCCCAGATGGGTTCACCAGTAATCTGGAATATAGAGATTTATCAGACACTAGGAATGAATATGTCACGGCATTTTGTTCCGTAACGAAACTAAAAGTAATAACATCACTGGTATTCATTTCGGGAACCCCGCTGAATCTTAGCCCATTCCATGGCCCACTTCGATAATTGATCACCTTATTGTTCCATAGAAATACCTCTGGGAATCCATTAACGTCCATCTTGAAAGAGTAGTCCCCAGACGAAGGATCATCACTGCCTCTGCAGGAAGTTAATTTCCGATTGAGACCCGTTTTCGAATCCCAACCCAGTTTCATACCCGGTAACAGAGTATCCGTCGGATGATCGAAGCTTTGATAGAGATAGTTTTCAGGATTCACATCGTTTTCCATTCGAACAACGAAGTTTCCGGTGTCCAAAAGCTGTGCGACTGTGTTTGGTGAGCTGACTGTGAAATTCGACGACCATATGGGATTTCCCGAAGATTCAGTGATGAGGATTACGTTACCATCTTCGGCGATTTTCAAGATTCCGGATGAGTTTGAGAGTGGGTTGTCTCTGTTTGCGACCCAAACGATTGTTTTGGTTGGGATTTTGTTGTACCATATGCCTACGTACCAGTTGTTTGAGTTGTTTGGTGAGAAGAAACCTAACTCGAACGCCTCGGCTGAGGAAACAATGGTTTGATCGGAGGTGAGAGGTTGGTTTGACGTGATGGTATCAAATGATATGGAAGGAATTGGGAAGAGAGACAGGATGGTGTATATAGCGAAAACAGAGCAACCGGGGAGCTTTGAGTTGCTTTTCATTCTTCAATCAGAGAGCGCTCTCTCTCCCAATCTCTCTGTCTCTCTCTCTCTAATGTGCAGACTCTGGCGGAGGTAAGCATAATTTCATATTGTTCATGTGTTTAAAGTAATTTGGGGTTGTTTAATTGGCTTGACGCAGGACAATAATTGAGAAATCTTCATTTTGAGAAGTTTTCGTTATTTTATTATGGCAATAGTAGGTATCCTTATTTTTGGCAGGTTTCAGTTTCTTCTCCTTGACAGGGACGAAGGTATATGGTGGTAAGTAAAGTCAAATGTTTTCTCTTAATTTAACATTTTATCCAAAAAAAAAGTATTTTTATAAAATTATTTGATAAAATATTTTATTTTATCTTAATTTAAATCAGGTTCTTATGAACCCACACTACATGGGTTTTCGTTCCATCTTATGTTTTTATTTCATTTGACATGATTTGACATTTGTATCATTATGTTTTAGTGTTAAGTTACATTTTTTTCCTTTTTAAGTAGAAATATATATTTTTACAATTTGGTAGGTTAAAAAATATGACATTAGATTAGGTTTAAAAGTTGAAAACAAATATGGTAAAACATATTCACCAAAATCCAAATGATACTTACAAGGATCCAAAAGATATTCACATAAATTATATTAGGAAGTGTTATGCAGAAAGTTTTTTGGCCCCTTGTTTTCTAATCACGGGAATTCGATTTTATTGGATCCTAGTGTTAAATACTGAATAAAAAAATTCCAAGGATTTCCAGAATTTGATTTTATTGGATTAAATATGGAATCAAAAAATTCGAGAGATTCTAAATTTATTGTGTTTGTCTTCCTACATTCGATTTTGGTATATTCATCATACTATATTACTGAGATTTTCAAGTTCTTGTATTAGTCCACTGGAAATCGAACTTCTTGTTTTCATCCCTCAAACCAATCGGGAAAAACTCCAAGCATATAAAGAAAAAAATTAAGTGTTACGAGTTAAAAAGAGGATTTCATTGCCAAACGTAAAGAATATTTTTTGAAGTGATCAGTCCTTATTTGGCAATTAGTGAAGTTTGGTTTACTTTTATTCCTCCTTTTAGCATATGTTATAAGATTATATTAGTTAAACATTGTACGAAGGATTTGCAGAAATTTATTATTAAAATTGTAAATTTATTATCATCTTAAGCAACAAATGATTTGTAGCGTTTTAACCCTTAGATTTGCAAAAAATTACCATTTGAATTATAAATTTACCATCATCTCAAGTAACAAATGATTTGTAGCATTTTAATCTATAAATTTGCAAGTTTACCATCACAATTATGGAGAGCAGTAAATTTATCATCGATTCGAACAAATTAACCATTAGATAAACAAATTTATCATCACATGTAGAAAAAATATATAAATTTATCATCACAATTTTGGATGTTAGTAAATTTACCATCAACCCTAACAAATTAATCATCAGTTAAGCAAATTTTTCATCACTGTTACGACAAGTCCCTTATATGGAAATATTATGGTAAGTTCCTCTTTTCTACAATTTTTTGTCCCGGAAACTCAACTTTAGGGGCGACGAAATTGTTACGGTAAGTTCCTTATACAGAATCCCCTTTTAGTGGTTTAATAATATCTAAATTGTCCAAAAATAAAAACTAGGGTATTTTAGATATTTTTTAAAAGATAGGACCAAAAAATAACCTTTAAAAATGAATGAGATGAAAAACCAATTAACACTCAAAAAATAAGTGCCCCTTTCAAAAAATTATAAATATTATATATACTTGATTACACGACCTATAAATCATAAATGCGTCATGCTTTATGGTAATTTGTAGTACTTCTTTCAAACTTGTTCGTGCTTTTGTAGGATGAAAATTTACGATAAGAGCTCAATTTAAAACTTATCAATTTTTATTAATAACAAACAAATCAGCAAGAATTAATGAATTAATATTTAATCTGTAAATGAACTCCTTCCATACTTTATTCATATGCCTAATTATACGCAAAAAGTTACTTTTGGATGAGGAAAATTCTGAATGCGACTCGTGTTTTTAAAAACTTCACACCTTTTGATCTTTTAAACTACAAAAAGAAATACTGTTGGTATAATTTTTTTTTTTAAAAAGAAAGATTTAATTAAAAGTCAAAAAACACATAATTAAAGGAATGATATCTATACATATTTTTTTGTAACTCCCAATTTCTTAAATCGCACAATCTCACGCAAATGAACTTTTTTTTTTCGCATGATCGAAAACTGTGTATGATTTTCGGGTATAAATTTGAAAATAAGAAATGCGGCATGAAAAATTTAGAATAATAAGGAAACATGGCAAACATATACACAAATAAATTACATGCCCACATATTTGTCAGATATGTAGCACGAGTTAGACAAAACAACCCAATTTCACACAGAAAATAGAACTTTTATTTGAGACATTATACTCTTAAAATGAACATCAACGAATGATTTTAATTTTTATTATTCAATACATGTGTGATTAAGTTTTTAATGTTCATATTTTTTACTATAACTCGTGAAAATATTAGTCCTATTATATAGTTCATAGAAGAAAGATAGTTGAGTGTCAAAACGACAACGATATTTTTTTTTGACGGTGCACAAGTTAACAGAATGAGAAAAAAAATATGTCGTGTTAGATCATGCATCCTACGCAACAAGAAGTACTTGGGCCGCTAAAATAATATATCCTCCAATCTATACGTATTACTTTTGCTTTATATGCTGTAATTTGAAGTATTTCTAGTAATTATGTCACGCATTTTTAAAAGCAATAGGAGGGCCTCCAGCAACGGAACATTTTCAACCTAGCAATATTAGTGTCTCTAACATGTTAAGCAAATATGAAGATTTGATTTATAACGTAATGGCCGTATCTTACGATTAATGCAATCTTAACACTATCTTTAAATTAGTTTCTTTTATGTCCTACGCACTGTTTAAAGTTGGAAGTTTAGTTCTTAAATTAATAATTCAAAGGAATTTACATGAGCTACCTTAAAAAACAAAAACAGATATATATTTTGTATGTTAGAAGCATGGGTATATATACAAGAAAACTTATAGAAAATACAAAAGAAAAATAAGGGAAAAAAAAAAGTAAAATCAGAAGTTATAAATATTCTAAAAATTGAGTATTATATATCATTTGGTATTGAACTTGCATTAATAAAAATATCTTAATTTGTCATGTGCATAGCATAGGTTTTTGCTATGCACTGAGAATGAAGAATTCAAAAAAAATAGAATCTGGGCTAGGTTGAGTAGAAGTTTGAGAAGCGGTAGAAGTGGTAGTACTTCAATCATAAACGTCCTTTAATCCACTTGAATCCAAAGAGAGGTCAAACTCCTCGAGCCTTACATGTAATCATAAGACACGAAGGGTTTCACCTCCAACACATAAGGAGTGCAATTACGTCCGAAAATTTGTAGAAGAATTTTCCAGAGTTGTGCTAGTGACACTTCATTTGTTACGTATCTCATGTTTTACTTCATGATGAGGTGACATCTCTTCTCTCCTCCTCTCTGTCTGTCTGTCTGTCTCTCTCTCTCTCTCACACACACACACTCTCTTACAACCATTTATCTTCTTTCACCTCATCATGAAGTAAAACATGAGGTAACAAATAAAGTGTCACTAGCATTACTTAATTTCCCGCGGCATAACAAGATCTTCTCACAATAACTTTCACTATGATAGAACCCGACAATGAGTTTATGAAGGATTCTATTAGGTATTTAGTATTCTCTTCACGTGGGTATGCATTTCGCTAAACGTTTCCCTACTTACCACAACATGGCAGTAGCAGAGAATACTTTCTCAAATTCGTTAGCTTTACAAAAAAAAAAAATTATAGGGAGATAAATTGATGTAATTATAATAGGGAGAATTAGAGTGCTATGCTTGAAAATTTTCCCAAACTCAAAATTCATTTGGACTTAAAAATCTACACAGTTAAGTACATCAAGTCCATTATTTTTAAATTATAAAAAAATTTCTTGGAAACTTTTATAAGACCATAAATCTTTTATAATATTTCTCGTTGTATATTCTTAACGAGTTTGATGTATGCTGCTCATCATCCAATTTTTTTTGACGTCCTTTCTCATTTTAGACACTTTTTATTAACGCCAAGATTGTCTCCAGAGCACAAGGTAAGCTTTATTTACCGAGAATTTTGTTATAAAATTTTACTAAAAAGAGTGAACAATATTTTGAGTGACAAAAATGACCATGACTTGTTTATATTTTATTTTTGATGACTATTCAATTCAGTGAAACTAAAAAAAAAAGAAAAGGATTTTCATGTTTATAATGACTTAATAATTCTGTTTTGCTTTTTTCTCAAAGAAGGTATTCTCCAATCATGTCCAAAATTCATACGTTTCAACATTTTTTGTACCAACTAGTTTTTTTTACAAGAGTAAATACTTGTAAAAATATATATGAATACCAAGAGTTCGATATTGTATCAAGCATTGTCCCTACCTTCCATCATTTTTTTTGTACTTGTAAGAAAATGTATGAATTAATTTATTTAGACTTCAATCTAACGAGGCTTATTTTTCATTCAATTGACATTCCAAGCAAACAAGCAAATGTATAAATTAATTTGTTGTTCTTTGTACTTACACCTATTTTAGACTTGTTTCGAAATTTATTTTAGTTATTATTTGTAAACTAATAGTATTTCTTACTTGTAGATTATTTAAATATATTATTTTGTTGCTTAATTTTTTAAATAAATTATGGGTGGTTTGGCGTATTATTTGATTATTTTTGTAAGATTTGATGCTTTGACAAGTTATAGGTGATTTGACTATTTATACAATAATAAGTATATTTTTTTATGCTCACATGCTTAACTTTAAAAAAAATAAGAATAATATTGTCATCATAAAAAACATCACACATATTTGTAACTCGTACCTAGATATTGTATTTTACAATCTTTAATCCTCGTTCAATACTCCCGATATAAACTGCCCTTTAAATCCCAAAGGGTTATCTAGGACTTCCTTCGCGTAAAATTGGTAATAAAAAATGATGGGCTCTCAATAAGGTTTTGTAGAGGGACAATAACCCTCAAAGAATCCACTACCGTTGTGGTAGGAAGACACTTCGATGATTAAGACAGACAATACTCACAAAAATATCTATAAATCAAGCTAATATTCACTATTAGCGCTTAAGTTAGTACGTACTTTTTTTCATGGACTTTGACCTTTATTTATAGATTATGTGATTTAATTTTATTAATTCTATTAGGACTCTAATTCCTGTTCAGAATTGAAGCCAGACTACCTTCTGATTGGCAACTAATGAGATAATTTTAACTTGGTTATTATCGAAGACGTTATTTTCTACCATTAGAGTTTAATTCAACCTAAGGGTATCTCCAAAAAAGATATTAAATTTTGAGGTGTCAAATTTTTTTGATGGCCTATGTGGCAATTCAACATCTTTAAATTTGACATTCAAATTTTTTTAATCTCCAACAAAGATGTTAAATTAAGACATTTAAGGTAAAAAATATTTAAAATTTGGACATTTAAAGTAAAAAGATATTTGATATCAATCAAGTAGTTTTTTCCAATTGAAACATATGATTTGACAATACTTTTGACAGTTTTGTTGAAATTAATTTTGATGTCATTTTTTAAAAACTCAATTACCTCATTGAATTTGACATCTTTATTGGAGATGCTTTAAGTTTTCATATAAGTTGAAATGGTTTTGTACTTCTTATCTATATATGATTAGAACCTTATCCCGATATACTCAGAGTTCTTTTTTATCTTGGATTTGAGGCTGTTCACCGCTTTCTTAGACCAGTGATATCTTAGACTGCCATCCTCAGGTTGGCTGATCATTGATCCGGCCTTCTCAACTTAAATATAGGGCCCATTTGGCCTACGATTTTTATTGGTTTATTTATTTATTTATTTATGATGTTTGGAATAAATATAAAAACAGTTGATGGCATTTGGACTAATTTATTTATTGAGTTGTTTGATTTGACTTTGACGGACAAATGACCATATTGCCCTTGTCTTATTTGGGACCCTATTTGGCCCTTGTCTTATTTGAAGGGTATTTTCGGTTTTTCGGTAACCGTACAGGCGGAATAACAAAATGGGGAAATTTTCTTGGTCCAACAAATAAATTAGTCCAAACCTATTTATTTATTTACCCAACAAATAAATAAAAAAACACTTAATAACCACAGCTCAAATAGAGCCATAGTAGGAACCGCCTTTTTTAGTTTGGGTATACTTTCACATAAGTGGCACATATGCCCGTGTGTAATATAACTTGCTTGTCGAACTGGAAAAAAATTAATAATATTTATTCAAGTTTTTCCTATAGCTTTTTTCATTTTCTTAAAAGGAAAATTGTGCCATGTACAATAAAGGACAAAAATTAATCAGGCATGCCCTTCTTTAATTAAAAAATAAAAAATTATGCAATTTCCATATATATATATAAAGATATCTGCTTATGTTGCCACCATCTATCTACCCTTTGAGAATAAAAAATTTGAACTCCTAAAAACACTTGTAGATGTCGAACTGACAAGATCTGCTATCTACAATCTGTTTGTGGCTTCTTTGTGCATTCCACAGGAATTGTAAACGGCATTCTACGATCGTGTTTTTAAGATTTCATATTCATTAACAGTATCTTCTTAAAAAATTTATTTAATAAATTTGGAGCATTTAGTTATCAAGAAAAATGATCAAGATTAGACTTTATTTTGTACTTTTGGCACGTGGACTGCAGAAAACTCATTATCTTATTAACAAGTGAGAATGAGGGTGGAAGAATCTAGAGGGTCTTCCAAAGGTCGTTTCGTGGCCGTCAATCTGAACATGACGTGTCGCGTGGGGCGCCATAGGCTTGGGCCAGATCATACTCCAAGCAACGGTAACCAAGTTACATATATTTCCAAAAATTTCTACTAAAACTCAAACCTTGGTTAGGTTTAGATTAGCTGTCAATGTACATAGATTGTGATTGATTAATTGAATGTGTGAATTACGGACCTGTCTGATATGGACCCTTCTTTTGGTTGGCGCGATTATGTTCAAATGAATCGCTGTTTGTTTTTTAAAGGTACAACAAGTATTTTTCCAACGTAGGATATGTTTGGATTCTTTCCATAAAGAAATAAAAAAGTCCATTGGATATGTTACGTAGATATGTTTGCTCCAACCACTTCAGCCCACACGTAAGGACTGATGCTAAATTGGATATGACAATCCAAACACAATCTAGCCTTTAGTAAGACTGCAAACGAGCTGAGCCGAACCAAATTTTGAAGTACTTAAGCTCGGCTCTTTAATTAAACTAGTTTAAAATTTGAATTTGAACTTGACTTATTTGTAAATGATGGCAGCCAAGCCAAGCCAAGCCAAACTAAACTTATTTACTTAACGAGTTTCTTTAAACGAGTTGAACTAAGCCGAGCTCGTTTACGAAATGAGTCTAAAATTCAAGATCGAGCTCGGCTCTTTAATTAAACCAGCTTAAAATTTGAATTTGAACTTGACTTATTTGTAAATGATGGCAGCGAAGCCAAGCCAAACTAAACTTATTTACTTAACGAGTTTCTTTAAACGAGTTGAACTAAGCCGAGCTCGTTTACGAAATGAATCTAAAATTCAAGATCGAGCTCGGCTCGTTAACTAAAGAAATCTAAGAAAAAACTAACCCTACTAGCACTTCTAATTTGGCCTAACTTGTTTATTGTAAAACAAATTGTCCTTGTTCATTTAAAAAAAAAAAGAATTTTCCTTCAAATTTTTGTGAATTATTGGTCATTCTTAACGAAAAAACATCTAGAAATTATGTTCAGAAACTAAAAAAATTCACCAAAGACGAAAAAAAGTCAAAACAGAATAGATTATTTTTGTTTTTTTCTAACTTTTTTCAAATTTGATTCATTATATATTTTTTTATATTTTTGAAACCTCTCGCCGAGACGAATCAAAAGTCCACAAAATATAATATTTTTAAATAAAGACAAAAAATAATCTAAAGCTAAAGTTAATAAAATAAATAAGAAATATTTGAGCCATTGATATATTGTTGACTTCGATAAAATATTAAAAAGACTTTAAACCTCCCATGACCCATGCCCTTCAAAGAACCCTTGTTCTACAAGACAAAATCAATCCTAAAAAATATTGTTGTATATCATAATAATCTACCCAATATTTTAAGAAGCATTCAGACATGAATTTTTCTATTTGTTTTTTTTTTCTCTTATTTCTTTATTCCTTTTCACCTTTTGCCCCCACATTTCTTTATTTTATTAGTTTCAGCAAACCATCCGACTTACTGATGTATTGGAGTTTAGTCACTACCAGAGGAATCTTGACTCTTTCTATTTCTGCTTCTTTTACAATTTTAGATTTTGCTTTTTCATGTGTCGTCGCTATTTTCCGTGATCGGCGATTAGGAATCCACTAAAATAATCCTATTGAATCCACTAAAATAATCCTATTTGTAAGACTTAGGCTTAGGTTTGGAGTCTTTTTTTTTTTTTTCTTTTATGAACATTTAAAGAGTATGACATCAAACTTTAAAATTTATTTATTTATTTATTTAGACAAAATGAACCTAAAAAATAAAATATTGTGATAAATTTAAAAAAAAAGCTCACTACAGATAAAATAAGACTAATTTTTACTTTTACGCCCTAAACCATCATATTTTTTTATCTACTTTGGCAATAAACTATTGACTTTATTTAATAATCCCTAAACTATATACTTTTGCACTCAGTTCTAATTTGTGATTGTCGTTAACCGTTTCATATGACTAATTTTGATTTTTATTATTTGAATTATCTTATTTTTATCTATTTCATCTTTAAACTAACAATTTTTTTCTAATTAGTCTCTAAACTATGTAATTTTGCACCCAGTTAGGCATTATTAATTATGATAAAAAATTTTAAAGTTAAAAATTTATTAAAGACAAAAATGATTTAAAATATATTATTATTTTTGCTTATTTCTATCTTTGTTCATTTGTTTAGAGTTTTTTGTAATAAATTTTACCTTTAGATTCCTCAATGGACACAGAATATAGAAGTTCAAATTAAATAAATTTGAACAAAATAAAAAAGTTAGCTAAAGTTTCACTAGAATATGGGACAACAAATATAACCACTTCTTGGTTTGAAATACTTTTTAGTAGTTAAAACTGAGAGCAAACGTATCAGAACAAATTTATAATTATTCTATTTAGAAAATTACTTTGACTATTTTCAATCAATAACTATCAGATGTTTGTATTATTTGTTCTCTTATCTTAATAAAAAAGATTTTTCTCAAGTGCTGGATATTTTTTCCCTACAGGGTGTCACCATAAGACATGAAATAACATGCAAAAATGAATGTGACCAGTCAGAGTGAGAAGTTTGGTTAGCATAGTGATCGAGATTGTTATCAAGCGAGAGCACCATAAATTGAGAATATTTGGTTTGACATGACATGTGGTCATGATCGATGGTGCGTGATTTGAAAGTCGTGGCCCTTGTATAAATTTTAGAGGATTTGGTGACACTTAATTGGGATTCGATTTGACAAATAACAATTGAGAATTTACTTTTAGACTTAGGTTTTTAATTGTTACTTTACTCTCGCACTTACGTGTTACAACTTTCATTTAAACTGCACATATCATATCATTTCATCTTATTATACTATTATAAACATAAAAAAGGATTTTAAAAGTAGGATAACTTTTTGAGCCTCATAACTCATGGTGTATATTCACCTGCTCCTGGCCTTTCACGCAAAGTACTAAAGGTGCTCTGAGTAGCCAAAGTACTCATCCAACGACGAGACTACCGAGGAAGATTTCATCGAGCCATGGTTTACGTAGTTAAGACTTTATACTTATTTTGAAATGTAAAGCACTCATTTACCTGATCGTACTTTAATATTTTAGTATCATGTGTTTTGGTTATTCTTTTGTTAATGTCTTCAAAAATCAGGGCGTTATATAACCGACTACCATAAGATTGTAAACTACTGATATAGGCCAAGTACAACTAATTCTACAACTACAAGCTAATCTATGACTAACTACTGTGACAAACTAAGTAACATACTTGGAAATATGTGCTTCTCGGGAATTTTTTTGTCTGGGTGTCCCTTCTTCTTCGATGATCTCTACTATTTATAGGCAATTAAGTATAGTTCATGAACCATAGCTTGTCCCTTTCCCGCTTCGATTTAAAATAACTTCCCACCTTTGATGCATGATTGGGTCATGACCATGCACACGTAACCCCTTCTACCGACCTTCACTCTCCCTCTGACATCTGTCTTTGGGCTACAAAGTGCACTACAAGCCTTAGAATCCCTCCATTTTATTCATGAAAACGTATAACTGCCCTAACTCATGAAACAACGTCGCCTCATAATCTGGTCATGTGATTATGATCGTGTACGCATGTCCTCTTAATAACGCCATGTGTATTCTTTTTATTGGATCACAGTTCTGTGTGTAAACAACGTACTTGACCCAAAAAAAAGTACAAAGCATTCAGAAGATAATATAATTGATTAACTTAGAAAAATACCACAATAATCGAGGACTTAACAAGATTCACAAAGTCATTACACTTGATGTACACATAACTAGTAATTACCACTTAAAAATTCATCATACATACTAATAAAATACTCCAACATTATAATAGAATAAGAAATCACAAAAAGTAGTTCACCATTTAATACTACCAACTAAAATCTAGCTCATTAGGTAGTTCATCTGTAATACATATTAGAACGGTGTGGTTCTCCTAAACATATTTTTACAAGGAAGGTCAAGATTCATTCAATCAAAAGGTAGAAATTAGTTCATATTTTAACTATACTGCTATAATGGGTGCAAGTTGAAAGGACACTTAAAAAGAAACTTTTAAACTTATTTTTGAAAAACAAGTGAAAGCGAAAAGGAGTTACAGCTATTAAACTTTTGAACTTTGTTTGGGCATCCTTTCTCATCCTTGAAACCATAAGAGCTATCAAATGGCCGAATTATGCTAGTGACATTATATTTTTTACCTCATGTTTTACTCCATACTGAGATGGAGGAAGACAAGTGGCAGTAAGTGAGTGTGTTGGCATGATCTCTTCCACTTTTTGCAGGTATGATTCTATGACCTCATAGTCGCTTCTTCAATTTGTTCTACTACGAAAATGCCGTCCAGATTTGTATTATAAATTTTCGCAATTTTTGTTCTTATTTTCGTAGTAGTAAATTGTTGTACACTTTCTTTTAGTGATACCTCTTATGTAGAATCCTGGGGTCTATTTCCACCCCGCTACGCAATTTGTACATACCTACTGCCCTGTGGTTTTGAATCTTGGAGTCAAAATGTTGAAAGGGTTGTGGAAGTCAAAAGTTTGGAAGTAAATTGTCATCCATAGGGAGCAGCCCATGTTTGAAAAGTTAGGAAGTCAAAACATGAATTCCTTTTAAGGAATTTGTAACAACTTGAATTCCTTTTAAGAAGTAGTCAAAAACATGAACTCCAGTTGAGTAATTACCAGTTGAATAAGAACTTGGAAATTAATCTTAGTAAACTCAACAAACAATCCATTTGACAAACACCAGGAAAATGTAATTACGAAATCAACCCAAAAATCCATTCACAAATCCACCAGGAAAACTGTAGAGAAATTGTTTCTGGGTATCAGTTCTTGCATTTCTTCTTGCATCTGTCTCTCTCTCTCTCTCTTCTTCGATCGAAGCTTCGATGCTTTATATGAGCAATTTTTCAATTGATTTCTGTTTTTCGGGACTTAAAATGATTTTTCAACTAGGTATTGCCAAGTTGTATTTTACATTCTTGAATTTGGGACCGTACAAATATCCTGCTCTCTAGTGATGCATCTAATTCAACGACAAAATTAACATTGTGCATATATCCTGGGATTTCATTATAGTGAAAGATACATTATTTCACCTACGTGCAAATTTAAATATTACTATTGATTAGTTTTTTTTTTTATAATTTTGATGCAATTGACTTTTTGCATGATTAGGATGAAAAAGTCATAGAGAGTAATATAGTAAATACCAATAGGCTATTTTGGTGGGGATATCATAACAAGATAGTTTTAACCACTTTATTTTTTTTTAGAAAAATAGTGGAATTTTACTCATCTTATTATTTTTGTAAATGTTTTAAGGTTGTCGTTTGTGTCCCTAATTATGCTCTTTGGACGAAATACATAAATGTTAATGCAAACACTTCTCAAAGGGTGATGAAGAGAAGATTTCAAAATAGACAATGAATGATGAAAACAAATATTTTCTGGAGACAGAGAATCATATGTTGATCCTTTTAGTAAAATGATGACTTCGGTGTAACAATCTTTATTTTGTTACATTTTAATTTACTTGAGTTTAACGCTATTTGTAAGTGTTTTTTTATTCACGGATCATGTTATCCTTAAAGTAATATGATACTTATTTGATCTTTTTTACAAAATGACAACCTTTGCGTAACACCTTTCGATCATATCTATATTAATAGTATTCATGTTCGAATCCTAACATGAATTCAAGTTTTTGGTTTAATTTCGTTGAGAGTGCCATAAGCACAGATAATACGCTAGTTCACTACAAGATACAAAAATGCTGACAAGTTCATTTGTTGTGTTGATGGTGGTGGTCAATAGGTGTTGGAGGAATTTAAAAGGTAAAAATTATGACAAAATAATTTTTAAAAAATACTAGAGATATGAATAATCATGAAAATAAACATGTTCTAAATTAATTTCGTCTTTAATAAACTATTTTATAACTTTATGTCATAATTATGATTTAAGTAGGTGCAAAATTATATAGTTTAGAGACTACTTACACTAATTTATAATTTAAGAATGAAATAGTTTAGGGGAAAAATTAGTCACAGAGAAAGGATCGTCCAAAATTGGATTAACTTAGTACGAAATTATATAATTTAGGAACTATTTAAAAGAAATTGATAATTTAAAGACCAAGTAGAAAAATATAAGATAGTTTAGTGGATAAGAGTGGAATTAGTTGAAAAAATAATTCACAATCGACTATTTTTATTTCTTTCATAATTTTTTGAAATTGACTTTTCTACACCTCCTCTAATGCAAAAAAATTGATTTTCAAAAGTGAACACCCTTAAATAAAAAAATAAATAAAATTGAAAAGACAATAACAAAAAGTAGATGACAACGTGATCGATCTAGCTACGATTGCGACGAATATCGATATGGAAATACCTTTGTTAATGGAAGTCAATTATTTGGCCTGGTGTCACTGTGGCATCAACAATAGCAAAACCCTATTTACCTTTTGTCTCAAATTCAAATGTCGAACTTTGCCATCAAATTTGACTGTTGTCAAAATTGACACTTCACATTCAAAGGATGAGAAATATGATTTCAAAGGAAGAAAAAAAATGGTTATTTAAGAATTACGCTACTATCAATATATCATAATAAAATAATAATATTGCAGCAAGGTAAGAAATTCTATCATTTTTTGACAAAATAATAATATTGCAGCAAAGTAAAAAATGTCTTTGACAGAGTTATTCCAACAATAACTGGTAATTTGTAATGTCAGGTTAAAAGTGATGGGATGCCAGCTTTATATATTGCACACACAGTTTTAGAATTCAGTTTTGTTCAGCTAAGTTCATCTTCTATTGTCTATTGTGTGAGACCACTTTGATATTTTATTTTGATGATCAAAATTGTCTATTTTGTTATGATTAATTTTTCTTTTTTTGTTATTACGAAAGAATTCAGCTCAATTGGATATCGATCAGATGTGAGATCTCACTTCTATTATATTTTGATTAATTTCTTTAGTTATCACAAAAAAACCGAGCTCAATCAAATTTCTTTAGTTAACCTAAAAAACTAGTTATTAACCTTTCAAAAATTAAAAATTTCGAAGTAAAAAACTAGATTGAGCAAAATCAAATTTTTTGATCATCGATGTGAGATCTCGAAGTGGTCTTACACGGCGGGGGATGAACAAAACTGGACTCACACTTTTACCCATTTTCTTTCCCCTTTTTTGGGTCTTGTTTTAGGCCTTGTTCAGTTAGCTAGAAAGAAAAGAAAAATACGAAAATACCTCATTTTTTTGTATTTTTTGTGTATTCAGTTAATAGAAAAATTGTGAGACCCACAGCTCTAACTTTTCCAATAGGATTAGTTTTCCTTCAAAACATGTCTTCTAAAAAGTACATGATTTTGCAGAAATCTTATTTTTATACTACTTTCTTTCATAATTAAACTCTCTACTTTGATTTTTCCATAAATTTCTTTTATCAAATGAACAGGTAAAAAAAATTAAATAGTTGTTTTTACTTCATTTCACTAAAACTTTTTCTAGAATAATTTTTTTTTACATCAATTTCTTGGTAAATGAACGGAGTTGGTGTTTAAATATTTCTCCTTTGTTTTTTTGGAAGGGCGCCAAAGTCATTGATGGAGTGAACAGTTGTTTGATAAAGTTCCTTCAGAATAAGCGCAATGACCGGCATGTTCTTGGACTCCCTCCATCTATTGTGTCTTGTTTTGCTCCTAGGCCTTCTTACATAATTTTACAAAAAAAACAAAAAATAAAAAGTCATTCGAAAATTGATATATGATTGATAGGTTATGAGTGAATCATCACGTGAGGTCCAAATTACAATTTATAATGTCAGCCGGTATGTCCAAAATATTCCAAGATATATTAAGAGGAACAAGAAGGATGCACGTAGACTCCAGTTATTTGATGAAGAATTGAGGGATGTTAATGCATGTGGGGCTCAATATTGAATACATGAATTTCGTATGAAAGTATGGTGGTGCAGGAAGCTAAGACCAGTAGCGGCTTTAGAAATTTTTGAAAGAGTATTTAGAAATGCGAACAAGTAATTCTACTAGGTATATTAACAATTATTACAAATAGAACTTTAATATATTAATAGCAACAATGCGAAACAAAAACATCAAACTTCATAATGTATTACAATTGACCTCGACGAATTTTCATATTTTGGAACCGTTGTGTAATATCCTCATATGATTCAGAATCATACACAAATATAAACAATCTATTTGAAATCACAATTTTATGATTTCATCAATATGAAAAAATCAAGGAATTGTTTTTACCCGTTCTTCCTGGTGACTTGAACTTCGAAATTTTTCTTCTTTTTCCACTCTAGAAGCTTCAACGGGGAGAGAGAGAGAGATGTGTCGTCATTCAAGGTTTCTAGTTCTGGCAAAAAAACGTTAATCTTAACTCTCTTGAGGTCAAATTTACTTTCTTTTCATTTGAATTGGACTTCATCGATAAATTGGGCCGTTGGGAATTTCATATTTGGTCATTTGATGGGTTGGATATTCAAATTATTATGAGTTCGATATTCAAACTATTTTGGACTGGGTATTCAAATCAATATTAAATTAAGAAAACTACTACAAATCTAAAATTTTTTAAATTTCCAGCACAATTCAATGATAGCACCCTCTGCTCAAAATCCCTCACTACTTTTCCCTGTTTTTCTTCTTTTTATCAGCAGAAATTTCAATATACACACCTCTGGGGGGGTGTGTGTGTGTGTCTATATATATTTCAGGAAGAGAAGAATTAAGACAACTATTATTTCTAATCTATACTTTAAATTTTGCAAGGCAACTTTTTCTAGGGATAACTCCCAGAACGTTACATGGCACCAGAGGCCACAAGAAAATAGAATATAGTCAAAGCGTAACTAATTTAGTTTATCTACTTTTGTATCTTTTATAATCAGCTATAAAAATATCATATTAAAGATATTTAAAGATAAATATCATATTAACCTTCATAACATAAGACTAATATAGTTATATAATAATACATGGTAAGTTTAATTTGGTGGATAGAGCTGAGCTCTGAAGCTTGCCACATAGCATCAATGAAAAAGAAGTTAGGCAAACCTTAATATCTAACACAACATCTGTACAATATAATTGACTGTCAAATGGCATCATCGAGTAAGCCATTTAGTCAATTTTTATGTTATTTATTCTTGCAAAAATGCTAAAGACACATCACTTTTGCACATCGCTTTCACACATCACTCAAAACTACGTAGTTTTGTGGTGGAAAAAAACCATATTTGTTTTTGACCCATATCGCTAAAAACATATTTGGGTCTTCCTTAACATAAAACGACGTAGTTTTAAGTGATGTGTAAAAGTGTTGTGTTAAAATGATGTGTATGTAGCACTCTTGTTATTCTTGTTTATTATTTTACTTTTTGAAATCAGTTGTAAATTTATCTCAAAAAATAAAATGTGACCTCAAATTTAATCATTCTGGCACAACATAAAACATCAACAAGAAGAGAATCTTCCTCTATAAAAAAAGAACAACTCTCTACAAATATATTAGATTGTAAGATTGTAAAAAATTCAAAAAAATAAATGTAAATTTGGTAATGTACTAAATCAGTTTCATAAGCGAATTTATTTATTTATTTATTTCCTGATTCGTGATCAAACTTTATAAGATAAATAGTGAATAAGTTGATTATCTACCAATGATAAGAGTAATAGATACATCGTTTGAGGATGCATCATCTTGGTTTTCCTTCAATGCATCTATGCCGCTAGAGATCCTCGTTGATGTGAAAGTCGGCTGTCTAGGCATAGCTAGCGTAGTACTTTCACTCTCCAACATCAACACTACTGCTGACATGGTCGGTCTATCAAATGCCGAGTCTTGCACACATAGCATCGCCACGTGTATGCATCTCAACGCTTCATTTTGGCAACATGAACTCGCAACGGTAGGATCAATCAGCTCTGTTGCTTTCCCACAATCCCATAAATCCCATGCCTGAAATCATTTCTCAGCAATTGTTGAACTCAGAAATGACTAACCAAAGCAAACTATTTTTCTGATTTCTGTTCATTAGAAGTTAGGAACATAAAAAGAACATTATCTTTAGACTTACATATCCAACAATGTTCGAGTGTTCAGGTGAGCGTAAACTTCTGTTTCTTCGACCACTTACAATCTCTAATAGTAACACTCCAAAGCTATAGACATCTGACTTTACTGAAAAAAGACCTTCCATTGCATACTCAGGAGCCATATAACCACTACATTTTCAAAAACAATGGTTAAGTTATATGTCAAAAATTTGTGAATGCATTTAGAAGGAATAGAGTTGGCAGGCAAAACAACATGTTTAACTCACTATGTGCCAACAACTCGGCTTGTAATTGCTTCGCTTTCCCTGGTTTCAAAAATTTTGGCCATGCCAAAGTCGGAAATTTTGGGGTTCAACTCTTCATCCAACAAAATGTTGCTAGCTTTCAGATCTCTATGGATAATCCTGAGTCTTGAATCTCGATGAAGATACAAAAGCCCCCGTGCAATCCCTTCAATGATTGTAAAACGTTTTCTCCAATCTAATTGTGCTTGCTTAGTTGGATCTGTCATTATCCATCATCACATCACCATTCATCCAAACATAAAAAATGGAGGAAACTATCACACAATGATTACTCGATAGCCATGATCAATTGAAGTCTAAATAATTGGTATATACACATTCATCTTATGGAGATCAAGTTCACATGGAAAATCGACAAGGAAAAAACAGTGTTTATGTCAAAGAACTAACCGAAAAGAAACGAGTCCAAGCTTTTGTTTGGCATGTATTCATAAAGGAGCATCCTTTCATCACCTTCTGTGCAACAGCCCAAAAGTCTAACAAGATTTCTGTGTTGCAATTTCGCAATTAGTATAATCTCATTTGTGAACTCCTCCAGGCCTTGTCCTGACGTTTTGGAAAGCCTCTTTACAGCTATTTCTTCTCCATCTGATAACTTTCCCTGAAAAGTTAAACACAAGTAGCTTCATTTCAATACATTGAATAAACATTCAGCAACACGTGTTGAAATTTATCCATGATTGAAATTACCTTGTAAACTGTGCCAAATCCCCCTTTTCCAAGTTTATTTTCATAGGAAAAGTTGTCCGTAGCAGCAGCTATATCACTAAAGCTGAACACTGATAATTCTGATCCGTTACACTGGTGCCTTTCAACACCAAACTAACCTGGTCCTGAAAAATCTGCTGAAATTTCGCTACTTCTTACATCAATTGTTTGTAACTGATTGTTCTTCCACCGCGAAGTTGATTGTGATATAACTAGGGATAACAAAACAAAATGTACATTAGACACAACATTAAAAGAACAGAACAATATTTTTTCACTAGCTGAATTTGAATTTGTACCTTTCACTTTTGTTCTGAACCTCCAGAGTAGCCAAAGAGATACACTGATGAAGAATGTTCCCAGTACTACAATCACAACTATCACAATCTTGGAAATTTTGCTTTTGGTTCCTGTGTCCAAAGAGAAAATAAATAGTCATTCATTTTTGGAGTCAACAAAATACAGAAAGTATGACAATCTGTTCCAAGACTTCATACTTTCCTCTTTCTTTTTCCCAACCCCCAATTAAATTGTCATTCGTAGTTGGGTTTATAACTTGATCTGCACACCATATATGAGCATTTACATATTGCTGACGAGAAAGATGAGAAATTATATTGAAAGGAAAATAACAGCAATCAAAAAATCAAAGGCTTTTTTTCATACCTAACTCAGAAGTGGCAAGACGAATGTACAGATCATTCCCACCTTCATCAAAATGCTGAATATCCATCAAATCCTCGATCCATATCAGGCAATTGATTCCACTCACAAACGCATATGCATTGCACGAACAATTCTTCAAACACTTCTCTTTACAATCATTAGTATTGTCTGCCTCCATAAAGTCTGCAAAATCCGGTAACTTCATCCCCTCAATTTTAAAAAACCCATCTATTTCTCCAGTTGCGGTGGTATTCGTACCGCACTGTAAATCCGTCCTTCTAACACATCCGCCTGACCAATCTCCTCTATCCCATTGCTCCACATCCTTGGGTACAAACCCTTTGATACAACTGCATATAGGAGATTTCGTCAGAAAACATGTCCCAAAACTTCCACACTTGTTATACACCTCACACTCATTGGCAGGCTGTAACTGCAAAATGCTCCATCCATTCCTCTCTTTGTCCCACCACAGCTGCTCCTCGTTTCCGTTCCAGCCTATCCAGAACCTAAGTAGATCAGAACTGTTTGATTTTGTATACGTAAAGTACAGGTTACCATTTCCTTCATTAAAAAGCTTAAAGCCATACAAATATATAGCCCTCATGGTGGGAACACCAGTGAAAATTAGTCCATTCCAATGCCCACTTCTCCAACGCCGGTTTAAACCATCCCATATCACGATCTGCGGCGATCCACGAGGGTCCACGCCCATTGAGTATTGTCCAGGAGAGGGATCACTAGCACTTTTCCAAGAATAGAATACACGGTTCGCTCGCGATGCAACATTCATGTAGACTCTCATGTCAGGTAGGTATGTATCGGTCTGATCATTAAAACTTTGCCAAAAGGCCTCATTTAGATCACCTATCCTATCGCTGTTCGAGAGAATTAGATTGCCGGTGTCCATCAAAATCCCGGTAGTACTATTTGATACAGTTGAGGTATTACTAGACCAGACTGAACTTCCATTTCCATCTAGAACCACCAGATTACCGCTGTTTTCGAGTTTTAGAATTCCAGCTTCACCTGATATAGGGTTCTCTCTGTTTCCGACCCAAACCACCGATTGTTCTGGAATTTGGTAGTACCATATTCCCACGTATCTGTATGTTGAATTTCCCGGACTGAAAAACCCAAGAACAAACTTTTCGCCTGCAGAGATAATGGTTTCACCATCTCTGATGAACTGGCCTTCTGTGATGATGTTTGCTGCAGAACAGAGCAAAGAAAAACAACAGAAGACAAATACGACAGACCAACAAAAAGTACATGTTGGGAGTGCTTTGAAATTAATACCCATTTTACAATCTAGAAATGTAGAAGATATTCTTCTGGAATAGGGGATGAAATTTTAAAGAAGATGGTAGAAAAGATCTCCGTAATGAAGGAAGAATCTTCTTTGGCTGCCATTGTTGGCTTGAAAGAATGACTATGTAAAGTTGAGAAAGTTGACCTGAAATTTGTGTTGAAGATCCTTAGTTGAATATAGCCCACTTTTGTCAAAGCCATAGAAAAATCGTGGTGATTTTTGTTAGGTAATTGTGTAAAAGAATGTTGGTTCCCTTTACCATATCAGCATAATTCCAAAACATAACTGTTCAAATGAACGTGAAAAACACATTCTAAATTTGAATTAAACAAATCAAATTCAAACCGTGCAGTTTAATGTACTAAAGTTTTGTGATAAATGTGAATTCATTATAAAAAGAGATTGGGTACAATTATACTGATCGTTTAAATTGGCCCCTCATCTACTTCATGATGTAATGTCTCTTAAAAAATGTGGCCATTTACGTCTATATTTAGGTAAGAGGTGATTAGTGCATACAATGGCAAGGTTCATGAAATCCAATTATATAGGGCCTTTTATTCACAAACCTATATTGTTCCTTCTATTTTTTTTCCTTGTTTAATTTTTACTACTTCTTTCAAAGCACTATCAAGAACAAAGACAATCTTCCAAAAGACACAAACGCTTACCTTATAGTTACTTTTAGGGTAATTAACGATGGCCTACTAGCTCAAGCTAAATGTGCTGCAATTCCCTCTTTTTGTGTCGGCATGATTTCTGATAACAGGTCGTTCGAATGGCTTCTTAGAGGGGGTTTTAGCTAAGAAAGAGTTGTAGCTAAGGCACCCTCCCAAGGTGTGGTTGGAAAAAATAGAGGTTCTCAAAATTTGAGTGTCTTAGTTAAAATAGTGGATATGGTAGAGGAACGTCTTAAATTGGGTGCTTAATTAAAAAGGAGTTTGGTTAATTTTTGTAACATGACGGAAATGACTATCTTAAACTTGGGTTTGATTAGTGGCTTGTGTGGCTGGATAAGAGACAGTTGTCAAGCAAATATTGGGTTATTTAACCTTATTGCTCTTGTGTTTGGTACTTGGATTAAACTTGCTTTATTATTATTGATGATGCCGAAAAATGAACGATGGTGACCAGGTCGGCCGTCGACTTCTGGGGCTCCTGTGAACAAGTCCGATGACCAGGGTGGTGGTCTAGTCATGGAACCTCTGGCGATCAAGTTAGAATTGTTATATGAGAGATCGAAAATTGAATTGTTGAAGTCTGTGTATTGATTGCGTACCTTGCTCTATGATTGAAGAAGAATAAATAACTCTGGGTGAAGGGGGAATCCTCGGCCGACTGGCGCCGCCAATGATGCCTTAATCGCGTCCTGCATGATCTTCATCCTAACTCTGTGTGCGTCGTTCCTGTGATGTCGGGAGAATCAAGGGCGCTATTTCTTAGATATCATGTGTGGTCGAGAGCGCCAATCTCATGTGGCTTCCGTCTTTCAGTCATGCTCAACCAAGGGAGGTCCCTTTTTGAGCCTTCTCTGCTCAATAGTCCTTGTGACTGATTGACCAGTAGTGCTCTAATGGTCTCTCTGTCAGCCTAGGGCTCGGCTAGTAGCCTGGTTGGTGCTTGGTCAAAATCGAGCTCATTAGTTGTCTTCCATTTTCCTAGTTGAAGCATGGGTTGAGACTCAGAGAATAATTTCTTCGTGGGGATCGCTTGTTTATAAAAGAATATCATATCTCGCGTTAAATGCTCGCTGGCTATGGTCTTCTGGACCTTCCCTTAATTTGTCCACGTGTCAAGATCTTGGGGTGGCTCCGAAAAACTAGCCTACAGCTAGTGGTTACTCTCTGCGCGTGCTAGAACCATGCTGAAGTGGCCCTCCTCTCTCATCTATTGCCCCTATCGAAATTTGATGGTGGCAATCACACATCATTATGTGAGCCTCTTATTTAAAGTGCACTTTTCGACGGTGTCTTCATGAACACCTCATCTCCCTATCTTTTCATCCCTCAACTCAGCTACTTTCTCCTTTCAGCTCACCTTGGATTCCTCTTATCTATTCTTTTTTAGGGAACTTTTTCTCCCAATTTTCCTCCATCCGACCTCTATACTTTTTCCAAGAGTCCCTGGAGGTTTCTCTCAATTCCCCCCTCTGTTGATCTTTGGTCCAACTATTGCCCATATTCTGGTGTTGCTCGTTCTCTACTTGTCTTGCCCTTATCTGTTTGATACAAGCTTATTGACAGGTCCTTGTTGTTCCCTATCGATCTTGATGCTGATTCTAGTTCTTAATCCGGTGAGTCTAAGACAGAGGTAGCTCACAACATCACCTCTCTAGCCATGGTGGATCCTGCTGACATCCTACGAACCCAACCTTATATCGCTGGTGAATCTTTTGAACCTTTCTTTAATCATTTTCCCCTCATCCTGTTCCCCAATCACTAGACCTTTTTGGCTAGGTTGTCTTGCCACTTATGGTCTAGTTTTCTTCTCCTCACTTCCACATGCCCATGGCGCATAACCATGGCATCTTTTGCATTCATATGTTGTTGGGCCTGTACCATTAGCTCGGTCACATTCATTGACGATTTTTCTAAAAGGTGGTAGAAGAACTGGGTCGGCTGGAGTCCTCCTATAAAGGTGATGAGGGTGATTTTATCGTCGACCTCGTTGAGGGGCCTTGTCATTGAACTTCTATAGATGGCCCTGCAGAAACTCCCCTTGTGTTGCTTGATGTTCAATAGGAACGTGGTCGGGCGAAGAGGACGTTGTTTGCTGTAGAAGTGGTTGATGAATTGCTGGCTCAGTTGCTCGAATGTGTCAATGGATTTGGTTTCGAGTTCCCAAACTATGCCCGAGCAAGTCCCTTGAGCGTGGTGGGAAAAGCTCAGCACATGAGTTCGTCAGGCATCGCGTTTAGGGCCATGAAGGCTTTGTAGGTTTCCAAGTGGTCTAAGGGGTCACCAGACCCATCAAATAGCTCCATCTAGAGAGTTATGAACTTAGGTGGAAGGGCTCGATCCATCACTGTCTCTGTGAATGGTAGGCTTGCCTTTGGCACTTTCCCCTCTGCCCTGCCTCTTTTCTTCCATTTGTTTTAAGACACCCTTAGGTTATTCTCAAAACTCTCATATCTCTACTCTATGCGCCGCGGAGTACTTTGTTTGGGCTGCCCTGTTCAACACGAGTGGGTCATTTCTACTGACAGGGTGGTTGCTAACCTCTTCTTGCATGAGCCCTCCACCCAACGCCTAATTTTTAGGCTCTTCTCGAAGGTCTTCGGCTGCCGTTGCCCCATGGCCGCAACTATTCATTCAGATAAATATCAACAAATAGATACGACTTTATACTTAGCAATTAATCTAAAAAAAACAAACATAAGATTCAAAAGATATTAATCTTATTTGAATTACTTCAACGAACATTATGTGAAAATTAATTTAAGTCAAGTTTTATTCACTCCTTAATAATTTTAAATAAATAAAATACTAAAATCATTTTCCAACATGTCATTTATAGACTTAGAGCGCTTTTAAAGGTTGCATACTTGCATTTATTGAGGCACTATGGTTTTCATGCCTTAACATTTTCTTTTAGGATTTTTGTTTCCGTCCTCCTTAGACTTACGCCACAATGCCTCGAGGGTTACACCTCGCCTCACGAGAGGTTAATCACCTCTTCCACTTTTGGCTCTAAAAATATTATTTGTAGTAACAGTGAATAAAGTAAAACTAAATCGCTGAGCAATGTCTAATGTAACTAGACGAATTCTATAATGGCTGCCAAAGCCCGGGGCCATGTGATACATTTCATCTCTAGTTTATTGTATATTTGTATATATAGCTAACAAGTTGCAATACTGTGACACATTAACCACACGTGGGGTTATTATGCTTTGATTTTGGACAGGAATTGATGATTGGGACTTGGATTAGAATCTAAGGCATTTTGTCAACACCTTCCGAATGAATTATGGACAGTGGATGAAAGGTAAGTCCCAACTGCACATATTCTCTCTCTCCGTGCGCGTGCATGTGTGGATGCGCATATATACAATTGTATCTTTCATATTTGTTCACACTTTGGGCTGTCGTAGGATGCCAAAAGTCTAGGCTTTCCGCTTCAGTTTCCCAAAAAAAAAAAAGATTATGAATACACAGAGACGATATCATGATGTCTTTTTTCCACTGAATAATGGCTTATCACGGATGCAGGTAAAAGAGAAGGCAATACCTTTTTTATCCAGTAACTTTACTAATATATGCATCATCTGTAGATGAGGTAACATCGCATTTGAATTACAAACCATATGACCAAAAGCTACATTGCTGCCCCATGAAGGAAAACTAGGTGGTATAGGCTCCAGAAGAGTTGCAGCTTCATTCTCCAACATCAATACCTAGTATCGTTGGTCTATGCACGCAATGCAGAGTTTAGCACAACAGAAAAACTACATGTATTGTTTTTTCGATACACGCACCTTGGCTAATTCCAGGGAACCAAAAAAAACCTGCATTTATGCATCTAAACATTTCATTTCTGTTACGCGAAACTGCAACACAAGGATCAATCAGTGTTATATGAGCTAATTCTCCCTTTGTATCATTGTTTTAGGGAGCCAAACACAAAACAGAAGAAGTGATACGCATGAAGCGTTGGACAATACTGTGGCCTGGATTTAGACAGTAGTTTGTACATCTACAAGGAATGATTCCACAGGGTTGGCATCTCAGGCTGGTTCAAATGGGTTAGGCTTTGACTAAAAGAAAGTTGCAAGGAAAAGTAAACTATCTGCAAAATGCTACAAGAAAATAGCACAATATGATGAAGAAGCCAGAGAACATGTTTTAGCCAAAATACACCGAATGAACAATTGAACAGACTTGCACAAGTGTCTGCACTACTAGTAAATTGCCGGTTACCATCGTTGCCACATTTCAATCATGGCTCTCTCTCTGAGGCACGTAAATAATTCTACATAAGACAACAATTAACAAAGCACGTGCCTTCAATTTGCTGTTACAACAAATTCATCAACCTACTTCCTCACGATCAGTTTTGCCCTTGCATGCCCTTCACTTATCTGAAACTGATCCCCTAAGCCAAGATGAGCCATCAACAACCAAACCAAAGTGAGGAGCTGTCCACCTTTGCTAAGTTCTGCCGCATGGGTATTGGCTCTGCAACGACATGCTGCATATGATAGCAATTCGACCCAAACTTTGCTTATTATCTGCCACTTTCTTTCATTTTCTAATTTCTGCAGCTCTTTTGCCAGCATGCACGCATCAAACAAAACAGATTTGCTCCTGTCACCCTTAACAGCAACAGGTTCGACTACTGTATTAACAGCAAGGATACTTTTGCAGGCTCGCATCTGCAAGTTATCTGCAGGTCCCTTTTCCCCTTTGCTGCAGCACTTAAAGCAGCAACTTGTTCCATTCTGTTGGTGTCCCTTTTCCATTTCACTGCTACAGAAGCATTTACAAAAGGCGAAGATGTTGAGACAGCAGCTCCTCCTATCCTCCGACTTCCCGATTTTCCTTCCACGAAAGAATTTCTTGGCCTCAGCACAGGTATCCCTGAACCTTATTTGCCCAATACCTGCCACAGTGGACAACATTTTGTCTTGCATGATTAGAAGAAATAACATGTAATCTGAAAGGAGCTTAGACATCTCCGGGTTCGTAGCATTGGGCCCCCCCTCATTGTCTTCATCAGTGTTGAAACAGAGTTCAGTAGCGATATGCCACAGAAGGACGCTCTCATCAAAATCAACTTCATTGATCCAACGGAGTAGTTCAGTGCAATTTTCAAACCGAAGAGTCCAATCCCCTTTAGCTGAAAATATCTCCTTTGCCGTTTCTAAATCATCTGCTAGCTCGGATTTCATTTTCAGCTCCTCGAAAATAAGATCTCTCAAGTCATCGGTGAAATCCACAGTTGTCACATAT
The DNA here is from genome assembly GCA_019985065.2 of Arctostaphylos glauca. Lineage (NCBI taxonomy): Eukaryota > Viridiplantae > Streptophyta > Magnoliopsida > Ericales > Ericaceae > Arctostaphylos > Arctostaphylos glauca. Next base: position 16,808,131 of record JAHSPW020000001.1, on the reverse strand, counting down.
TTCATCCCATCTAGAATGTTGGTTAAGCCAAAAAAGCCAATAGTTGCTTCCCACCATTTCAAACGTGGGTGCAAACAATAATTTATCAAGTTGTACTTGGAGATAGATTCAGACCACCTGAGGCGCACAATTTGGATGATCTTCCTAAAGGAAAACCATCTAGGCTTTTCTCCAGGGTTTTCAGGCCACCTTTTCCTATCAACATTGAGCAACTTCCTAAGGATTTTAAAAATCCGATTTGGATGCTCATGCTTAGTGAGGGCCACAGTAGTCCAATCAGAATAAAGGATCATAACAGAAGCTACTACATCGAGAGCAATAGCACCAAAGAGCAAAATCTTGGTAATGAAAATATCAATGGTCTCAAAATCCTTCTTTTCCTTATAATAGAACAGTACAACGGCTGAACAAGTTAAACCAAACGAAAGTATCCTAAAAGGGTATCCAAGCATACTTTGCACCACCGTGGCCTTCGTGTAGAGAACCTCATAGAAGAAAGTTAGTTCTACCTTGATGCAGCGTAGGGTGTGAGAAACGGATGGTAACACGAGATTCACAGCCTTCCTTCGAATCGTTGAGAGTTCCAACGAACAATACCGATTGTTAGGGCTCTATACTCTCTGCAATTCCACGAAATTGAGAAAGAATAGGATATTGGTTTGAGAAACTCTCTCAAAACTCTTTTCTTATTAATCCAAAAAACTCCTTTACAATGGAAATAAAAGCTTTAAATAAGACTCGCAACCCTAATTCACCTAACGTCTTAAAAGACGAAAATAACCCAACATGTAGGAAAATACGAAAATAGACCAGAAACAAAGTACTAGACCTCACGAGTAAGCTCGAATCGACGGATCGTGATTCTGACTTACGTGGAAGGAGAAATTGCAACAAAACGAAAGAAATAAAAACGGGAAAAACCGAAAAACGCCAAATTGAAGGCCCAAACGATGGAATTTGGCCCAAAAGCGACGTACGTCATGGCGAAGCGATGAGTATTGCTCTCCACGTCGATTCCACCCAAAATTGGTATGGAAAACTTAAAAATTGTGTAAAACACAATTTTTAAGTTTTTCTTCGATCCAACCTCTCCATGAATGTAACGGCTATCTGCTCCGCATCATTCTCCCCAGATTGGACAGAATTCGACCTCGAATTCACGGACTCATCTTCCTCGCTTGAACTGTCACCTCGATAAGGAATCAAATGTTTTACATTAAACACATCAGCCGTGTGAATATGACTTGGCAGTTTCAAACGGTAAGCATTTGGGTTTATTTTTTTGAGCACCTCCAAGGGTCCAATCTTGCGAGCTGACAGTTTATTGTACGCTCCTGCGGGAAACCGTTCTTTGGTCAGAACTGCCCATACAAAATCACCTTCTTCAAATTCCACTAACCTCCGTTTTTGGTCCGCAGCTTGCTTATACTTGGCATTTGAGTCTAACAACTTGACATGAGTGGCCTTATGAATCTGCTGCAGATGTTCAACAAAATTATCAGCCTTGATACTCACCCTCTTTCGATTAGGGAAGGGGACCAAATCAAGGGGGGCACGAGGCATGAATCCGTACACAACAACGAAGGGACTCAGACCTGTGCTGCGATTCACCGTATGATTGAAAGCGAATTCTGCCTGGTATAATTTCTGATCCCACGATTTCAGATTGTCCCCCACCAAACTGCGCAAATGATTACCCAATGAACGGTTGACCACTTCAGTTTGGCCATCCGTCTGCGGATGATAAGCACTGCTGAAATCAAGTTTGGTGCGACACAATTGCCATAAACTTCTCCAAAAATGGCTCAGGAAACGAGTATCCCTATCCGAGACAATAGAAGTCGGGAGCCCATGTAGGCGATACACTTCCCTGAAGTAAAGCTGCGCCACACCCACTGCATCCGTCGTCTTCTTGCAAGCAATGAAGTGCGCCATCTTGGAGAAACGATCCACCACCACAAATATCGAATCCATACCCCGCTGCGTACGAGGTAATCCCAGAATAAAGTCCATACTGACATCAGACCATGGCTGACTTGGCACTGGCAGTGGCATGTAAAGGCCTGCGTTGGTGGCACCTCCTTTTGAAGTCTGACAAATACGACACGCTGCTACATAGCTCTCCACCTCCCGCCGCATTGATGGCCAATAATAGGACTCAGCCACCAACTGATAGGTCTTGTCTCTTCCCGCGTGCCCCTCATCATGCAGCTCCTTAATAATTTTCAAACGCAAGCTGGAGTCGGGGATACACAACTGATTTCCCTTGAACAAGAACCCATTGTGTAATAAGAAATCAGAATTTCTGTCCTCAGCCAAACTCTCCAAAACTGTAGAAAAGAATGAATCAGTAGTATATAACTCACGAATAACATCAAAGCCTACAACATGAGTTTGCATCACAGTTAGGAAGGAGGAACGCCGACTCAAGGCATCTGCCACCCGATTTAGTACCCCTGCTTTGTGCTTAATCACAAACGAAAATTGCTGCAAATAAGCAGCCCAACCTGCATGTCTGCCGGATAACTTGTCTTGACTATTAATATGTTTTAGGGCTGCATGGTCTGAAAACAGCACAAACTCCCTATGCAGTAGGTAATACCGCCAATGCTTGAGGGCCTGCACAAGAGCATAAAACTCCACATCGTACGTACTGTAGTTGAGTTTGCTGCCACTTAGCTTTTCACTGTAATAAGCTATTGGTCGCCCTCCTTGACTCAACACGGCACCAATCCCTACCTTGGACGCATCACAGTGTAACTCAAATGCCTGAGAGAAATCAGGAAGAGCGAGGACAGGGGCTGTGGTTAACTTCTGTTTGATCAACTCAAACGCCGCAGAGGCTGCCTCCGTCCACGTAAATTTCCCTACTTTCATACAGTCAGTGATAGGTGCCATAATAGTACTAAAATTTTGAACAAAGCGTCGGTAGAAAGAAGCCAGACCATGAAAGCTCCTCACATCAAACAGACTCTTGGGCTGAGGCCAGTTTCGAACTGCTTCAATCTTCTCATTGTCCACAGAAATACCACCCCCAGACACGAAATACCCCAAGAACAGAACTTGGTCTGTTAGGAATGAACACTTACTAGGGGATGTATAAAACTCCTCCCTTCGTAGAACCAACAACACTTCTCGAAGATGCTGCAAGTGCAACTCTGGATTGGCACTATAAATCAGAATGTCATCGAAATAGACAACAACTGATTTCCCGATGAATGGTCGGAGGGCCTGGTTCATCACTCTCATGAAGGTGCTGGGTGCGTTGGAGAGCCCAAATGGCATGACCAACCATTCATAAAGACCCTCACGAGTTTTAAAAGCTGTCTTCCACTCATCCCCTGGTCGGATACGAATCTGATGGTACCCACTCTTCAAGTCCAGCTTGCTGAAAACACTAGCTCCACTCAACTGATCCAAAAGATCATCTAACCGTGGTATTGGGAACCTGTATCGCACTGTGATTTTATTGATAGCTCTACTGTCCACACACATCCTCCATGAGCCATCTTTCTTAGGGATCAACAATGCTGGTACAGCACATGGGCTAAGACTCTCTCTAATGAAACCCTTCGACAACAGGTCTTCCACTTGACGTCGCAGCTCCTCATGCTCTTTCGGACTCATCCTGTAATGAGGCCGATTGGGTAACATAGTCCCTGGGGCCAACTCAATCTGATGTTGTATATCACGAAGAGGAGGTAAACCTTCTGGCAGGTCGTCAGGAAATACATCTGAAAACTCTTCAATTAAAGGCTGCACCCCTGCTGGAATCTTGCTCCCCTTTGACACTTCTTTTCCGATCAGCACATATACTACACTCGAATCAGCCATCTCACCCACAAATTGTTTTTTTGTTAAGAGATTGGCACCCTCCCCACTAGGTGGGTTAGGAGGCACCTCTTTGGTGGGTACAAGGGTAAGCTTGACTTTCTCGAATACAAAGCTATAAGTGTTGCGTCGACCATCGTGAATTACCTCTCTGTCAAACTGCCACGGTCTTCCTAGCAAAAGATGACAAGCATCCATTGTCACCACATCACACCAGATCTGGTCTTTGTACGTTGTACCAATTGACACCGACACCAAGCATCGTTTGGACACGCTCACCTCATTCCCCTTCTTAAGCCAGGACAACTTATAAGGGTTAGAGTGTGGTTCCGTTTTCAATTCCAATTTTCGGACTGCCTCTTCTGCTATCACATTCTCACAACTGCCTGAATCAATTACCAAACGACAGACCTTTCCACCAATCGTACAGGTTGACTGAAAGATGTTACTTCGAAGCCAATCATCGCCGTCTGCCCCTCTTGGAGCGTAGCATGAACGCCTTACCACAAGCAATGGACCGCGATCCCCCTCAACAACTTCCTCTAACGTATCCTCCATGTCATAAGTCGGATCGTCCCTGACATCGTCTCCTTCCTGGTGATCCTGTACGTCTCCGTCGATAAACAAGGCCTTCCCCACTCGATCACCCTTCCGACAATCAGCCATTCGATGCCCTGCTTCACCACATTTAAAACAACGAGGGCCCCCTCCACCTCCAGCCACTGGGGGTTTAGTCTGCTGCCCTAAGATGGGTGGTTTTCCTCCTATATTGGAAGGGACGTTCACACTTCCTCTGCCACCATTGAAGCCACCTCCGCTTATCATGCCACCCGGCCGTCGGTTCATCTGTTTCTCTAGTTGTGTTGCTCGCTGTTGGGCTTCTGAAAGGGAAAACGGATCAAAGAGATTCAGAGTGTCTTGGAATTGTTGACGCATACCTCCAATGTACCTTGCAACTAACTGTTCTTTTGTTTCTGCTAAATCATTGCGCGCTACCAGCCAATGAAAATCCGTGGTATACTCTGCAACAGATCGTGTTCCCTGCCTCAAATTTTGTAGTTGCTGGTACAACAACCTTGTGTAATTGTGGGGTAGAAATTCTGCTCGCATAAGTTTTTTTAATTTTTCCCACGAATCAACCTTTTTCTTCCCTTGTCTTGCCCTGGTCATCTTGACTTGCTGCCACCACGCAGCAGCCCTGTTCCGAAATCGAGTCGCCACTAAAGGAACCCGTTTATTCTCAGGCACCTCTTTAAACTCCAGAACCTCCTCTACTGCATTCAGCCAATCCAGCAACTCTTCAGGTGGTCCACCTCCTTGAAACTCAGGAATATCAATCTTCAATCCTGACTCCCACCGCCTCGAATCAGGTCTAACAGCAAGTCTTCGATCTCGCTGTCTATAATCCGCAAAAGGATTCTCCATCTCATCATCCAAATCGTCTTCATCCTCCTCCATGTAACGTGGATTCAGATTCGGATTCGGTGGTTGTCGTTGAAGACCTATGGCAGCAACTTGCTGCGTCAGGGCCTCCATCTGCTGGGCCAAACGAGCACCATGTTCCTCAAACATTCTGTTGATGTCTCCTCGGAGTTCTTCTCTGAGATCATCCACAGGTCTCCTCCTTGGCGGCATATTGCAAGAACCGAACCTGGCTCTGATACCAACTGATGCAGCGTAGGGTGTGAGAAACGGATGGTAACACGAGATTCACAGCCTTCCTTCGAATCGTTGAGAGTTCCAACGAACAATACCGATTGTTAGGGCTCTATACTCTCTGCAATTCCACGAAATTGAGAAAGAATAGGATATTGGTTTGAGAAACTCTCTCAAAACTCTTTTCTTATTAATCCAAAAAACTCCTTTACAATGGAAATAAAAGCTTTAAATAAGACTCGCAACCCTAATTCACCTAACGTCTTAAAAGACGAAAATAACCCAACATGTAGGAAAATACGAAAATAGACCAGAAACAAAGTACTAGACCTCACGAGTAAGCTCGAATCGACGGATCGTGATTCTGACTTACGTGGAAGGAGAAATTGCAACAAAACGAAAGAAATAAAAACGGGAAAAACCGAAAAACGCCAAATTGAAGGCCCAAACGATGGAATTTGGCCCAAAAGCGACGTACGTCATGGCGAAGCGATGAGTATTGCTCTCCACGTCGATTCCACCCAAAATTGGTATGGAAAACTTAAAAATTGTGTAAAACACAATTTTTAAGTTTTTCTTCGATCCAACCTCTCCATGAATGTAACGGCTATCTGCTCCGCATCATACCTCAACAACTTTGAAAGCGTCCCTTGGGGTTCTCTCGAGGAAGAAGTCTCGACTCTCATTGCGTTCACGGAAGCTGAAGATCAGATCCGAAATCAGTCCTTTGAAAGTACCAAAAAACCTATGAGCTTCTTGCACCACTTTCAAATCAGATAATTCAACTGGCTTCTTATTTCCCCTTCTGTTCACCCTACTAGGTTCTGGAATCATCTCTATTTTTGTCGGAAGTCTTGCTTCCATCTTTGAAGTGTACTCATCCATGAGCTTGGCATAGTTAGGCCCCGGATCAGGCTCTGGGAGCAAAGAGTCTTTGAATCTACGGGAGCTAGCAAGATAGAGAGCACGAGTCCGGTCAGTGTACTTGATGAGTCCAGCAATGAGCATTAGCACAGTGGGAAGCCAAAGTTCATTGTTGGGAAATGATAGAAAGAACGCATAAGCGACGACCCCGCACTGAAAGCCCAGACCAAGCAAGTGCCTTAGCCAGAGCTCATTATCTGCAAGGGCAAAAGCAGTGATGGTGTCGGGACCCCCAAGGTGCACCAAGAGAAAGGGAGACCAAAATGCCAAAAGATCGGGGTTACGGAAAGGGCCAAACATAAGGCCCTGGCTCCTGGAAATGAGTCCCACGGCAAAGTTAGCAGTCACATCTGCTAGCAAGTATGCCAACCACATGGGCAGGACAATGTAAGGAGTTGAGCTTCGCTTTCTCAAAGGTGCAGAGAGTATGAGAAAAGTTTGCAGCAAGAGACTACCGACAATCACTAACCGGAGATCCCATGTTTCCCACATCTCCTTCCAATGCTCAAGTTCTGCCATTATGCTAACTACTTTCCCCTCACTGTCTCAAACAAACACCTTGTTGCTAGTGGAGATTGTAGAGATTAGAAGCACAAATTGAACGTGGCAAGAAACATGAACATGCACTCTGTGTCAGGGACAGACTCAAGATTCCAACCTTAGGAGGCGAGTATATCTGCAACAAGAAAAAAATGAATACCACAGGTACTAAACATGGGGGCCAACCCATATAAATGTCAAAATACTTTAAACAAATCGTACTAGGATTGGAACTTAGGATGGCCAGTAGCCCCTAGCTTCCCCTCTGTCCATCTGTGCTCTCCCTAAAGGTGAAACCGGTTGAGTTTGATCTAGTTTTTTTTACTAATTTCAGACTGGTTCATTCAGCTTGGGAAATCTCAAAACAAAACCAGGACCATACAAGTTCAGTTTTTGTCTGGTTTGGTTTTTCGGCCTGGTCCAATTTACTTAGTTCATTCTGTTTTGGACAAATAGAAAAACTCAATTGTTCAACAAACATCAACAGACAAAATAGCTCAGTCCAAAAACTAATTTAATCCTACTTATGGACTCAATAATACCATATCAAAAAACTCAACAAGATTAAAAAACATAATATAGCATGAGAAACTCTAAATTAATGTTCATGAAAGGTTTCCATGTATCTTTAATCCATAAAAGCTAGTTAGAAAAACACAAAATTATAGGTTAACAACAAGATAGAAGTGTGAAAATTAGAAAAGAAGTTCCTTAAGAAGACACAACTAAAAAAGGACAACCACAACATATCTACTATAAAAATTGGAATAGATTTGGGCTATTGTTGTATGTATTGATTCAGTTCAGTTACTTTCAGTTTACTCTGACTAAAACAGAAACCGGGTTTTGAACGACTTTTAATCCTTCAAAACCAAGCAAGACCAATAGCTCGAGAAAACCAAACCAAACCAAACAGTTTTCTGGGTTTTTATTTTACCCCTGGCTCTCCCACAACTCTGTCTATTGGAAATTGTAAGGAAAATGAATAAGCTCTCTCTCTCTCTCTCTTTCCCTCTTAGAGACACTAACACATAAGGCTTGTTGCTATTAGAGAGGGTACAGAGTAGAAGTACACTTTGCACATGGTAAGGAACATGAAAATTATCAGGATTTGAAGAAGATTGCTCATAACTTACGAGGAGCAGAATTTGTAAGCAAAGAATGTTAAGATCTGCAGTGAAATAAGTTGATGACAGGCATTACCTGATTTCAGCTCTTTGGCACTGAGGAATTTGAGATCTCTTCTTCAAATTGGTTTGAGCAGTCAGTCAACTCAGCTCGGCTAGTAAAGTCTTTCAGCACCTTACAAAGTCTTTCAAATTGTTCGCGGAGTCTTCCAAGGTCCTCTCCCTCTCTCCTAATCAGTGCTCAAAAAAGAGACCGTGGGACCCAAAATTATTAATATCAATTTATTCTTTTCGGCCACTTTAAAGGGAAAAACAGTGGTGTTGTTTGGTAGAAACGGTGGTCCTATTTTTGTATTGGATAGAGAGAGAGAGAGAGAGAGAGTTTACTTTCAAATTATTTTTGTATTTTAATGAATTTTGTGTCAATTTTATAGATTTTTAATTTGTCATGATAAAAGAGATTTGAAAAATAAAAAATGATAAAAAATTTAAATATTCACTCAAAATAAAAATAATCCAAAACAAGAAATATTTTTAGATTATTTTTGTCTTTACATCACTTTCTTAAAACTTGGTTTATATTTTAAATTTTTTATAGTTTGGATACCACAATGATACAAAACATAAATCTAAAAAAAAGAACGAGAAACACGTCATAACACACCAAAATAGTAGCAGAATTGACAAATATGTTCTCCTTTCCGCATAACAACTTCATCATTTACCAAAGGAAAAAAAACTTATGAGGAGGATTTAGAATTATATTTATAGTTATTGAAAAGGCAATAAAAAATTTACCAATATTTTTTTAGTAGGACTGATAAGAGTGATTTTGGAACCGTATAAATGGTGTACCCAAAAGAACATATGAGGAGGATTTAAAGTAATCATCTAGAAGGATAAGCTGTTTGGTATAATTGCTTATTTTTTATTTTAAATAATTAGATATACTAATAAGTTTAATAAATATTGAGTTCCGAATCATTAGGTACAAATGAATTGCTTTGCTCCTTAATTTCAAAAGAAAGAGATGGGGCCTTCTTTCTAGTATGATAAACGTCCTAAAACTATATTTGACAGGCTTTTTCTTTCTCTAATTGTTTTTAGTTAAAATAGTGACTGCCTAATTTGAATTAACTTTTTCTGGATTATTTTTAGAGGTTTAAAAATATTACAAAATTACACAAATTACAAAATAATATAAATTTTGAAAAAAGTTCAAAAAAAAAATCATGATCCAAAAATAGGATTCATATTGATTTTTTTCAACTTTAGTGAATATTTTTTAATTTTCTTTCGTCATGACAAATCAATAACTTACAAAAATTAGATGCAAAACTAGAAAAAGTGCAATTGTTTTTTCAATAAAAGAAATTAATCGAGCAGGCTAAGCCTACTTGCGAAATTTTGCAACTAAAACAAATGAAAATCAAATGGTAATTGAATTTCTTTGAAATTGATGTTACATAGTGATTATTTTTTTAACCCGTAAAGTTAATTTACAATGTGACAATAAGTTTTGTCTTTTTTTTTGGGTACATATATTTAAGGGCACTTATTTTTTAATCTTATCTATAAGTGTTAACTAGTTTTTCATTCCATTCATTTTTAAAGGTTATCTTTTGGTCCTGTTTTTAAAAAAATACCCAAAATATCCAAGTTTCTAATTTTGGACAATTTGGATCTTAAACCACTATAAGGGGATTTCATATAAGGGACTTACCATAACAATTTTGTCACCCCCAAAATTGAGTTTCCGGGAAAAAGAATTACAGAAAAACGTCGACCTAAGATCTCGGTTTGTGAAGGGCTTGAAACTACGGCGATCTAGGGCTCAAAACGACGGCGATTTAGAGCTCGAACCATATCATCGCAAAATAATTTGGAATCAGCAATAAAAGAATTACATGTTTATACTAGTATTTTCTCAATTATGTTTCTCTCTAGTGTCCAAGTCAAAACATGGTTAGTTATTTTTGACAATTTACCATTTTGTAAATTACAAGGTTCTTTCTATGTCATTTAGCGTTCACACTTGAAATCTATATTCCAACATGAAAGTCAATTACAAATGTGACGATGGTACAAAGTTACACCAAATTCACCATCTCATCTCAAATTTACCATGTACAGTACAATTTACCATAATTAGCTTAGAGTATTTTCATGATGATAAATCTCATGTTTTCAACCAAAAATTCACGCTCTCATCTCAAATTTACGATGTGCAATATAAATTTACCATAATTCAATCAAAACTGTGATGATAAATTTGTATATCTTTTCTACATGTGATGATAAATGTGCTTATCTAATGGTTAATTTGTTAGAGTCGATGGTAAATTTACTGCACCCCATAATTGTAATGGTAAACTTGCAAATCTAAGAGTTAAAATGCTGTAAATTATTTTGTTACTTGAGATGATGGTAAATTTACAATTCTGATGGTAAATTTTTACGAATATAAGGGTTAAAATGTTGCAAATCATTTGTTAATTGAGATACGGTAAATTTGCAGTCCTAATATGATTCCGGTGAATATTTTGAATTCTGGTGATTATTTTCAAGATTTCGGTGAATATGTTTACCATATTTGTTTCCAACTTTGATGTCTAATTTACTGTCATGTTTTTCAACCTACCAAATTGAAAAAAGTAAGTCTACAATCACACTATTTGGCTTACACATTCTCACGTCCTACATATATGTTTTCACTTAAAAACGATAAAAAGGTAACCTAATACTAAAAAATAATGGTAAAAATATCAAACCATATAACAATGGGATGAAAACATAACTTTAAAAAGCTGATAAGATGAAAATCTACGTAGTGTTTGCTCATAGGATCCTAATTTAAATTACCTATATATTTACTTGCAAAAATTAATTTTTAACCTTTAGTTCTTTTTTTTTTTTAATTTCATCGTAACAACTTTCTTTGAAATACTAAGGGCTTATAAAAATCAATCGTAGTTGAAAAGAAAATTACATCTGAAGTTAAAAAAAAAAAAACAAAGAAGCAAATAAAAAAAAATAGGACCGAGGGGAGGTGAGTGCAAACCTATATTGAGATAATTTTTGGAGAGGTATAAAGATTAATGTGACATATTTAGCATAGTTTGAGAGGACAAAAATATAGGGAGATCTCTTCAAAAATAATCTTGCGTAGAGGGATAAAGAGGTATTATATTTAGGCACCCTCTCTCTTGCCCAACAGTTATCCCCGAATATTAACCAAGAATAATATCACCTCTTCCTTATTTCAATTACAAAATAATATTATCTCTCATTTTATTCTCTATCGAAACCAAGTATTATTTTATTCCTTTTTTTTAATACCCTATCCAAATTATTTACTTTTTTGCCCTCCCCCTATAAACATAACATTAATGTGGGCAACTTTTTAAAAATAATACCCCTTTTTTATCTTATTATTCCTCGATAACTTATCTCTTGAAAATAATTTTTCATCCAATCGGCTCCTAAAATTAAGAAACAACATGATCACCTTCCCTGAAAAATTAAAGGTTCTCAACGGCAGGAGGGGGGCGCAATTTTTTTAGGTAAAACAAGGGAGGATAGTGTAATTTCAAAAATTTGAGGGGAGGTTCTTGCAATTGTAAAAAATCTTAGGGAGGTCTCTGCAATTATAGAAAACCTAAGGGAGGTGAGAAAAATTTACTCAAAAAACTTTAATAAAGAAAGTTAGAAAACGACGAAGAAATAAATCGTCGATAGAGACAGAAGCCAAGCAAAAGAGTAAAGGTTATTTGATTGATGCTTTTGACGATTAATATATTTGTCATATTCAGTCAACATCGACTCCATAAAGAAATGATGCCAACTTGCATTTTCATATCCTATCAAGCAGTGGGGTTTTATTAGGTACTAATGCAAGTTTATTGAGGATTAAATTTAAGAAGGAATATGATAAATACAATAGCTAGAAAGAGAACATCGTAGAAGATGAATCTTATGATAGAGAGATGAATAATTACAAAAAGTTTGTTTTAGTACTTTTAAAAAAATAAGATACAGTAGATATGAGTAGATAGAGGACATCTTTTATAATTGACAATTATATTCTTGTAATTAACAATTGTACATTCGTAAATAGAAAGAAATATAGAAAGATGCTACGATATGAATAGTAAAACGAGTGAGATAATTTTGGTCCATTTCAAAGGTATAAAATAGTCCTTCGGGATATCATATCCGGGATGTAAAGAAATTAGATAAATTTCAAACATAATAAACCCGAAGAAGTATATGGGAAGCATGAAAGTAAAAAAATCTCAAACATTGGACTATTTTTAATACTTCTAAAACATGGCATCTTATAATATCATCTTTTAATGTTGGAGCAATTTGTTTTAAGTCAGTAATTTTTTACTTATTGATGTATCATCATGTTGATAAATTTGGCTAAGTAGCTTTAGTGGTGATAATGTCATCTTTGGCGGCTAATGTCATTTTGTCGGATCACTTAGAATATCAAACTCAATCACATTTAGGACCTTGGCGGCCTAAATTAATGTCACAGTCACTTTTGTTATTGATGAGCCAGCATTTAACCATGCCCTGACTGGTCGACTAGCAAATTCTCAAGCCGACCGGAAACTCCCCAGAGTACTATTTGGCCAATCGATTTGTCATGTACGACTCTGGTTGGATTGAGTTCTACTCGGATTCTCTCCAAGCAACACGAAAGTAAAAGAAGAAAACTGCGCTGAGCGTCCATCCCAAACCGCCCATGCGATCTCGAAAATAGTGCCTCTAATTTTCTCACATTCCTAAGATGGCGCCAATACGAGTGACAATCAACTAGGAATCCTTCTTCCTCCATAGGTATTAATATTTGCGTCGATTGACTGGCTAGCAAATTCTCAAGCCGATCAGAAACTCCCCAGAGTACTATTTGGCCAATCGACCTATCATGTACGCCTCTGGTCGGGTTGAGTTCTACTCGGATTCTCTCTAGGCAGCACGAAAGCAAAAGACGGAGACTACGCTGAGCGTTCATCCCAAACCGCCCATGCGATCTCGAAAACAGTGCCTCTAATTTTCCCACATCCCTAAGATGGCGCCAATAACAGTGACAAACAGCTGGGAATCTTTCTTGCTCCACAGGTATTAATATTTGCGTCTTGGTCAAAAAATGAGGTACACAATCCTTCAATAATCTATCTACATACAGTTTTTTGTTCTCTCGTATCATTCTAACTTTATTGTTAAAGGGTGCACGACCGGACAACCACCCATCGGTCATTGGACTTGTGTGTCTGTCAGAAGCAAATCATGTGAGCGTTCAACTATTTTTTGACATTATCAGTTTGGTGCCGTCTATAGGAACGACAGTTTTTCCCAATCTCAACCAATACAATTGACTGGTCAGAGGCAAATGGTGACTACAAGATTGATCATAGAGGAAGGTAGGGAAGCAACACCTGCCGCAACGGAGGATGAGGGGCTGACGCCCCATAGAACAAGAACCCATTGGAGGTGCAGGTGCGAAACCTCGTCCAGCTAGTAACCACCATGGTGGAGCAAAACCAAACACTGGTGGGCACTGTCACCCCTATTGATCCAGTGGCGGAAGACCAAAGAGGGAAGGCCCATGAACCACGGGCTAGGAGGGATACTTGTCGAAGAAGGGATCAACAGCCACCCTGCTAGTAGGAACATCCCTAGTAATAGGAAAGCTAGCCTAGACAGAGGACTCTACAACACCGGGAGTGGAGATCAGGAAGCTCCAAGAGAAGTTGGAGGGCATCCTGAAGTAGGTAGAGGAGAAGGGGAAAAGTGGCACAGATGGACATATATTGATGGCAAGCCTACCTTCACGGAGGCAGGATGGCCCGGTCACTACCTCTAGGCCCCATTTGTTAATCATGCAAGGACTTGGGATGGGATAGGTAAGCCCATGGGCTTAGGTAGTGGCTGTTTGTTTTGCAAATATCAGAGGGATAAGTAAGCCCATGGAATTGGTAAACCATTCACTAGGGCAGATTACCAATCCCATGTTAAACCATTCATTGTTCTATTTAATATTGCACGCATAGTTGTCTTTGTTCCCTTTCAGATTTTCGAGTTCTAAAAGCATGTCCAAAGGTTTCATTATAACTAAAAGGCCTCGGGACCATTTACGACATTGATAAAGGTGCAAATAAAAGACCCGAGAATGATAACAGAGAGGCCGGAATGAAAGAAGAAAGAAGCCACAAAAATTGAAGACAGACTCATTCTCTATCAATAGAGAATGGAGTCCTATCGATAGAGACTCTCTTTATCAATAGAAGAATCGCCTATTAATGCCTATCAATAGAGACAAAAGTTCAAAATTGGACAATACACTTTCCTATCCATAAAGAACCCCTTAGATCGATAGAAGATCATTTTTTACTTAAGAAATAGACTTCTCTATCGATAGAGACAGTCTCTATCGATAGAGGTCGATAGAGGATATCCTCTATCGATAGAGCTTGCTTGACACGTAATAAATGCATATTTTGGCATTTTGCTTCTCACTACCTTTTGGGATGCTTTTGCTCACGTCTTTTGCTTTGGAAGAGGATGTAAGGGGGTATTTTTAGCATAGTTTTGCCCCCCTTATGCATGTGTGTAGGAGAGATAAATGGATCTCAACTTCTTTAGTGTTGTATTGTATTGTAATATAGAGACACACTTAAACTATACACAAAGCTTTCAACTTAGTTTTTGTTTTTGAGAGCTTCTCTCTCTAGTTCTTGGAGTTCTTCATTTTTCCTAAGTATTTTCCTTCAAAGTGTAAGACATTATCTCTTGAGAAGTAAGTTAATACAAGATTTTGTATCATTTTGTGCTTTTGTTTCTTATTCTCATTTTTCCGACAAGTCGTCGGAATTTTGTCTATTGATTTTGTGTGTTATTTTTTTACAGATTTTTGAGTTTCATTAGTAAGTTTGATTCACTCTATCTTAGTTTTACCCATGTTTAACTTGTATTCCTTTTTCCCTTTTATCTTTGTTAAAAGCATGAGTAGCTAAATTTCTTAGGTTAAGTCTAGGATGAAATTTATCTAAAACTAACAATGGTTAATATCTCTTAAACATTTTTCATATTTGTCAATGGATCTATACAAGTTCTTCTTTTTAGAAACAAAAAGGAAGTGTTAAGCATTTACTTAGTTATTGCTATATTTTTGGTATATCTAATACTTAAACCTATGTCCTCCCTATTTTGGAATACTAGTTCTTGAACTTGGATAAATCTAGAGACTCATCTTTTATTCCAAAAAGACTGATTTTTCATTGAATATTTTCCGATCTAAAAACCCTAGTCGGAATCTAGATTGAGTTATAAAAGGAGATATTGACTAATGAATGTTTACGGTGCATGGATTCCAAAGACTAAAACTATTTTTAATCTTGATTTTATTTCCTCACTTAGTTATTGTAGTGTTAATCGTCACCAAACAAACTTTGATGTTAACGTCCAAAACGTCGAAAAACCGAATTTACGAAGTCTTTTAACCTAACTAATTTTCCCCGTGGATCGATACTCCGGACTCTCCACTATACTTCTTTTAAATATGTGAGGGAAGTCCTGTTTTAAATATTAAATCTTGACCTAGGCTGGCGCCCTAACGACACTCTTTTGCCGGCCGGTCAAAGAGTCAGCACTCACCTGACAGTTATTTCATGGGGATAATTGGAGACTTTATGTCGACGATGCGTCCAACCACCATAGAGCAAGGGCAGGCGCAGACCTCCATTCCCCCTGCGGGGTCCTCCATGTGCACTCCCTCAATCTTGACTTTCAAGCATCCAAAAATGAGTCCGAGTACGAGACTTTGCTTGCTAGGCTCCGTCTCGCTGAGGGAATGGAGACTGAGGAGATCATTGTTCACAATGATTCCTAACTCGTTGTTAAATCAATTTTGTGGAGTATATGAAGCAAGGGATCCACGGATGGCCAGGTTTGTCGACATGGCCAAAGAACAGATTTAGAAGTTCAAGGGTTTTCGTCTTCAACAGTTTGGCCTGGAAGAGAATGCACATGCAAATGCTCTAGCAGGTCTCGCTTCAACATCAAGGGATGGGGGCCAAAGACCCATTTCTATGGCCATTTTAGAGCAATCAATTTCAGTCAAAAAGGTTTTGCAAGAGCTTCACTCTGTAAGCTATGGCTAGCATTCCAGGGGCATTCCCTCTGGGGCTGTGGCTATCAAGAACGAGAGAAGCAATGAAAACCCTAGTAGGAAGTAGTGTTTCGTCTGGGGCGCCCTCTTAAAGATACAAGGGAAAGCGCATTCAAACGGTTTGTGCAGAAAATGTTTGGCATTGAAACGTAGCTCAAATTAATGCAAGTCAGCGCATCCGATGGCCTTCTAAACCAATGTGTGCGAAACCTCCTTTTGATTTGACCGCTAGCCAATTAAAAAGCAACGTGTGGCACTCTACCTCAAAAGGTGCAACTTTATGTGTGTATGGTGGGTATCTTTTTATGTGCAGTCCGTGCTTTCTAGCCAACCCAACAGTCTGATTCATTTGGAACTCTAGTCAACACTTCATCAGCTGAGGAGAAGTTGAGGCGCTATTGTACTGGGCCAAATCAGCATACAAATTGGGTCGTCTACTGGATGCGGACAACCAAGCCCTATGGACCATACAAAGAGTGCGTGTGACCTAGATTCGATTGATAGCCATGATTCACATAACGTTATTTATTGTTGGATGTGTATTCAATGAAATCGCATGATGGAATTTGATAGCATGTCGGGTATGATTGATGAGCATCATGCATTTGAGTTTGAAATTGGAACATAATATAATGAGGGTTAATGGGGCATTGGTGATGTTCTTGAGCCATGTCAATGTCTGCGAGCTGAGTCAGGACACATACTTGAGGTTGGCATTTAGGAGCATGACAACACTTATAAACGTTGCATAAAATGATATAGATTGTGAATGGAATGTTTGTGAGTCATGCCAATGTCGGTGAGGCGTGTGATGTTTATGAGTCATGTAAATAGTTGGAGCCATGTCATTGTCTTGCAAGGATGACTACAGAAGTCTAACTTATTGAAGTATCATGTATGGGAGACTGGTGTATTAAAGCATCAAATAAGAAGAATAATAGTAGAAAGATACTCAATACATAAAGTGTTATGCATGACATCGCATGATGATATACGTTTATTGTTAAGATGCATGTTGGAAAATTTATTATATGTGCTTTTAAATTGGAGTAGAGTTTGGTTTTTTTACTGAGTGTTAATCACTCATGGTGTAACTCCTTTTCATCTGTCATTTCACGACAGCTACCGAGGAAAAGATAGAGACGAAGCATAACCAAAAGGTCGAGGTGGATATGATGGAAGTTCAGGAGTCGTGGTTGTACCAGTGATACCCTCTTGGCTTGTTCCTAAGTTGTCTCTTCATTTTAAAGATTTAAATAAATTATGAATTTTAAGTTATCAAGTTTTAAAACTATTCAATGAATTTGGTTTTGGGTCGGTTATTTTGTCGATAATTAATAAATATTTTAAAAATTAAACCGTTGTTTACTTGAAGAAAATATTATTTCGCTACATAAGACTTTAAGATATCCTTCCATAAGAACATTATCACCAGTCAAATAAATGCTTTTTCTATGAACAACTTTCAAAAATATGAAGACAACTAGTGTATTTTTTAATGAATTCAAGGAAAAAGTCAGGGTATCTGTGCATCGCTTAAACAAGTTCAATGAATTAACTCTATCAAAAATAAAAAATAACATGAAATAGGTATCTCTTAACCAATGTTTGCATATGAAGTCAAACCAATCAAGTATTATGAGATTTTTTAATGAACGATTAAGCTCCCCCTCAACTTGAAACCCTTATATCAATAAATGTCAATAATCCTAATTTAATTGTCTTCTTTTTGGATAGGCTTTTTCTGATTCAATTGATTTTACAATTTTATTGTGGCAGCTTCCACACAAATGAGAGCAATATTCATCTCTATAGTAACAAAATCAAGAACTACTATTGAGCATAATATATTCAAAGCATTCACGTGTATCTCAAAAGGTAGCTCTTTCCTCCAGTTAATTTACTAGTAATACAAGTGATAAGGGAGCCAAAGTTCAATATCATAAGAGGAATTCAGATTATAGGTCAATCAAGATGCAACTACCATATGCATATTGTCAATGATAAATATCTTATGAAAAACTAGAAAGTGTTATAAAACTAGTACAGATACTAAATAAATTTGCAGAATATAAATAAGTATTGAACACAAAAGATATAAAAGACAGTCACTTCAGGAACTATCAAGAACAAAATAGATCTTCAGGACCTATATAATTTTATTCAGTGTTTTACCTTCTAAGTTTTCTTCTCTTTTCTATCTCTCCTTCAAAAACCTCCGTAGTCTCTCTCTGTTTCACTCCTAACTTGATCTTTTATAGCCAAAAGATCAAAGAGACAAAAATGACTATTACAACCATATGTCTTAAATTCATGAAGACTAAATTTTCATCCACATGTTTTACAACACTCCCCCTTGGATGAAAATGCACATAAGAATATGCCTCCTTAAAACCTTGCCAAGAAAAACCCAATGGGAAAAATCTTTGGCGAAGGAAAAAGAGTACAACATTCTAGTGTCTTGTTAAATGCCTTTAGATTACCTCATTAAAACCTTGCTAAGGAAAACCCAATGGGACAAAACCTTAGACGAAGGAAAAAGAGTATAATCTATTTATCAACTTTAAGTCATTGACTCCCCCTCAACACCGGATGATAAATCTTTGAGTCGACGCATCCCAATACTGTTGACCAGTTTCTTGAATGTTGCAGTTGGTAATGCCTTTGTGAATAAATCTGCCAGATTCTCACTAGAACGTATCTGCTGAACATCAATATCACCGCTTTGCTGAAGTTCATGTGTATAGAAAAATTTTGGCGATATATGCTTGGTTCTGTCTCCTTTAATGTATCCTCCTTTGATCTGTGTGATACATGCAGCATTATCTTCATACAATACTGTAGGGCTATCTTTGATTGAAGATAATCCATATGTTTCCCGAATGTGTTGAATCATGGTTCGTAACCAAACACATTCACGACTTGTTTCATGGATCGCGATGATTTCAGAGTGGTTAGAGGATGTAGCAGTCAAAGTCTGCTTTACAGAACGCCACGATATTGCAGTATCACCAAAAGTGAACACATATCCTGTTTGCGATCTGCCTTTATGCGGATCAGATAAATAGCCAGCATCTGCATATCCGATTAATTTTGCCTCTGATTCAGTTGAATAGAACAAGCCCAAATCAATCGTTCCTTGAAGATAGCGTAATATGTGTTTAATTCCATTCCAATGTCGTCGAGTTGGAACAGAACTATATCGTGCCAATAAATTAACCGAGAATGCAATATCTGGTCTTGTACAATTTGCAAGGTACATAAGCGCACCAATTGCACTCATATATGGTACTTCAGGACCAAGAATATCCTCCCCCTCTTCTTGAGGACGAAAAGGATCTTTATTCACATCAAGTGATCGAACAACCATAGGAGTGCTCAAAGGATGTGCTTTATCCATGTAAAAGTGTTTCAAGATCTTTTTCGTATAATTTGACTGATGTACTAAAATTCCTTTTGTCAAATGTTCGATCTGCAGGCCGAGACAATACTTCGTTTTGCCAAGATCTTTCATCTCAAACTCCCTTTTTAAATAGTCTGCAGTTTTGGTCAACTCTTCTGGAGTTCCTACAAGATTAAGGTCATCGACATAAACTGCAATAATAGCAAATCCAAAGTTTGATTTCTTGATAAATATACATGGACAAATAGGATCATTTTGATATCCTTCCTTTAGCAAATAATCACTAAGACGTTTATACCACATACGTCCAGATTGTTTTAATCCATATAAAGATTTCTGTAGTTTCAAAGAATAAACACTTCGGGGTTTTGAACTACATACTTTAGGCACTTCATATCCTTCAGGGATTTTCATGTATATATCAGCATCCAGTGATCCATACAAATATGCTGTCACCACATCCATTAGATGCATATTTAGAGATTCTGTCACAACCATACTAATCAAGAATCTGAATGTGATAGCATCCATTACGGGAGAATATGTCTCCTCGTAGTCGATTCCAGGTCTCTGCGAGAAACCTTGTGCAACAAGTCGTGCTTTATATCGTACAACTTCATTTTTCTCATTGCGTTTTTGCACAAATACCCACTTATATCCCAAAGGATGTACTCCTTCGGGAGTTTGGACTACGGGTCCAAATACTTCTCGTTTTGCAAGAGACTTCAACTCTGCTTGAATTGCTTCTTTCCACTTTGGCCAATCATTTCTACGTCGACATTCTTCGACGGATTGTGGTTTACTTTCTTCATTACCTTTAGTAATGTCAAGAGCAATTTTAAACGAAAATACGTTGTTGACAACAACTTTATTTCTATCCAACATTTCTCCTGTATTCGAATAATGTATTGATATCTCATGATTTTCAGGTACCTGTTCCTCTTCAGGGGATAACTCATTAGGAGATTCATGTTTGTTAGAAAATGTTGATAGATCAATTCCTTTATTTTCCTGTTTTGTGGGATTAGCCTCTTCAAGAGCACTTTCATTTGTCTGCTTAGTCTCTTCAGGAGTGTCAACTACTGTAGGGGTATCAACTTCTTTACCTTGAATTTTTCTTTTCCGAGGAAGTTTATCCTTTGCACCGACAGGTCTCCCACGCTTCTGGCGTGTCACAGATTCACCAGCTATTGTACCAATAGTTTGTCCTGCAGGGACTTCTATCCTTGCTGGAATGTTAACAGCTGGTATATGAGACTTCGTTACTTTCTTTGTATCGATAAATGCATCCGGTAACTGATTTGCAATACTTTGCAAATGAATGATCCTTTGAACTTCGAGTTCACATTGATTAGTACGAGGATCAAGATGAGATAACGTCGAGGTATTCCAAGTGATTTCACGTCGAGCTTCTGGCTGCGACTTATCTCCTCCTAATGGTGGGAATACTGTTTCATCAAAATGACAATCCTCAAAACGTGCCTTGAAAACATCTGCTGTTAAAGGTTCAAGATACCTAATGATAGATGGAGAATCAAAACCAACATAAATTCCAAGTCTACGTTGAGGACCCATTTTAGTACGTTGGGGAGGTGCAATAGGTACATGTACGGCACAACCAAAAACTCTTAGGTGAAAGATGTTTGGTTGTTGACCAAGTACAAGTTGTGATGGTGAATATTTATTATATGATGTTGGTCTAATACGAATTAGAGATGCAGCATGCAAAATAGCATGTCCCCAGGCAGAAACTGGTAGTTTTGTTTTCATGAGCAAAGGTCGAGCAATTAACTGAAGTCTTTTAATAAAAGACTCGGCTAAACCATTCTGGGTATGAGTGTGTGCAACAGGGTGCTCAACATCAAGGCCGATAGACATACAGTAATCATTAAATGCCTGGGATGTAAATTCTCCAGCATTATCAAGGCGAATAGTCTTGATCGGATAATCTGGAAATTGTGCTCGTAGTCTGATTATCTGAGCAAGAAATTTTGCAAATGCAACATTTCGTGTGGATAATAAACAAACGTGTGACCACCTAGTTGAAGCATCAATCAAAACCATAAAATAACGAAATGGTCCACATGATGGGTGTATCGGGCCACAAATATCCCCTTGAATTCTTTGTAGAAAAGATGGGGATTCAACAATTACCTTAGAGGGAGATGGTCTAATTATCAGTTTTCCTTGAGAACACGCATTACAAGAGTAATCACTTGGTAATAGAATCTTCAGGTTCTTTAATGGATGTCCATGTGAATTTTCAATAATTCGACGCATCATTATTGAACCTGGATGCCCAAGACGATCATGCCATATCATGAAAGTTTTTGGATCAGAGCACTTCAGGTGCCTAACAGCATTTGATTCAATTGTTCTTATCGTTGCATAATATAGCCCAGAAGAGAATGCTGAAAGTTTTTCTACTACTAGCTTCTGGCCAGACACAGTAGAAGTGATATACAAATACTCTCTTTTGTCTTCATTTATGGTTTCAATATGAAAACCATTACGACGTATATCTTTAAAACTTAGCAGATTTCTTCTGGATCTGGTAGAATACAAAGCATTGTCAATACTTAATTTTGTTCCATTAGTTAATACAATATTAGCTCTTCCAGAGCCTTCTATCAGGTTTGCAGAACCTGATATTGTATTGACATTTGCTTTTGTCTTTATTAACTGTTCAAAATACTTATTATTCCGAAGAATAGTGTGAGTAGTAGCACTATCTACGAGACAAATATCTCCACCATTTATCATTGATAATGTGTCAGTAGAATCCATGTCTTCTTCTATATGCAAAATACAAATTCAAACATATTTAAAACATATCTAGAAATATTATTGTTACACACTAGAACATTTATTACAAACAAAAGTGGGAAAACATGCTGAGATTAATAAGCATACAGTTATTCCTGTGACCATTCAGAGTAGTCATTACCATTACCAGGAAAATCATCTTTTGCTATATTGGGTTCCACAAAGTATTCAGAAATATCAAAAGATGAAAGATCTAAAGGTTCATCAGTTTGAGTATGACCCACGGGTTCATACTGATTCGTAAAATTAGTTTCAATTTCTTTTCCTTTCCCCTTGATGGATGCCTGATAAAGATCTACCAAATGTCTTGGTGTACGACAAGTGCGTGACCAATGACCCTTCACTCCGCATCTGTAGCAAGAGTCTTCAGAACTCTTGGTAGGTTTATTCTGTAAACCCTTCCCCTTTTCTTTTACATCTGGATTATTCCACTTCCGGTGGAATGATGATTTATTACTTGGTTTCTGAATATATCCTCCACGAACTTGGTGGTTATGACTACCACGCCAACGTCCACGACCACGACCACGACCACGTCCTCGTCCTCGATTAGGAAAAGACACCCTATTCGCTTCTGGGAATGGTATAGATCCAACTGGACGAGACTCGTGATTTTTCATTAACAGCTCATTATTTTGTTCAGCAACAAGGAGACAAGATATCAAATCTGAGTACTTCGTAAATCGACGCTCTCTATATTGCTGCTGCAAGAGCAAATTTGAGGCATGAAATGTAGAGAATGTTTTTTCCAGCATATCATCATCAGTGATGGTTTCTCCACATAGTTTCAAAAGTGAAACTATTCTAAAAGTGCAGAATTGTACTCATTAACTGATTTGTAATCTTGCATCCTGAGATGTAACCAATGATAACGAGCTTTTGGAAGAATTACAGTCTTTTGATGCCCATATCTTTCTTTTAAATTATTCCACAAAGTAAGTGGGTCTTTGACTGTAAGATATTCAGATTTTAGATCCTCATGGAGGTGATGACGGATGAAGATCATGGCCTTTGCACAATCCTTCAGGGATGTATCAGTAGTATTTGTTATGGTCGATCCAATTTCCATGGCATCAAGATGGATTTCTACATCAAGAACCCATGACAAATAATTTTTTCCTGATATGTCAAGTGCTGCGAATTCCAATTTTGTATAGTTTGACATTATCTATAAACAAAGAAATTCTCATTTAGGTAAAATCTAAACAAATTATAACATTTCATTAAATATAGAAAATATCTTGCATAACACAGAAGTATAAATTGCTCTGTAATTATTCTAAGCAAATATCGTACACTATAATAATTATAAATATATAGGTTGATTTGTAATTATGACGAAGTCTTTTGTTAGAATAATGATATAAAAGACTACAGATTAAATTGTTGTTATGCATATACCAAATAAATAATAATTCACATAACTAGCTAATTGGAGATTGCCAATTTTTATTCCTACACTAGTAAGCTTAAAATATGATTTGTAACTTAAAACATGATCATAACAGAAAGTATTAAAATTACTAAGTAGATGCCATAATATGTTAAAATATATTACTTTATACTCAACCACTGGGGTTAGCCCGGTGGCCAAACTCGTAGACTCCCTTAAGGAGGTCTCGGGTTCGAAATGGCGTGGTGGATTCAGTACTGAAGACCCATCCATTTTCGTTACCTTTTTCTAAGAAATTTATTAACATATAACTTGCAAAAATTACTATGCATTAAAACAGTAAATAAATAAATTATAACCATTTTGCTGGTTAAATACTTCAAGTATTTAATGATACTCCAGGTAATCATTTTTCCTTTTAAAGATGAAATACTTCAGGTATTTACATATAAATAAATAAGTAGAACACTTCAGGTATTCAATTTTATTTTAAGATGGAATACTTCAGGTATTCATTTTTTTTTAGATAGAATACTTCAGGTATTCATCATATATATAATAGGATGAATAAGATAATATATATAATAAAGTATTCACATGTTTACCTTTCTTCAGTAGGCTAGAGTTTCGTGCTGATAACGTGTTATAAAACTAGTACAGATACTAAATAAATTTGCAGAATATAAATAATTATTGAACACAAAAGATATAAAAGATAGTCACTTCAGGAACTATCAAGAACAAAATAGATCTTCAGGACCTATATAATTTTATTCAGTGTTTTACCTTCTAAGCTTTCTTCTCTTTTCTATCTCTCCTTCAAAAGCCTCCGTAGTCTCTCTCTGTTTCACTCCTAACTTGATCTTTTATAGCCAAAAGATCAAAGAGACAAAAATGACTATTACAACCATATGTCTTAAATTCATGAAGACTAAATTTTCATCTACATGTTTTACAACAGAAAGAACATTATGACATAAAAAATAACATGATAAAAGCATCACTCAAGGTAAACAAGAAAAACAAAAACAATCAGAAATTTAAAAAAAAAAAAAAAAACACTCGTTTTTAGATCTTGGGGCGTCTTTTAGATTTTTTATTTTTTGTATTTTTATTTATGACAAAAGAATAAACTACCTAACACGGTACGAAAATCAGAATCCATCAATGGAACAAATCCCTACCGAACTCCTAAGGTTTTCAAACCAAAGAGGATCTAAGGGTATACGTTTTATGGATAAGTCAACTTTCTGCTATTCAGTTTTTTACAACAAGACATTTTAGATCACATTTCCTAACCCAGACTTTCCTAACTTTGATCTTTCCAACTTCTTTATGAGTAACTAGACTTGACTTTCACGGTTTAGGTCGAAAGTTCCAATCCTGATAATTTCTCCTACCATAACAAACATGTAAATATTAGGGAGACGCATCAGGGTAACCGTGGAGATGAAAATAATTTGGTCGAGTGTGACTCTTGACCCCATAGTAATCACAAATTATGGTAGACCTATTTTTTTTTTTTTTCAAAATTTGGTCATGTTTTCCTTTCAAAGACTGAGCAAGTTTTTTAAGAGCAAAAACTTTCACAGATGCAAATCGCTAGAAATAGATTACAGTGAATAAAGTAAAACTAAATCGCTGAGCAATGTCTAATGTAACTAGACGAATTCTATAATCGCAGCCAAAGCCCAGGGCCATGTGATACATTTAATCTCTAGTTTATTGTGTATTTGTATAGCGAACAAGTTGCAATACTGTGACACATTAACCACACGTGAGGTTATTATGCTTTGATTTTGGACAGGAATTGATGATTGGGACTTGGATTAGAATCTAAGGCATTTTGTCAACACCTTCCGAATGAATTATGGACAGTGGATGAAAGGTAAGTCCCAACTGCACATATTCTCTCTCTCCGTGCGCGTGTATGTGTGGATGCGCATATATACAATTGTATCTTTCATATTTGTTCACACTTTGGGCTGTCGTAGGATGCCAAAAGTCTAGGCTTTCCGCTTCATTTTCCCAAAAAAAAAAAAACGATTATGAATACACAAAGATGATATCACGATGTCCTTTTTCCACTGAATAATGGCTTATCACGAATGCAGGTAAAAGAGAAGGCAATACCTTTTCTATCATCCAGTAACTTTACTAATATATGCATCATCTGTAGATGAGGTAACATCGCATTTGAATTACAAACCATATGACTAAAAGCTACATTGCTGCCCCATGAAGGAAAACTAGGTGGTATAGGCTTCAGAAGAGTTACAGCTTCATTCTCCAACATCAATACCTAGTATCGTTGGTCTATGCACGCAATGCAGAGTTTAGCACAACAGAAAAACTACATGTATTGTTTTTTCGATACACGCACCTTGGCTAATTCCAGGGGAACAAAAAAAAACCTGCATTTATGCATCTAAGCATTTCATTTCTGTTACGCGAAACTGCAACACAAGGATCAATCAGTGTTATATGAGCTAATTCTCCCTTTGTATCATTGTTTTAGGGAGCCAAACACAAAACAGAAGAAGTGATACTCATGAAGCGTTGGACAATACTGTGGCCTGGATTTAGACAGTAGTTTGTACATCTACAAGGAATGATTCCACAGGGTTGGCATCTCAGGCTGGTTCAAATGGGTTAGGCTTTGACTAAAAGAAAGTTGGAAGGAAAAGTAAACTATCCGCAAAATGCTACAAGAAAATAGCACAATATGACGAAGAAGCCAGAGAACATGTTTTAGCCAAAATACACCGAATGAACAATTGAACAGACTTGCACAAGTGTCTGCACTACTAGTAAATTGCCAGTTACCATCGTTGCCACATTTCAATCATGGTTCTCTCTCTGAGGCACGTAAATAATTCTACATAAGACAACAATAAACAAAGCACGTGCCTTCAATTTGCTGTTACAACAAATTCATCAACCTACTTACTCACGATCAGTTTTGCCCTTGCATGCCCTTCACTTATCTGAAACTGATCCCCTAAGCCAAGATGAGCCATCAACAACCAAACCAAAGTGAGGAGCTGTCCACCTTTGCTAAGTTCTGCCGCATGGGTATTGGCTCTGCAACGACATGCTGCATATGATAGCAATTCGACCCAAACCTTGCTTATTATCTGCCACATTCTTTCGTTTTCTAAGTTCTGCAGCTCTTTTGCCAGCCTGCACGCATCAAACAAAACAGATTTGCTCCTGTCACCCTTAACAGCAACAGGTTCAACTTCTGTCTCAACAGCAAGGATACTTTTGCAGGCTCGTATCTGCAATTTATCTGGTCCCAATTTATCTGGTCCCTTTTCCCCTTTGCCGCAGCACTTAAACCAGCAACTTGTTTCATTCGGTTGGTGTTCCTTTTCCGTTTCACCGCTACAGAAGCATTTACAAAAGGCGAAGATTTTGAGACAGCAGCTCCTCCTGTCCTCCGACTTCCCGATTTTTCTTCCACGAAAGAATTTCTTGGCCTCAGCACAGGTATCCCTGAACCTTATTTGCCCAATACCTGCCACAGTGGACAACATTGCGTCCTGCATGATTAGAAGAAATAACATGTAATCTGAAAGGAGCTTAGACATCTCGCGGTAATTCCTTTTGTTAGCGCTGCTGGGGTTCGTAGCATTGGTCTCCCCCTCATTGCCTGCATCAGTGTTGAAACAGAGTTCGGTAGCGATATGCCACAGAAGGACGCTCTCATCAAAGTCAACTTCATTGATCCAATGGAGTAGGTTAGTGCAATTTTCAATCCGAAGAGTCCAATCCCCTTTAGCTGAAAATATCTCCTTTGCCGTTTCTAAATCATCTGCTAGCTCGGATTTCATTTTCAGCTCCTCGAAAATAAGATCTCTCAAACCATCGGTGAAATCCACAGTTGTCACATATTTCATCCCATCTAGAATGTTGGTTAAGCCAAAAAAGCCAATAGTTGCTTCCCACCATTTCAAACGTGGGTGCAGACAATAATTTATCAAGTTGTACTTGGAGATAGATTCAGACCACCTGAGGCGCACAATTTGGATGATCTTCCTAAAGGAAAACCATCTAGGCTTTTCTCCAGGGTTTTCAGGCCACCTTTTCCTATCAACATTGAGCAACTTCCTAAGGATTTTAAAAATCCGATTTGGATGCTCATGCTTAGTGAGGGCCACAGTAGTCCAATCAGAATAAAGGATCATAACAGAAGCTACTACATCGAGAGCAATAGCACCAAAGAGCAAAATCTTGGTAATGAAAATATCAATGGTCTCAAAATCCTTCTTTTCCTTATAATAGAACAGTACAACGGCTGAACAAGTTAAACCAAACGAAAGTATCCTAAAAGGGTATCCAAGCCTACTTTGCACCACCGTGGCCTTCGTGTAGAGAACCTCATAGAAGAAAGTTAGTTCTACCTCAACAACTTTGAAAGCATCCCTTGGGTATCTCTTGAGGAAGAAGTCTCGACTCTCGTTGCGCTCACGGAAGCTGAAGATCAGATCCGAAATCAGTCCTTTGAAAGTACCAAAAAACCTATGAGCTTCTTGCACCACTTCCAAATCAGATAATTTCTCTTCATTATTTATCGGTCTGTTCACCCTACTAGGTTCTGGAATCATCTCTATTTTTGTCGGAAGTCCTGCAGCCTTCTTTGAAGTGTACTCATCCATGAGCTTGGCATAGTTAGGCCCAGGATCAGGCTCTGTGAGCAAAGAGTCTTTGAATCTACGGGAGCTAGCAAGATAGAGAGCACGAGTCCGCTCAGTGTACTTGATGAGTCCAGCAATGAGCATTAGCACAGTGGGAAGCCAAAGTTCATTGTTGGGAAATGATAGAAAGAACGCATAAGCGACCACCCCGCACTGAAAGCCCAGACCAAGCAAGTGCCTTAGCCAGAGCTCATTATCTGCAAGGGCAAAAGCAGTGATGGTGTCGGGACCCCCAAGGTGCACCAAGAGAAAGGGAGACCAAAATGCCAAAAGATCGGGGTTACGGAAAGGGCCAAACGTAAGGCCCTGGCTCCTGGAAATGAGTCCCACGGCAAAGTTAGCAGTCACATCTGCTAGCAAGTATGCCAACCACATGGGCAGGACAATGTAAGGAGTTGAGCTTCGCTTTCTCAAAGGTGCAGAGAGTATGAGAAAAGTTTGCAGCAAGAGACTACCGACAATCACTAACCGGAGATCCCATGTTTCCCACATCTCCTTCCAATGCTCAAGTTCTGCCATTATGCTAACTACTTTCCCCTCACTGTCTCAAACAAACACCTTGTTGCTAGTGGAGATTGTAGAGATTAGAAGCACAAATTGAACGTGGCAAGAAACATGAACATGCACTCTGTGTCAAGGACAGACTCAAGATTCCAACCTTAGGAGGCGAGTATATCTGCAACAAGAAAAAAATGAATACCACAGGTACTAAATGTTAGAAACAAGTATTACCACTGACTCAAAGAGCTCTCAAGCCTCAAATAGTTCAAAGAACTCTCAAGATTCAAACGGTTCAAAAGGCTCACCAATCCAGCTGTTAAGTAGTTAGAGTTTTTGTTATGGGTTGTTAGGTTTGTTACGGGTTGTTACAGATTTCAAACCAATATTGTTATGGTTGTTAGAGACAGATTCCTTTTTCAATAGCCTATAAATCAATCCTTCCTAGAGTAAGCCCTGTGTTGAAAACACCTGAGAAAACTCTCATGATGTAATCACCTCTGAAGATTCACATCTAGTTCAATCGGATGATTTCTCATTTCTATTGTGTATTTCCTTACTTAGCTTCAATCAATCTTTCATTCTTGTTAAAACCTACTTCAATTTAATGAAGTTGTCATGGTATCAGAGCTAATCCAGACGAAAGTCGTTCAATCCTGCAAACATCATTAAACCCTAAACTGAGCAAGAAGATCCAGCTCAGTAATGGCGGACGTCAGACAATCTGAGTATCTTCCTCCATCTCTATCTTTTCTTATTGCTAATTTTCAGTCATTCATCACTGTCAAGTTAGATACATCCAATTTCTTTGCTTGGAAAACCCAAATAGAGAATGCATTGATTGCCAACAATTTGTTCCAGTACGTTAATGGTTCTCTACCTCCTCCCCTGACTCACACTGTGGATGAATCTGGAAATAAAACTATAAATCCAGATTACTCAAGTTGGAGCACAGTTGATAGGATGTTAATGTCTTGCATCATAGCCACCCTTACCCCTTCTGTATTACCTCAAGTTACTGGTTCACAGTTCTCCTTCCAAGTTTGGCATAAACTTGAAGAAAAGTTTAGCACCTTATCAAGGTCTCACGTACATGACTTCAAAAGAAAACTGTTTAATTTGAAGAAAACCTCTTCCATGGATATGTACTTAGACTCAATTAAGGAAATTATTCAAAAGTTGGCAGCCTCTGGTATAAAAGTAGAAGATGAGGACTTAGTGTTTCATACCTTACATGGACTACCTAGAGAGTACAGTTCCTTGAAACAAAGCATTCGTACTCATTTTGAAGATATAACATTCGGACATCTATGTTCTATGCTATTGGCTGAAGACCTGCATTTAGATCAGGATCAGGTTTTGAATGTAGACCCATCTACCATTCTTGTTGCACAAAGTTCTCCTAATGCTCCTACTCAAGGATCCCACACCAACTCTCAAGGGAACAGTCAGCAGAACACCAGTCCTCAGTGGACTAATAGTCAAAATGTTCATCCAATGAATAACCCTATGTCCTACAATTCAGGATATCCAACTGGTGGCAATACTCAGGGTGGCAACATGAATCCCACATACTTTCCCCAAAATGGGAACTGGAGTAACAACAGAAGGGGCAATAACAGATATAGAGGGAACTACACTCCAAGGAATTTCAATCCTACAGGCAATTTTCCAGGACCTCAGCACATGATGCAGTCTCTAGGATGTCAAATTTGTGGAAAAACCAATCACACTGCACTGATGTGTTACCATCGCCAAAACCTGGGATATAAACCTCCTTCTCAAACCTATGGTGGGCACAACAATCTGTTTCAGCACAATCCCAATGCCCCTACAGCTCTGCACAACTTCAATAGTCCAGTTCCTACTCAGAATTTTTCTCCACACCCTCAGGCTATGTTCTTGACTGATAATGTCAGTGGTTTTCCCTCAGCAATGCACAATACCAGTCAGACCTCATCTTATGGCAACAACAATTCACCCCAAGGCTCACCTCTTTCTCCAGGAAATGGCAGCAATGGTCCATGGTTCTTTGACTCCGGAGCCACATCCCATGTCACTAATAACCCTCATCATCTCCATACCCCTATCTCTACTCCAACCACTGATCATCTCACAGTAGGTAATGGACAACACATTCCTGTTCTTCAGTCAGGTAAAGGTCTCCTTTCAACTCCACATTCTTCTTTCCATCTCTCCACCATTTTACATGCTCCTTTAATTTCTCATAACCTGCTATCTGTGTACCAGTTTGCCTTAGATAATCATTGTAAAATTACATTTGATTCCTCTGGCTATATTGTTCAGGACAAAACAACTTCTCAGATTCTGCTTCAGGGGCCATGTCATCAGGGGCTCTATCCTCTGGTTCCTTCCTCTAGTCCCTCTTTCCCACGTCCTGCTGCCCTCTCCTGTACTACCACTTCAACAGCTGTCCTCTGGCATCAAAGGCTGGGCCATCCAAGTGTCAAGCTCCTTCATGCTTTGGATAATACCTATAATCTAGGGATACCTAAGGTTACTTCCTCTGATGGTTGTCATTCCTGTAAAATGGCCAAGAGCCATAAACTTCCTTTCTCTTTCTCTTCAACATTTACCAGTGCTCCATTTCAACTTGTTCACATGGATGTTTGGGGACCTTCCCCTATTATGTCTTTTAGTGGTTATCGCTATTATCTTCTCCTTGTGGATGACTTTAGTAGATATTGTTGGTTGTTTCCATTAAAATCTAAATCAGATGCTACTTCTTACATTCAAGCCTTCAAGGCCTATGTCTCTAACCAATTTGCATCTTCTATCAAGATTGTTCGGACTGATAATGGTGGAGAATTTGTTAACAATCTTATGGCCAAGTTTTTCTTACTTTTTGGCATCGTTCATCAAACCACTTGCCCTTATACACCTGAACAAAATGGCATTGCAGAAAGGAAACATGGTCATATTATCGAAACTGCTATCTCTCTCTTGAATCACTCTAAACTTCCCATAATGTTTTGGCTAGAGGCAATTACCACAGCTATGTACTTGATCAATCGTTTGCCCCACTCTGCCTTACATCTCCAAGTCCCATTTCATGTCCTATACAAAACTCCTCCTGATTACTCCTCCTTGAAATCTTTTGGCTGCTGCTGCTTCCCATGGTTACGCCCTTATAACTCCCATAAACTGCTACCTCGTTCCAAACCTTGCATCTTCCTTGGTTACTGTCCCACCACCAAAGGATTTCGCTGCCTTGACCCTATAACTAACAGAGTATACATTTCCAGACATGTTCGGTTCAATGAACGTGAATTTCCCTATCAGTCCATTGTCACTGCTGCATCTTCTTCCCACCCTCCTACCAAAACTTCTCCTCATATTCCCATCCCTCCCTTTTCTGTTCAAACTCCCCTCCTGCCCATTTACCCTACTCCTTCTCACTCTGATGATCTCCCTCCCTCTCTTACTCCATCCTCTACACTTGGCAGTTTGGGACATTCTCCTCCTCTGTCTCCCAATACAATTCCCTCTCCAGTTGCTTCTCCCCCTTCTCCTGTTATCCCCTCTTTCTCTCCTGTGGCTCCCTCCCACCCTATGGTTACTCGGTCAAAAAATGGTATCTTTGTTCCTAAAGTTCCCTTTTCTCTGCTTTCTGTGTCAGCCACCTCTCCTTTGTCTGAACCACTGACATTTAAAGCTGCTATGCCCTTTCCTGAGTGGAGACAAGCCATGGCTGATGAATACTCTGCCTTAACTCGCCAACACACGTGGTCCTTAGTTCCCTTACCTTCTGGTTGTACACCAGTAGGGTGCAAATGGATTTTTAAAATCAAACGGAACTCAGATGGCAGTCTCTCTAGATATAAAGCTAGGCTAGTTGCAAGGGGGTTTCAACAACAAGAAGGCATTGATTACAATGAAACATTCAGCCCCGTAATCAAACAAGCAACTATCAGAGTTGTTATCTCTGTTGCCCTTCAGAATCAGTGGCCCATTAAGCAATTGGATATCTCAAATGCCTTTCTTCATGGCACTCTTCAGGAGGATGTATATCTCACTCAACCACAGGGATATGTTCATCCTCTTTACCCAAATCATGTATGCAAACTGCACAAGGCACTTTATGGCCTTAAACAGGCACCTAGGGCCTGGTATGATATGCTCTCTCACTCATTACGGAATTTTGGTTTTATCAACAGTCTTGCTGACTCTTCTCTCTTTGTTCTTCACAAAAATGGTGACACCATCTATATCTTAGTGTATGTGGATGATATCCTGGTTACAGGTAATAATGCCTCTTTGATCACCACCATTATTTCAGACTTGGGTACTGAATTTCTCCTCAAAGACTTGGGCCCTTTTCATTATTTTCTTGGACTCGAAGTTCACTATCAGTCAGCTGGTCTCATTCTGTCTCAAACGAAGTATGCTCGTGAACTACTTTCCAAGGCTGGAATGACAGATTGCAACCCTACTGGCTCACCAATCTCTACCAAATCTATGCCTCCTGATCCAAATGGTCTTTTTGACAAACCTGAGGTCTACCGCAGTTTAGTAGGTTCCCTTCAATACCTGACTCTAACTCGCCCAGATCTAGCATTTGCAGTGAACTCAGTCTGCCAGAATATGCACTCTCCTTTGCTCAGTCATTACAATGAAGTCAAACGCATTTTACGCTATGTCCAAGGCACCTTACATTATGGTCTTCAATTTGTTCCTAGCCAATTCTCACTTACTGGGTTTTCTGATGCTGATTGGGCGGGTAGCCCTATGGATAGAAAGTCCACTGGTGGATTCTGTGTATTTATGGGGTCAAACTTGATATCTTGGTCAGCAAAGAAGTTACCAACAGTGGCTCGCTCATCTACTGAGGCAGAATATAAAGCTCTTGCCAATCTTACGGCAGAGGTCCTTTGGTTACAACAGCTATTCACTGATCTCCATCTCTCTCATTTATGTTCTGTACCTATCCTATGGTGTGACAATGTCTCAGCTATTTCCCTTGCCTCTAACCCAGTGTTTCATGCTCGAACCAAGCATGTTGAAGTGGATTATCACTTCATTCGGGAGAAAATTCTTCATGATCAAGTTATTGTCAAGTATGTTCCCTCCAAGGATCAATTGGCTGATATATTTACCAAGCCTCTACCAGTGTATCAGTTCTCTCCTTTTCGTTCCAAACTGATGCTTGTTGAACTTCCCACATCAGTTTGCGGGGGAATGTTAGAAACAAGTATTACCACTGACTCAAAGAGCTCTCAAGCCTCAAATAGTTCAAAGAACTCTCAAGATTCAAACGGTTCAAAAGGCTCACCAATCCAGCTGTTAAGTAGTTAGAGTTTTTGTTATGGGTTGTTAGGTTTGTTACGGGTTGTTACAGATTTCAAACCAATATTGTTATGGTTGTTAGAGACAGATTCCTTTTTCAATAGCCTATAAATCAATCCTTCCTAGAGTAAGCCCTGTGTTGAAAACACCTGAGAAAACTCTCATGATGTAATCACCTCTGAAGATTCACATCTAGTTCAATCGGATGATTTCTCATTTCTATTGTGTATTTCCTTACTTAGCTTCAATCAATCTTTCATTCTTGTTAAAACCTACTTCAATTTAATGAAGTTGTCACTAAACATGGGGGCCAACCCATATAAATGTCAAAATACTTTAAACAAATCGTACTAGGATTGGAACTTAGGATGGCCAGTAGCCCCTAGCTTCCCCTCAGTCCATCTGTGCTCTCCCTAAAGGTGAAACCGGTTGAGTTTGATCTAGTTTTTTTTACTAATTTCAGACTGGTTCATTCAGCTTGGGAAATCTCAAAACAAAACCAGGACCATACAAGTTCAGTTTTTGTCCGGTTTGGTTTTTCGGCCTGGTCCAATTTACTTAGTTCATTCTGTTTTGGACAAATAGAAAAACTCAATTGTTCAACGAACATCAACAGACAAAATAGCTCAGTCCAAAAACTAATTTAATCCTACTTATGGACTCAATAATACCATATCAAAAAACTCAACAAGATTAAAAAACATAATATAGCATGAGAAACTCTAAATTAATGTTCATGAAAGGTTTCCATGTATCTTTAATCCATAAAAGCTAGTTAGGAAAACACAAAATTATAGATTAACAACAAGATAGAAGTGTGAAAATTAGAAAAGAAGTTCCTTACGAAGACACAACTAAAAAAGGACAACCACAACATATCCACTATAAAATTGGAATGTATGTATTGATTCAATTCAGTTACTTTCAGTTTACTCTGACTAAAACAGAAACCGGGTTTTGAACGACTTTTAATCCTTCAAAACCAAGCAAGACCAATAGCTCGAGAAAACCAAACCAAACAGTTTTCTGGGTTTTTATTTTACCCCTGGCTCTCCCACACACTCTATCTATTGGAAATTGTAAGGAAAATGAATAAGCTCTCTCTCTCTCTCTCTCTCTTAGAGACACTAACAAATAAGGCTAGTTGCTATTAGAGAGGGTACAGAGTAGAAGTACACTTTGCACATGGTAAGGAACATGAAAATTATCAGGATTTGAAGAAGATTGCTCATAACTTACGAGGAGCAGAATTTGTAAGCAAAGAATGTTAAGATCTGCAATGAAATAAGTTGATGACAGGCATTACCTGATTTCAGCTCTTTGGCACTGAGGAATTTGAGATCTCTTCTTCAAATTGGTTTGAGCAGTCAGTCAACTCAGCTCGGCTAGTAAAGTCTTTCAGCACCTTACAAAGTCTTTCAAATTGTTCGCGGAGTCTTCCAAGGTCCTCTCCCTCTCTCCTAATCAGTGCTCAAAAAAGAGACCGTGGGACCCAAAATTATTAATATCAATTTATTCTTTTCGGCCACTTTAAAGGGAAAAACAGTGGTGTTGTTTGGTAGAAACGGTGGTCCTATTTTTGTATTGGATAGAGAGAGAGAGAGAGTTTACTTTCAAATTATTTTTGTATTTTAATGAATTTTGTGTCAATTTTATAGATTTTTAATTTGTCTTGATAAAAGAGATTTGAAAAATAAAAAATGATAAAAAATTTAAATATTCACTCAAAATAAAAATAATCCAAAACAAGAAATATTTTTAGATTATTTTTGTCTTTACATAACTTTCTTAAAACTTGGTTTATATTTTAAATTTTTTATATTTTGGATCTCACAAAGATACAAAACATATATACAATCTAAAAAAAAAGAACGAGAAACACGTCATAACACACCAAAATAGTAGTAGAATTGACAAACACGTTCACCTTTTCGCATAACAACTTCATCATTTACCAAAGGAAAAAAAATCTTATGAGGAGGATTTAGAATTATATTTATAGTTATTGAAAAGGCAATAAAAAATTTACCAATATTTTTTTAGTAGGACTGATAAGAGTGATTTTGGAACCGTATAAATGGTGTACCCAGAAGAACATATGAGGAGGATTTAAAGTAATTATCTAGAAGGATAAGCTGTTTGGTATAATTGCTTATTTTTTATTTTAAATAATTAGATATACTAATAAGGTTAATAAATATTGAGTTCCGAATCATTATGTACAAATGAATTGCTTTGCTCCTTAATTTCAAAAGAAAGAGATGGGGCCTTCTTTCTAGTATGATAAACGTCCTAAAACTATATTTGACAAGCTTTTTCTTTCTCCAATTGTTTTTAGTTAAAATCGTGACTGCCTAATTTGAATTAACTTTTTCTGGATTATTTTTAGAGGTTTAAAAATATTACAAAATTACACAAATTACAAAATAATACAAATTTTGAAAAAAGTTCAAAAAAAAAAAAAAAACATGATCCAAAAATAGGATTCATATTGATTTTTTTCAACTTTAGTGAATATTTTTTAATTTTTGAATATAATTTTTAATTTTTAATTTTTCTTTCGTCATGACAAATCAATAACTCACAAAAATTAGATGCAAAACTAAAAAGTGCAATTGTTTTTTCAATAAAAAACAAATTAATCGAGCAAGCTAAGCCCACTTGCAAAATTTTGCAACTAAACAAATGAAAATCAAATGGTAATTGAATTTCTTTGAAATTGATGTTACATAGTGATTATTTTTTTTAACCCGTAAAGTTAATTTACAATGTGACGATAAGTTTTGTCTTTTTTTTTGGGTAAATATATTTAAGGGCACTTATTTTTTAATCCTGTTATCTTTTGGCCCTATTTTTTTGTAAAAATACCCAAATACCCTAGTTTCTAATTTTGGACAATTCGGATCTTAAACCACTATAAAGGGATTCCATATAAGGGACTTACCATAACAGTTTTGTCACCCCAAAATTGAGTTTCCGAGAAAGAATTGCAGAAAAACGTCGACCTAAGATCTCGGTTTGTGAAGGGCTTGAAACTACCGCGATCTAGGGCTCAAAATGACGGCGATTTAGAGCTCAAACCATATCATCGCAAAATAATCCGGAATCGGCAATAAAAGAATTACGTGTTTATGCTAGTATTTTCTCAATTATGTTTCTCTCTAGTGTCCAAGTCAAAACATGGTTAGTTATTTTCGACAATTTACCATTTTGTAAATTACAAGGTTCTTTCTATGTCATTTAGTGTTCACACTTGAAATCTATATTCCAGCATGAAAATCAATTACAAATGTGACGATGATACAAAGTTACACCAAATTCACCACCTCATCTCAAATTTACCATGTACAGTACAATTTACCATAATTAGCTTAGAGTATTTTCATGATGATAAATCTCATGTTTTCAACCAAAAATTCACACTCTCATCTCAAATTTACGATGTGCAATATAAATTTACCATAATTCAATCAAAACTGTGATGACAAATTTGTGTATCTTTTCTACATGTGATGATAAATGTGCTTATCTAATGGTTAATTTGTTAGAGTCGATGGTAAATTTACTGCACCCCATAATTGTAATGGTAAACTTGCAAATCTAAGAGTTAAAATGCTGTAAATTATTTTGTTACTTGAGATGATGGTAAATTTACAATTCTGATGGTAAATTTTTGTGAATATAAGGGTTAAAATGTTGCAAATCATTTGTTAATTGAGATAATGGTAAATTTGCAGTCCTAACATGATCCCGATGAATATCTTTGAATTCTGGTGATTATTTTCAAGATTTCGGTGAATATGTTTACCATATTTGTTTCCAACTTTGATGTCTAATTTACTGTCATGTTTTTCAACCTACCAAATTGAAAAATGTAAGTCTACAAACACACTATTTGGCTTACACATTCTCACGTCCTACATATATGTTTTCACTTAAAAATGATAAAAAGGTAACCTAATACTAAAAAATAATGGTACAAATATCAAAAACCATATAAAAATAAGATGAAAACATAACTTTAAAAAGCTGATAAGATGAAAATCTACGTAGTGTTTGCTCATAGGATCCTAATTTAAATTACCTATATATTTACTTGCAAAAATTAATTTTTTAACCTTTAGTTCTTTTTTTTTTTTTTAATTTCATCGTAACAACTTTCTTTGAAATACTAAGGACTTATAAAAATCAATCGTAGTTGAAAAGAAAATTACATCTGAAGTCAAAAAAAAAAAACAAACAAGCAAATAAAAAAAATAGGACCGAGGGGAGGTGAGTGCAAACCTATATGTGTGCACTGTATATAAAAGAGGGAAGGGCTAGAAAGGTAGTTTAGGTATTAAGGGCCCATTTGGTTCAGTACATGGAAGGGAGGTAATGTTTGGAAGGGTATAAGGATTGATGTGACATATTTAATATAGTGTGAAAGGAGAAAAATATAGGGAGACAATTTTTCATCCCTTCAAAAATAATCTCGCGTAGAGAGATAAAAAGGTATTATATTTAGGCACCCTCTCTCTTGCCCAAAAGTTATCCCCGAATATTAGTTAAGAATAATATCACCTCTTCTTTATTTCAATTACAAAATAATATTATCTCGCATTTTATTTTCCATTGAAATCAAGTATTATTTTATCCCCTTTTTTAATACCCTATCCAAACTATTTACTTTTTTATCCTCCCTCTACAAATATCACATCAACGTGGACAATCCTTTAAAAATAATACCCCTTTTTATATTATTATTCCTTGATAACTTATCTTTTGAAAATAATTTTTCATCCAATTGGCCTCTAAAATTAAGAAACAAGATGACATGATCACCTTCCCTGAAAAATTAAAGGTCCTCAACGGCAGGAGGGTGGGCGCAATTTTTTTAGGTAAAATAAGGGAGGATATTGTAATTTCAAAAATTTGAGGGGGTTCCTGCAATTGTAAAAAATCTTAGGGAGGTCTTTGCAATTATAGAAAACCTAAGGGGAGGTAAGTAAAATTTACTCAAAAAACTTTAATAAAGAAAGTTAGAAAAAGACGAAGAAATAAATTGTCGATAGAGACAGAAGCCAAGCAAAAGAGTAAAGGTTATTTGATATGCTTTTGACGATTAATATATTTGTGAATATTCAGTCAACGTCGACTCCATAAAGAAATGATGCCAACTTGCATTTTCATATCCAGATAAGCTGTAGGTACTAATGCATGTTTATTGAGTATTAAATTTTAGAAGGAATATGATAAATATACTAGCTAGAAAAGGAACATCGTATCTACGATTTATTATAGAGAGATGAATAATTATAAAAAGGAAAACTTATTTAACCAAGTTTAGTATTCAATCCCTAAAAACACGCCATTAGCAATCATCTCCCAAATATCAAACTCGTCTCTCCTAAAATCGCTGGACTAAAAAAATGGTCAACAATCCTCCATTTAATTAGGATGACACCAGAGATCTAGGGCTCTGGAATACATCAACTCACCGGGATCGCAACAAATATCGCACTATATCTACGGAACATCGACCGCTAGTGTCGGAATACGAAATATGAGTTTGATTTAACTGCTATCAGAGAAGGACGACGAAAGTCGAATGATTTTCGTCGGACTACGTGTTAGGGTAATGTACGAATCATTGGAATATATGTTTATTTTGGATAATACTGACTCAGACATAGTATATTTGAAGGTCATAGTACATTTTAATATATCATGGTAAATTTGAAGGTTACGGTAAATTAGTAGAAAACATGGTAAATTTACTGAAAAGAACCAATACCTACAAGTCATGACACGTTTTCAAATATCATGGTAAATTTGAAAGTTATGATAAATTTACAAGTAAAGAACAACACTTGCCGCCCATGGAAATTTTGCATATATCATGATAAATTTGAAGGTACGACACGACATCTGGTAAATTGACAGATTTCACGG
Source organism: Arctostaphylos glauca (assembly GCA_019985065.2). Lineage (NCBI taxonomy): Eukaryota > Viridiplantae > Streptophyta > Magnoliopsida > Ericales > Ericaceae > Arctostaphylos > Arctostaphylos glauca. The sequence goes on along the minus strand of JAHSPW020000001.1, from coordinate 16,767,813 downwards.
TAAATTTGTGGGGTAAAATACTAAATCTACAGGTTATGGTAAATTTACAGATATCATGGTAAATTTGCAGGTAAGAAACAACACCTGCAGGTCATGGTATATTTTCATAAAATAGTAAAAATAATTATGAATCTCAAACTGCTATTTTCGGCAAAGATAATTACCAAAGATAATTATGATTCCATGTTTTAAGCCTAAATTAGTGCTACCAATTGAAACTTAACAAATCAAGAATTAACTAACTAAAGGATAAGAGGGTAAAGTACCCCTCAAAAGTAATAGCAAAATTGTTAAACCATATAAAAATAGGATTAAAACATAAGTTCAAAAAGTGGATGGGATAAAAACCTAAGCCGTAGGGGTAAATAGGACTCTGATTTAAATTACCCTTGTAAAAAAATTGTTTTGGTTCTTTTTTTTAAAAAAAAGATACTATAGATATGAGTAGATAGATGATATTTTTTTATAATTGACAATTACATTCTCGATCGTAATTAACAATAGTATTTTCGTAAATAGAAAGAAATATAGAAAGATGCTATGGTATGAATAGTAAAACGAGTGAGATAATTTAATCCTCGAGATATTATATCCGGAATGTAAAGAAATTAGATAAATTTCAAACATAATAAACTAGAAGAAGTATATGGGAAGCAAAGAAAGTAAAAAAATCTCAAACATTGGACTATTTCTACTACTTCTAAAACATGGCATCTTCTTATAATATCATCTTTTAATGTTGGAGCAACTTGTTTTAAGTCAGTAATTGTTTACTTATTGCTGTATCATTTTGATAAATTTGGCTAAAGTAGCTTTAGTGGTGATAATGTCATCTTTGGCAGCTAATATCATTTTGTCGGATCACTTAGATCAAACTCAAACACGTTTAGGACCTTGGCCTAAATTAATGTCAATCACTTTTGTTATTGATGACCCGAGATTTACCATGCACTGACTGATCGGCTAGCAAATTCTCAAGCCGAACAGAAACTCCCACGAGTACTATTTCGTCGATCAATCTATCATGTACGCCTCTGGTTGGATTGAGTTCTACTCGGATTCTCTCCAAGCCGCACGAAAGTAAAAGATAGAGACTGCGCTGAGCGTCCATCCCAAACCGCCCATGCGATCTCGAAATAGTGCCTTTGATTTTCCCACATTCTTGAGATGGTGCCAATAAGAGTAACAATCAGCTAGGAATCCTTCTTCCTCCACAAGTATTAATATCTGCGTCGACTGATCGGCTAGCAAATTCTCAAGCCAAACAGAAACTCCCCAGAGTACTATTTGGCCGATCGACCTATCATGTATGCCTTTGGTTCGATTGGGTTCGACTCGGACTTTCTCCAAGTAGCACGAAAGCGAAAGACGGAGACTGCGTTGAGCGTCCATCCCAAACTGCCCATATGATCTCGAAAATAGTGCCTATAATTTTCCCACATCCTTGAGATGGCACCAATAACAGTGACAATCAACTGACAATCTTTCTTGCTCCACAGGTACTAATATTTGCATCCGGTCGAAAAATGCGGTACGCAATCCTTCAATAATCTATCTACATACAGTTTTTTGTTCTCTCATATCATTCTAACTTTATTGTTAAAGGGTGCACGATCGGACAACCACCCATTAGTCATTGGATTTGTGTGTAAGAGTCAGAAACAAATCATGGGAGCGTTCAACCATTTTTCGGCATTATTAGTTTGGTGTCGTCTATAGGAACGATAGTTTTTCCCAATCTCAACCAATACAATTGACTGGCCAAAGGCAATGGTGACTACAAGATTGATCATAGAGGAAGGTAGGGAAGCAACGCCTACCGCAATGGAGGATGAGGGGTTAACACCCCATAGAATAAGAACCCATTGGAGGTGCAGGTGCGAAACCTCGTCTAACTGGTAACCCCTATGGTGGCGCAAAACCAAACACTAGTGGGCGCCGCCACTACCTGTTGATTCAGTGGTGGAAGACCAAAAAGAGAAGGCCCATGAACCACGGGCTAGGTGGGATACTTGTCGAAGAAGGGCTCAACAGCCACCCCGCTAGCAAGAACATCCCTAGTAATAGGAAAGCTAGCCTAGACAGTGGACTCTACAACACAGGGACCGGAGATCAGGGAGCTTGGAGAGAACTGGAGGGCATCCTAAAGTAGGTAGAGGAGAAAGGGGAGGGTGGCATAGATGGACATATATTAATGGCAAGCTGCCATTTACGGAGGCAGTGATGGCCTGGTCACAACCTGTGGGCCCCATTTGTTAATCATGCAAGGACTTGGGATGGGATAAGCAAGCCCATGGGCTTAGGTAGTGGTTGCTTGTTTTGCAAAGATGAGAGGGATAAGTAAGCCCATGGGATTGGTACGTAAACCATTTACTAGGGCAGATTTTCAATACCATGTTGAACCAGGTATTATCAAGTCGTTCCTTCTTCAACTTTGGAGAATTACCCATTTGGCCTTTTCCATCGCCAATATCATTGCAGATCTCCACCTCCGCCATCGCCAACATCATTTCTACAACGATTCAAGGTAAAAGTTAACTTTCAAATTTTTTTCCGCCTTCGATTTGTTCCTTCTTCAAACTTCGATCTATTCCTTTGCCATCGCCGCAACCTTTCAACATCACTACTGCAACTTGTTCTTTCTTCAAACTAGATTTCTTCTTTGAAACACGTATACTCCCATTGGGTTATCTGAATTTTTTTTCAATTTTTTGGGGTCATCTCCATTTGCTAATTTAAGGTCATTTATATGTTCAGCACCCATTGCCTGTTAATGGGTTCATATTTTTAGTGTTCATGACTTGATGTTTCTAATGAATCCAACGTTTTGTTCTTGCAGCAAAATCAGACCTTGTCAATCAATAAACCCGAGTTGTGCAAAATCATCTCCGTTTGCATTCGCTTGGAGTATTCCTGAAATAGTCCAGGCAATTCTATTAAGGTCTAGAAGACATACATGTTTTCATTTGCATTAGAAGGACCTTTTTTTGTGTAAATCTAAATTTGGTTAGCTTCTACTTTCCCTTGCAGGAATTGGAAGATGCTATTCTGGAAATACAAAAAAATGCAAAGATTCAGATTGAGTGAATCATGTTATAACACCAATTTCACATTCTCCACATTAATAATATTCATTTATCCGAATACCAAATTAAAAGTTTAAAATTTTTCGGGTCTTTACAGTTTGGCACCCCTCTTTACTAAACCCTTGGATTGGGAAGAGTTGTACCTGTATTTGGCTGTTTCATAGCATGTTGTCAACTTAGTCCTTGTACATTAGGACGATAGAGACCACCTGCTTATTTATTATGCAAGTAAAACTATGATGAGTGCAGAGACAAGGTACTTGCCACTTGAAAAACTAGCATTGTCTTTGATCTCAGCTTCATGAAAGTTGGCACCATACTTTCAAGCCCACCCGATCACAGTTTTGATCGAATTCCTATTAAAGTCCCTTTAAAGCTAGGCTAACCTCTGAAATAGAACTTCAAAGTGGACTGTGGAACTACCAAACTATCAAATCAACTTTTAGCCTAGAACAACTGTTAAAGCACATGCCTTAGCTAATTTTATCATTAAATTCTCAACCTGCACTAATAGTATGGTCGATCCAGAGCAGAGCAGAGCACAGTTCATGCCTCGTAGGAAGAGCCAGCACTTGCCTGGAAGTTATTTCATGGGGATAATTGGAGACTTTATTCGACAGTGCGTCCAACCACCATAGAGCAGGGGCAGGCGCGATCCTCCTTTCCCCCTGCAGGGTCCTCCACGTGCACTCCCTCAATCTTGACTTTCAAGCATCTAAAAATGAAGCCGAGTACGAGGCCTTGATCACTGGGCTCTGTATCACCGAGGGAATGGAGACTGAGGGGATCATCGTTCACAACGATTCCCAACTCATTGTTAATCAATTTTCTAGAGTATATAAAGCAAGGGATCCATGGATGGCTAGGTACGTCGGCATGGCCAAAGAACAAATGCAAAAGTTCAAGGGTTTTCATCTTCAACAGTTTGGTCAGGAAGAGAATGCACATGCAAATGTTCTAGCAGGTCTCGCCTCAACGTCAAGGGATGGGGGCCAAAGACCCATTTCCACGGCCATTTTAGAGTGATCAATTTTAGTCCAACCAGAGGAAGTCCTTCAAGTCTTCAATGCCGAGCCAAGACCAAGCTGGATGGAACCCCTCATCTCTTTTCTTTAGGATTACATTCTTTCCATCGATTGAAGGGAAGCTCACCGGCTCCATTGCAAAGTAGTCAAATTCTAGCTTGGTCCCAATGGGAATCTTTATAAGCGGTCCTTCATCGGGTCTTTTTTGTTGTGCGTCTATCCTGAGATGACGAAAAAGGTTTTGCAAGAGCTTCACTTTGTAAGCTATGGCTATCATTCCAGGGGCATTCCCTCTGGGGCTGTGGCTATCAAGAAAGAGAGAAGCAATGAAGAACTTAGTCGGAAATAGTGTTTTGTCAAGGGCGCCCTCTTAAAGATACAAGGGAAAGCGCATTCAAATGGTGGGTGTGGAAAACGTTTGGCATTGAAACTTGGCTCAAATTAATGCAAGTCAGCACGTTCGATGGCCTTCTAAACCCATGTGTGCGAAACCTCCTTTTGATTTGACCTCTAGCCAGTTAGAAAGCAACGTGTGGCACTCTACCTCAAGAGGTGCAATTTTATGTGTATGGTGGGTATCTTTTTTATGTGCAGTCTGTGCTTTCTAGCCGACCCAACAGTCTGATTCATTTGGAACCCTAGTCAACACTTCATCAGTTGAGAAGGAGTTGAGGCGCTATTGTACTGGGCCAAATCAGCATACGCATTGGGTTGTCTACTTGATGAGGACAACCAAGCCCTATGGACCATACAAAGAGTGCATGTGACCTAGATCTGATTGATAGCCATGATTCACATAATGTTATTTATTGCTGGATGTGTATTCAATGAAATTGCATGATGGAATTTGATAGCATGTCGGGTATGATTGATGAGCATCATGCATATGAGTTTGAAATTGGAACATAATATAACGAGGGTTAATGGGGGATTGGTGATGTTCTTGAGCCATATCAATGTCTGCGAGCTGAGTCAGGACCCATACTTATGGAAACATTGAACACTTATAAACGTTGCATAAAATGATATAGACTGTGAATGGGATGTTTGTGAGCCATGCCAGTGTCCGTGAGCCGTGCGATGTCTATGAGTCGTGTAAGTAGTTGGAGTCGTGTCATTGTCTTGCGAGGATGACTACGGAAGTCTAACTTCGTGGAGTATCATGTATGGGAGACTGGTGTATTGGAGCATCAAATAAGAAGAATAATAATAGAAAGATACTTAATACATAACGTGTTATGCATGACATTGCATGATGATATACGTTTATTGTTAAGATGCACGTTGGAAAATTTATTATATGTGCTTTTAAATTGGAGTAGAGTTTGGTCTTTATACTGAGTGTCAATTACTCATGGTGTAATTCCCTTTCCCCTGTCATTTCACGATAGCTATCGAGAAACAAATAGAGATAAAGCATAACCAGAAGGTTGAGGTGGATGTAGGGCTGCAAACGAACCGAGCTGTTCGTGAGCTCGGCTTGGCTCGGCACGATAAGGGTTCAGTTCGGCTCGACTCGTTCAGTTAACAAGCCGTGCTCGAGCTCGAATTTTAGGCTCGTTTCGTAAATGAGCCGAGCTCGAGTCTCAAAAGCTCGGCTCGGCTCGGCTCATAAAAACTCGGCTCATTTTAGAAGTTCAGCTCGTTTAAAGAGGCTCGTTTAAGTAATGAGCTTAGTTCAACTCAGCTCGGCTCGGCTCGTTTACAAACAAGCCGAGCTCAAGCTCAAACTTTTGGCTCGTTTAGTTAACGAGCTTAGCTCGAGCACTCCAAAGCTCGGCTCGGCTCGGCTCGTTTGCAGCCCTAGGTGGATGTGATGGAAGTTCAGGAGTCATGGTTGTACCAGTGATACCCTATTGACTTGTTCCTAAGGTGTCTCTTCATTTTACAGATTTAAATAAATTATGAATTTTAAGTTATCAGGTTTTAAAACTATTCGGTGAATTTGGTTTTGGGTCAGTTATTTTGCCGATAATTAATAAATATTTTAAAAATTAAACCGTTGTTTATTTGAAGAAAATATTATTTCGCTACATAAGACAGTAGGGGTGATGCTGGCCCGGTTTGGCCGAAAAACTCGGACCAAACCTGTCATTCTGGTTTCAAGGTTTTAAAACTGAAGACGAACCGAAGTGGTTCAGTTTAGTTTGGTTTGGTCCGGCCGGTTTCGGTTTGGTCCGGTCCAGGTTCGGTGCAATTAGACTTGGGCCAAAAATAGAAAAAATTATAAATAATTAATAGGTCCATGTCAAGTAAATTCAGTACAGACTAAATTTTATTATAGAATTAATGAGAGCCGAGAGGTGGATGGCTTGGAAGGCTAAGGGTGAGTGAGATTGTGAGAGACAGAGCACTAAGAATGAGAAGTGAAGGCGGCGGGCGGCGGATGATAAATGAAAAGTGAAAGTGGGGGAAACGATTAGCTTTTTTTTTTTTTTTTTACATATACACGATTACACGCGGTGTACTTGCACTGTACCTATATTTTTAAATTTTTAGATTTTTTTACATATACCGTTTCGGTCCGGTTTGGTTTGGGTTAGAAGGGTCTAAAACCAAAAATCGGACCGAAATTTTTCTAAATTTTCAAACCGGACCTGACCGGACTGAATGAACTAAAAAACCAAACCAAACCGTCGATTTACCGGTTTGGTTTGATTTTTCGGTTTATACTTTCACCCCTATAAGACAGTACGATATCCTTCCATAAAAACATCATCACCAGTCAAATAAATGCTTTTTCTCTGAACAACTTTCAAAAATATGAAGACAACTAGTGTATTTTTTAATGAATTCAAGGAAAAAGTCAAGGTATCTGTGCATCACTTAAACAAGTTCAATGAATTAACTCTATCAAAACTAAAAAATAACATGAAATAGATATCTGTTAACCAATGTTTGCACATGAAGTCAAACCAATCAAGAATTATGAGATTTTTTAATGAACGATTAAGCTCCCCCTCATCTTGAAACCCTTATGTCAAATAAATGTCCCAAATCCTAATTTGTCTTCTTTTTGGATAGGCTTTTTCTGATTTAATTGATTTTGCAATTTTATTGTGGCTTCCACACAACTGAGAGCAATATTCATCTCTATCGTAACAAAATCAAGAACTACTATTGAGCATAATATATTGAAAGCATAGCATTCACGTGTATCTCAAATATGGCTCTTTCCTCCAGTTAATTTACTAGTAATACAAGTGATAAGGGAGCCAAAGTTCAATATCATAAGAGGAATTCAGATTATAGGTCAATCAAGATGCAACTACCATATGGATAATAAAGAGTTTTATGAGACTCAAGACCTAAGCCAGAAGAATTGGTGTTAATATAATCATGCTCTTGTGAAACACCCCCAGCTCATAATGCATGAAAATTTGCTCTTGACCCAAACAAATTTATCAATTGATCCATCAATAAAATATGCATATTGTCAATGATGAACATCTTATGAAAAATCAGAAAGAGCATTATGTCATAAAAAAATAACATGATATAAGCATCACTCCAGGTGAACAAGAAAAACAAAAACAATTAGAAATTTAAAAAAAAAGCACTCGTTTTTTATCTTGGGGAGTCTTTTAAATTTTTTAAATTTGTATTTTTATTTATGACAAAAGAATAAACTACCTAAAACGATACGAAAATCAGAATCCATCAATGGAGCAAATCCCTACTGAACTCCTAGGGTTTTCAAACCAAAGAGGATCTAAGGGTATACGTTTTAAGGACAAGCCAGCTTCCTGCTGTTCAGTTTTTGACAACAAGACATTTTAGATCAAATTTTCTAACCCAAATTTTCCTAACTTTGATCTTTCCAACTTCTTTATGAGTAACTAGACTTGACTTTCTTGGTTTAGGTCGAAAGTTCCAATCTCGGTAATTTCTCCTATGATAGCAAACATGTAAATATTAGGGAGACGCATTAAGGTAGCTATGGAGACGAAAATAATTTGGTCGAGTGTGACTCTTGACCCCATAGTAATCACAAATTATGGTAGACCTATTTTTTTTTTTTTTTTTCAAAATTTGGTCATGTTTTCCTTTCAAAGACTAAGCAAGTTTTTCAAGAGCAAAAACTTTCGCAGATGCAAATCGCTACGTTTACCTATTGTGCTTTACCTTTTCCTTCTATTTGCAGTGAAAATCAATGAATGCTCAAATAGAAAACCTATTCAATTTTCCACCACACGCTGAGCATCAAGAATAACATCCAAAGCTTTTGATCCTGCATTCAAATGCTCAAACGTAGTGTTAGCAATTTTCAGTTGAGAAGTTAATTTGGTACTTAGTTTTGAAGAGTTGAATTCATCCTCAGAAAGACTACTCAAATTTTGAAGGTGAAAAGAAACTTTTTCTTTCAACTCATCGTGTTCCCTAGAAATAGATTACAAAAACAATTTCAATTCACTCACCTTTCCTCGAGTTTGCTTAATTCCGGAGTGATTCATTCATTATTTTACTTGTTGGCTTTCATTTTAATCGTAAGCTTGACATTGCATTTGGAGATCTCCAAACTTTCCTTTTAAAAAGCTTGTCATATGATTCTTTAAGAATCTTCAATTCTAGTATCTATCATCCTTTTCTTCGTCACTTTCATAGAGATCTTCTTCTAATTTAGAAGAAATACTGCACAAGAGACAATTAACCAGTGCTATCACATCCCTTTCATCACTGCTATTTTCACCCTCTTTATATTTATTTAAAATAATTTTTTCCTGTGAAAAACATAGATTTTACTTTAACACTGTTCATTTTATGTTTGGAAATTTTTTCAAAAGATTTTTGTTAAAATTTTCCTTTTTGAAAGATGTCTGAAATCTCTTAGTGAACATGGCCATATTGTTTCTGTATCCTATTCCCAGAGCTTCTAGGAGAAGAAGAGATCGCAAAATTTAAATTCATAACAGGAAATTAAGGATAAAAAAATTTTAAAACACGTGTTGAAAATTGAAATGCTGATTGATTTACTGTTATTCAATACTTACCCGATTAATTGTCTTGTTTAATTCATAATTTAATTTATGTGGTTATGCAACACAAAAAATAAAGAACGCAAGAACACATAACACAAAGATATACGTAAAATTAAAATTCCAAGGCGGAGTAAAAAATCACGGTAGAAAAGTAAGCACTATACTCAAATCTCAGAATAACAGAATTTCTCGTAATCAAATTTAGACTCTTCTATGTTGATTTTGAATCTCTTTGCCGACTCTTCCTAAATTGTTCTGACAGATATATACTCTTTTAAGATTCGAGTCCTCGAGCCTATTATCTGTACGCAAGACTTCTCCTTAGATCATCCTCCATGATTGCGTCTATACTCCTTAAGAAAGCTTCACAAGAGATTTAGAAGTTGAAGAACTTGATTGTTGAGAAATGCTTAATGAAGAAGACAAATCTTTAATTCATTAGTACTCTCAAGATATTACCCAAACCTAATATTATATGATATCTCACAAATTTTCTCTATATAGAACAACTTTGGACGTGGTTGTGTAGATTCTGGACGCACAGTCTATATTTACATTTTTTTTTTGAATTTTCTTAACTCGCTTGAGCAGCCTCCCAACTCGCTCAATCTCAAACATGTTGTATTGACTTCTAAAAATAGGGAGGAAACTCGATCGAGGTAGAGGTCGTTCAAGCGGTCTTTGAAAATCACCAAATTTCGGATATCAGCTTCAAGTCCAATCGAAAACTTTTAAAATTTCTACACAAAATTTTATGGCCAAATCAACTTTGAATTTGACTTTATAAATGTAATAATCCGTAATTTTAAAAATAATTTAAAATTAATATTTGATATTTACTTAGAGTGTTTCACTATTTAAGTTAGGAGTTTTAAAAAAAAATTTTAAAAAAAATAAAAAATAAAAAAATAAAAAATAAAAAAAATAAAAAATAAAAAATATTATTTTAATAGGCCGCTCGAGCGAGCTATAGACCGCTCGAGCGAGCTATCATTTCCAGCAACCTCGAAAATGGCATCTTTTGAGATTTCTTCGTATTCATGGGTATTGAATGGGATTATTTCGAATCATTAACGAATAAACATCGGATTCTTTCGTGTTAATGGTAAACAAACGGATTTGAATCAGATTGATGACGAATTAGTAGGGGATTTTATGGAATTTAATTTGGGAGTTTTATAGTATTGAATTAGGGTTTAATTGGAACATTAAGAGGGGTTTTTCCTCTCGAATCTATAAATAGGACGTCTAATCTTTGAGTTTTGGACGTACAATCGGAAATCCAGAAGGTTAGGGAGAGTATTGTGAGGTGTTGGGAGAGAATTCCAGAAGAAATTCGAAGGTGTTCTTGAAGAGAGAGAAGATTGGGTCGAGGTTTCTTCGTCAAAATTCGTTCTACTCGTAACCGTTTTCATCAAATTGAGGTAGGATTGCTTACCTACCAACCTTAGGATGTTCAATTTTGTGGTTATTGCATGATTTCATGATCTGTTAGTAGTTCTATTTGATTTTTAGGGTTTTGTTCATATGAAGTTGTTCAGTTCTGGAAATTCCAGAATCTGGGGAAGACGATGGCTCGCTCGAGCGAGCTTTGGACCGCTCGAGCGAGGTTGTTGTGAAAATTTTGAATTTTCGTAAAAAAAAAAAAAAAAAAAAAATATTTTTTTAATAGGCCGCTCGAGCGAGCTGCAGAAATTTTTAAGTTTCAAATTCGGACAGAAGACTTGTTTTGGCCGCTCGAGCGAGGTAGGGTCGCTTGAGCGACCTGTTGATATACAGAGCAGAATTCCAGCATGTTTAGCTTAACATTAGAATACATCGGCAATGATTATATTCTGTATTTTGTTCACCAGACAGCATGAACACTCTCACATGTATCCACTATGCTTCGATTATGTATTCGAATTCTTATGGATCTCGTGAGTTGAGAACTTTGTTAAAATGCATTGATACCTAACATGTGTAGATGTTAAATTCCAGTGCGTTGTTAGTTGTAGAGAACAATTTAAATGAAACTTGAAGATTGAAACTTGTGGTTATGCCGGGTATGGCCGTCGTGCTGCCCGATGCCGGACGTCGTTCCGAAGATACTAAGGGGTAACCAGTCCCACATGTATGGTTGATGCCGGACGTCGTTTCGAAGATACTAAGGAGTAACCAGTCCCACGTGTATGGTGGATTACCGGATGTCATTCCGAGGTATGCTAAGGGGTAACCAGTCCCACGTGCAGCTTGCTTACCGGGTTCAAGCCCCGAGGTGTGCTAAGGGGTATACAGTCCCACGTGCATGCTCCGGCCGTCGTGCCATGTGACAGGGCGTCGTCCCACTTAAACAAGATAATGAAAGCGAAAAGAGCATAATTAATCCAAACGTGTTTACTACTTATTTTTATTCAATATCAGCATGTATTGTTATTTACTGTCTATTATTATGAACTGTTGAATGTTGTATGTCCTTGGGTTTGGTTTTTCGGGTAATCTATCCTACTGAGTTTCATTACTCATCGGTGCAACTTCTTTGCCCATGGCGTTTCATGCCAGATGTAGAAGTACCTATAGAGGAACCGTTCGGGTCGGAAGAGCTGGAGGCTACTGGAGGGGAGACATTCACCTGGTTGCCTTACCCATAGATTAGTTTAAGGTTTTAGTTTAACTTTAATAAATTTATAAACCTGAAAGGGTATTTTGGTCAATTCAGTTTGCAACTTATTTTACTTAAATGTTGTTGGAATTTTATCATTAAATAAAAGTTAGTTTTCTTGCGATAACTTATTTTGATTTATAAAGTGGTTTAAATAAAATTAAAAAAAAATTTATCGTGGAAATTTAACGTGCCTAAAGTTGGGGCGTTACAATTTGGTATCAAAGCTTAGGTTTGACCACCCTGCGACCGTGGGTAGATGGGTAGCACACATTTCCGAGTTTTGTGTTTTCCTACGCTAGTTAGAGGACTGGGTTAGATTTACTATTGTGAGTTATTCGATACTACTGTAAGTCTAATATATAACTATTTTGTCCATTGTCAGATGTCGAACTCCGGATCCAGCAATGTGCAAGAAGTGCATCTTTTGTTTGGGGGTAACCCCGAGGATTATGCCGAGTGGATTGAAGATCCAGTTGAGGAGTTTTTCAGAGGAGGCTCTAGTAGAGGCAGTACCGGTATTTGGTCCACCTCAGCAGCCCTTTGCACCACACCATGCTGCTATTCTTGCTGGTTGGGCTGATTTGGCTAATCCGGAGCCTGCTGTAGAGGAGCAGGATGAGGAAGAAGAGATGGAGGAGGTTCTTATCCAGGTTATTCCGCCACCGGCACCAGAGCCGGAATGGGATAATCGAACTTGGGGGCGGACCCGCACACCAGTGTACCCCGCAGGAACGATGATATATGCCCGGGTACCACCTAAGATTCGTTGCAGTTTCAAAGCACTGACAGCTCCATTCTATCTTGGCCCTATCTATATCTATGGACGCGTAGGGCAGCAATATCGGGTGGATGTACCCGATGGTTTCAGGTTTATATGGGGTAATCTGGTACCTATGGATTGGTGCCAGAAGGAGAAGCCAATGGACGGACGTAGGATTGTTACTCCTCATGAAGGGGTAGATTTCACGGACATGGATACCTATACTGAGATTCCGATTGAAATCTTAGAGATAGCTGCCCGCAATCAGTGGGAGCAAAATGGTATGTATTGCAGAGTCAAATGGCGCTGTTATGGAGTCGAGGAGGAGACTTGGGAGAAGGAGTGGCAGATGCGGGACCATTACCCGCAATTATTTGCTTAGAGTGGAAAAGTAGGTTAGAATAAGTTTACGACGGTGAGATGATTAAGGATAGGTAGAGAACAATTATGTGTAATCCTTGTTGTCTTTTTATCTTATGTGATCATGTATTCAACCGTTGCAAACATAAATGAATAAAGGTTTCACTCATTTTATCTTTAAATTTTAACTTGCATAAACTCTTAACATTTATGTTAGTCATTTTATGTCGCTTATAAAAAAAAAAAAAACGTTGTAGAGTAAGATCTATCCCTTTAAAGATCAAACTTGAAATTCACAGAATGGCTTCCCAAAATGAACTCAATGGCACTAACGGTAGTAATGGCAATGGGGGTCGGGTTGTCAATGAGGTACCTGACCAGGGGAACGTCAATAACCAACCATCACCTACCAACAACCATTTTCTCAAACATCATGCCAGGAGCAGAGCAGTTAGCACAATTGTTCCATGCATTTGTGGCTGCTCAAATGGCAACACCACCACAGCCTCAGGGGCCACCGCCACCCCCACCTCACGTACCACCGCCGCCACCACAACAGGTGCCTCCACCACCACCTCAGGCACCCGAGCAACAACCGGCACCAAACCCACCAATAGCTCAACACCAGCCACCCATGGCATACTATCAGCAAATGCCATACCATCCATACCCGCCACCACTAATGCCAAATACCTTGCCAAGAGCTCCAACGACTCGAGGCATGTTATTAGCAGATTTCGGTAGGCAACGTCCACCAGTGTTCAGTGGAGAACCCAATCCGGCAGTAGCGGAGGGCTGGCTGAAACAGATGGAAAAGCTATATGAAACAATGGAGATCACCAATGACAGTGATAAGGTTGCGTTGGCTGCTCACCAAATGCGAGGGGAGGCCGATTTTTGGTGGGATGTGGTCAAGACAACTCATGAGGTCGGAACCATGTCTTGGGGTCGATTCAAGGAGTTGTTCTTTGGAAAATATTTTCCAGCGACAGTCAAGCAGGCCATGCTCCAAGAGTTCATGAACCTAAAACAGGGCAGTATGAATGTCACACAGTATGCTGCAAGGTTCGACGAGCTATCTAGGCATGCATCCATTCTTGTACCAACCGATGAGGCAAGAGCCAGACGGTTCGAGTGGGGACTGAGTCTTGCCATCCGAGGAAAAGTTATGTCCCAGGAGGGTGCCACTTATGCAAAAGTGGTGAGTAGTGCGCTTACATTAGAGCGCGAGGCGTTGGATTCTCGACAGAACTGGGAACAACGAAGAAGGGCCGGTCAAGGGTCAGGTGGACCTATCAGAACTGGAGGAAACAACAGTAACCGCGGTTCTGACCGAGGTAGATCCTTCAGACCACAACAGCAGCAATCACAAGGGTCTGGACAGGCCAGTCAGGCTAGGAATCAGACCAACAGTGGTAGTCAAGGAACTGTGAGGAATATGGTTGACGTGACTTGTTTCAACTGCAATGAAAAAGGTCACATGAGAAGGGAGTGCCCACGCCCGCCGAAACAACAGAGTCAGCCAAGTAGGTTGGGAGGAAATGGGCAGAACAGATCTGGCCAGAGTCAGAATGTGGGAGGTAATCAAGTCTCTGGAGGTCGGATCTTCGCACTTCAAGGACAGGATGATGAATATGACCCAGCAATTATACAAGGTACACTCGTATTATTCAGTACTTGTGTGCAAGCCTTATTTGATTCTGGTGCTTCGCATTCATTCGTATCTGCTGCATGTTCACGAGCGTTGGGTTTAGAGACCGAGGACTTAAACACATCAATGTATGTCACGACACCCTTAGGAGGACAAGTAGCGGTTGGTAGAATATGTCGAACTTGTGATATAGAGATATCAGGTCTTCGGTTGACTTGTGACTTACGAGTCATTGAGTTGGTTGACTTTGACGTCATCCTAGGCATGGATTGGTTATCGGCTCATAGAGCTATAATTGATTGTCATCGGAAGACTGTAACTGCCTATTCAACTAGTGGAACATGCTTCAAATTTAAGGGGGATAGACAGGATCCAACTTCGATGGCGCAATCCAGGTGGTATGATCCGCTGACTAGTTGGTTAGCAAGTCTGAAGTTGAACGAAGTGGACCGCAAAAGTTTAAGTTTACCAAAGGTTGTTTGCGAGTTTGCCGACGTGTTTCCGAAAGAAATACCGGGATTACCACCGAAACGAGAGTTGGATTTCTCAATTGAGCTGCAACCAGGAACAGCCCCGATATCGATGGCACCGTATCGCATGGCACCAGCTGAGTTGCAGGAGTTGAAGACGCAACTACAAGAGCTGCTGGAGAAAGGCTATATTCGTCCTAGTGTATCGCCGTGGGGAGCACCGGCGTTATTTGTGAAGAAAAAGGAGGGAACACTACGCATGTGTATAGATTATCGTCGACTTAATCAAGTCACGATAAAGAACAAATACCCTTTACCTAGAATAGATGATTTGTTTGATCAACTGAGAGGAGCCACTTGTTTCTCAAAGATTGACTTAAGATCTGGGTATCATCAACTACGAATCAAGGAGGAGGATGTACCAAAGACGGCGTTCCGGACTCGCTACAGTCACTATGAGTTTGTGGTGATGCCGTTCGGATTGACCAACGCACCAGCTGTATTTATGTGCTTGATGAATCAAGTTTTTGCGCCGTATTTGGATAGATTTGTTGTCGTTTTCATTGATGACATACTAATTTATTCCTCATCGGAGCAAGAACATGAGGACCATTTAAGAATTACACTACAAGTGCTAAGAAAGAATCAGCTTTACGGAAAGGCCAGTAAGTGCGAGTTCTGGCTTAAAGAGGTAAAGTTTTTGGGACATGTCATCTCCGGGGAGGGTATATCGGTGGATGACAGTAAGGTGCAGGCAGTGATGGATTGGAAGCAACCCATATCGGTCTTTGAGGTTAGAAGTTTCTTGGGATTGGCTGGATATTACAGAAGGTTTATTCAGGACTTCTCCGCAATTGCAAAACCAATGACTCGCCTTACACAGAAAGGAGCTAAATTTGAATGGAATGAGACATGCGAGAAGGCATTTCAAGAACTCAAGAAGAGGTTGACCAGCGCACCGATATTGATCATACCTGAAAGGGGCGTGGGCTATACCGTATACTGTGATGCATCCAAGGAGGGATTAGGATGTGTACTTATGCAGAATGGAAGGGTGATAGCTTACGGATCAAGGCAGCTGAAAATTCACGAAAAGAATTACCCAACGCATGACTTGGAACTAGTGGCGGTAGTATTCGCACTAAAGTCATGGCGTCACTACCTATATGGAGAAGAGTTCGAGGTATTCACTGATCACAAGAGTCTCAAGTACTTGCGTTACAATAAAAATAACTATTCTCAAACAATCGTAATAGAAACGAGAATCTCTTTCATTCTAACACTTGGGAAAATTACCCCATGAAAAGTAGAAGCATTAAAAGGAGGAGCAAAAAGAAAGGAATAATGAAGAGTTTATAAGATCTTACTTTTTTGGGTTTCAAAAGATAAATATAGGCTTACTTAAGTTGATTAATGGAGGTGAACAGAGAGTGTGAATTGAGACAAGCCCGAAAATATAAGATTTTAATTTTTCAAAACAAAAACCCAGGATATAATTTTTGGAAAACATGCCAAACTCTGAGGTTAATTTAATATGTAATTTTCACGAAAATTTGTAGACGGATCATAGATAGATAGGTATACCAGGAGACCATGGTCAATCTTTTTACAAGCAAGGGACCCAAGACAAAAGACATAAGGATTCGTGTCTCACTCTCCCAAGTACACTAACTTGTCAAATAGCATAAGCGGCTCAGAATAAGTAAAGCACCCCACATGGGAAGTTCCAGTCGCTTTCTTTTGCAATATCCAATTTTTAGGAAACATAAAAAATGCAGTCATCTTAAAGAAATAAGTAATTATATGAAGTATTCAAAACAAACACTTACATAAAAAAACAATAAAAAAGAAGAGTTTTTCTCCTTTAGAAAGAGTCTTGACCATCTCCCAGTTACGAGAGGAGGAGGCGGCGGAGGCAGAGGCAGAAAGAGAGAGGGAGTGAGCTGCTTGAGAGAGGCTCTCAGTCACCCTCTTTGATAATCCATCAAACAGACGGGAAAATACTTATTAAGACATGGAAGAATAAAATTACATGAAGATCAAACGAAAGGGAAAAAAAGACAACCAAATGGACAAATTTCCTTTGGAGGAATTCGTTTGGCTTTCCTTTTTACCTTATCCTTTATACTTATAGAATTTTTGTCCCTTTTTCTCTAGACGCTTTCTTTCTTTCATTTTTGGTAAGCAACAAACTCCACTACTTGAAACGAGTACACACAAAGTTTGCAATAAAATCAAGCACAACGTAGAACTAGCAATGTTGGTAATTAAACAAGAAGCCCCTTATTAACTAACATCTTCTGCATATCCCTCCCAACAAGATTACACCTAACCAAACTCCCAATTGTATTCATAACCATCTTGGCATCCTCCCACCTATTCCCATCTGCCAACTTCTTGTACAAATAGCTCTCAAATGTCATCCTCTGCACATACTCATCCCCACACAACTCCACAAGCGCTTCTCTACCTGCATTACTACCGTAAAAAACCTTCTGCAACAAATCTAAAAACCTGAAAGTAGTTATGTAATTAGCATCCCATTCCTTCAAGTACTCCCTCTTCAAATCCGCTTCCTCAATCATTCTCTCCCCACCTTCCGATGCCCTCACGATGGCTTCCCCGCACATCCGCCCGCTCTTCGCTGCGAAATAAATCCCCTCCCCTGAGCATTTCGTGACGTATCCGGCCGCATCCCCAACCAGGGCCACCCGACCCCGGACCCTAACCGGACGCGGATGCTCCGGTATCGGGTGGGCCTCCACCTTAATCACTTTTCCGCCTTTAATTTTTGGATAGACCCTCTCCCTGATACCATGTTGAAACAACTTGATATCTTGCTTCGAGCAGACCGTTCCCGTCCCCACCGCCACGTGGTCGCATTTGGGGAAAACCCAGGCGTAGAAATCGGGAGAGACATCGTTCCCCACATACATCTCTGCCAGATTTCGATAGTAGTCCATTTTGTCTTCAGGCAACTTGATTCGCTCTTGGAAGGCGATGGCACAAGCGTAATCTCCTGCGTGTATCGATTTGGCGACTCGGCTGTTCGCGCCATCAGCGCCGACAACGACGTCCACGGATAGTGAACGGCGCGATCCGCCCATCGTGTAGTGCACGACGTAAGGCGCGTCGCGTGACGACGGGACCTCGAGATTCGTGACGAGAGCCTTGAGGAGGGTGGTGCCGCTAGACTCGGCACGCGACCGGAGGTATGAGTCGAGCACCTCGCGGCGGAGCATAGAGATGAACTCGTTGGGCTTTAGAGTTTTGCCGAAGTCGACGGTGAGGTTAGACGGCGAGATGATTTTCATCTGGGTTACTTTCCGGTCGATTAGCTCCAGCGGGATGGAGAACTCGTCGAGCATGCAGAGCGGGATGGCACCGCCGCACGGCTTGGCGGCGTCGGGGCTGCGCTCGAAGAGAAACGTCTCAATACCGCCGGATGAAAGGGCCTCGGCCGTGGAGGATCCGGCCGGGCCGCCACCGATGACGGCGGCTCGCAGCTTGCGGCCAGAGATGGATTTACAGGAGATGAACGAGGTGGTTCGTTTTGAAAGGTGCTTTGGTCGGCTCTTCACTGTGAGTGGAATTGAAGTAAAGAGAGAGTGAAGAGGATATGTTTGGGCGGCCATTTTGGAGTTTAGGAGATCGAGATTAGGTTTTCCAAACACCGATTAGTAGCAGAGAGTAGAATGCTTCACATCTTGTTTTAGTTTATGGTGTCACCTATATTATATATAGGATCTACCTAATCACTGTTCATATTTTATTAGATTAATCATAATAAAAAAATAGAGTAATTTACGAGTGTTTGAAATCGTCCGATACACTTTGAGCTGTCCAAAACAATTAAAAAGTTATTGCGACAAATGTGACAAGTAGTTAACTAGTTACACTACTTTGATGTAATTCTCTAACTCTTCAAGTTTGAACTTTGAAGTGTGACAAATGACTTTGTAACTGTACGTTTGTTTTGAATTATCTGTCTCCATAGTACATGTATACTTTTTCTATATATATATAGGCTCTATTTAGTTAAAATTAACCCAGGCTAGATTATCCAGTTTTTTTTTGTCTTTATTCAAATTTTCTTTGTATTTGTTATTTTTATGTCATTTTTTCGTGGATTATTGGTTCGTATCGACGAAAGGAATCTAAAAAGTATAAAATTATGTTTTAAAAATTAAAAAAAAATCACTAAAGACGAAAATAATCCAACACGGACGCTGTTTTTGGCTTATTTTTTGTCTTTTCTGAACTTTTTTCAAATTTAGCCGATGATTAATAACTTTTCTGAAAGCTCTTGTCGAGACGAACCAACAATCATCAAAAAATTGATGAAAAACAAAAAATTAAAGAAAAATTTCAAATAAGGACAAAAAACTAAACAGTGAATAATCCAATAATTCAGTCAGACCAAATGGACCCATACACACACTATGTAATTATCGAATGGTATAATATCTCTAAAAGAAGTAAGAAATTTATTAATTCTTTTATTTACGTTTAAGTTTAAATAATCACAAAATATTATCAAAGTCTGTTTCAATTTATTTGGAGCATTGTCCACTACAAAAAAAAAAGGGGGGGGAATGGTAATAATCAAAGAATATTATTAGTTTAGGTTGGGCGGGAAGGAGTGTCACCTTAGCATGCGATAAAATATCAAAAACAAAATATAGTGTCAATAATATTATTGTAATAATTATGAACAATGCTATAAACACAACAATTTTGCACAACACATTAAAACGACGTAGTTTCATTAAGGAAAAGAAAACCAAAACTCAATCTGTTTTTTTTTTCCCCCTTAATGAAACTACGTCGTTTTGATATGTTGTGCACTTTGTTGTGCAAAATTGTTGTGTTTGTAATATTTTTGAATAATTATCGACGGTGTTTGGATGTAAGTCGAAGGGAAGTGAGATATGAAATATGCAAGGATGAGACGTATGGCTTTGGTAAGGAAATTATAAAGGCATGGTACGTAATTTCTAACAATCCAATTAGTAAACTACGAAGACTGCAATTTTTGGCACTAATCCTAACTTGTTAGGTTGGGTTTCAGCTTGCCAATCAGGTTATTGACGTAACCAAGGCAACCGACGACTAAAATTATCAGTTTACTGTGATAAGTTCAAGGCAAGCAATTGAGTACATAGAATTTTTGGACATGTGGACACAATAAACCATTCACGCAAAGTAGCAATTTAAAAATTCTCCGAACTTTAAAGTAGAATGGTTCTTTAGAGACAATACCAATTATCAAAACCTCCTTCCGATGAACTCACAATTGCTCAAAGATAATTGATAGTACCATGCTAAATTACGGTCCATCAAAAGAGGCTCCAAATTAGCATGGCACCACGAAATTTTAATGGATATAATAGTTTTCTTTCTTTTTTTCTTTATTTATTTTTGTACCATTGCATATAAAAGTGTTATTCCCTATTTCATAAGTGGCTTCAATTTTTTTGACACAGAGTAAGGTATGTTGGAGGATTTCTTACTTCTTTTGGTTACCAATTGTGTTGATTAAGCTTCAAATCAAGATCATTTGGCCTCCGAGCCTTAACACATACAAATCACGCGTCAAACCCTAAGTAATGCAATAATATTTCAACATTACGAATATGAGTTAGAAGGCATAACTATTACCATTTTTGCACTGATATCGCCCCCAACTTACAATTGCTAGTTTTTAAGCAGGGAAAATAAACAAAGAACTAAAGCAATAAACTAACTAAATAGTTCCAACTTCTTTATGGCTCATGATTGCACTTAGTGTGTGCAATAAGTCTTTTAAATCTCTAGGCAGCCTTAGGAGGATGAGTTAATTCTCATGATGGTTTCAAGTGATGATAGCCCCACAAACACTTGTGAATTCCATTTCTATCGCACAATCATGAAAGTAAGCAACAAGCATACATAGCTCATGGATTGTAACAATGATACATAAAAGACAGCTTGACTTGAACTATAAGAATAAGAGCGAAGGGAATTAGCAAAAAACAGCTATCGATATCAGATGAGCAATGATTTAAGTTGGAACAACCACCGTGTCATGCAAATTGTTTTCAACGTGCTATCAACTGATAAAGACATTCAATAGCATCTCTACTCATGTGTGTGAAAATTAGCTAAATGCACATAATCACAAGATAAAGCAAAAGACTATCCAAATATCTATTAGAACCAAGATCCAACTTAAAAGCTCACGAGGCATGCACTCAACAAATAGAAATCTCAAAAATTGGTACATATATGTACTCTTATATGTAGATGCGGTGGAAGTTATATAAGACAAATCAAGATGCCCAAATACAACAATTCTGGAAAAATACTTTTATTCAATAAAATCAGTAGTCTCATGAATGAAATGCCAAAATTTAGTAAGCACAAAAGTACCGCACTACTTCATCACATGCATTCAGAATATGGTTTTCAATAAATTGGGGTTTGGACTCCTCGAGCTAATGGACCGTATACTTCTTGGATGAGATCCAACGCCTGGTCTCAAAGTTAAGTGTCTCGCCTAAAAGGAAGGTTTTTTGGGTTAACAACACCTATGGGCGGTGCCCTAAGCACAAGTACAGGTGCAAGTGGGTGTATCGAGATTGCCATAGGTGTTGGCACCTGTACAATTAAGGGTCCTGGCATTCCTCCAAAGAGTTAATAAAGTGGTAGTGGATGTGGCACCCTAAATATGCCAGATGAGGCTATAAGGGTAATGTTACAGGTGGCATACTAGTTTGTGCCTCAGTAACATTTCCATAACTAATGTCCATTTTGCTTGTTTGGGTATTGATCCTCACATCTTCTTCCAACCCCCCGAGTGTGGGGCCAAAAAGAGGATTTTGAAAAACTCTATTCCAACTCGCTCTCTAGGTTCTAGGTAGATCATTCATATTTGGAGAAGCCATTTGAAAATAGTGAATCCCTGGGTCTTCACCCGTAGTAAACCTGTAATAGGTCGATTTCTAGCTGTCTCATACCAAGATTCAAGGGTAGACTAGGGGATTTCCCTTGATTTGTATAATCCTGTCCACATATTTACTCTATCCCTTCTTGAGTCAACTTCATCTCTTGGGGTACCTTTAACCGGACCATGTGCAGAAGGTACACTTCTTGGAGAATATTGTGTTTCATGGGTTTGAGTTCCAGAGATGAATCAGCTAGAGACCACTTACCTTATTGCTTCCTGAGACGAAGAGATCTCTCTTAATTTATTCAAGAGATGAACATTTGATTGTTGTGATCCCACCTTAATTGGATTGCTAAGTATGTCACTTGTAGGTATGGTTCGACCAATTGTGCTGGTCTGACTCCCTTGGGTAAAAACCACCTAGTCATATTGAATTTGAGTAAGATGGTTGTGACTTATAGTTTGAGTTTGGCCAACTAGTGAAGCTTGACCATTATGCTGGCCATTTTCCATGTGCATAGTAGAGGTTTCGTTTACCGGACCCTCCTCTAGGGCTCCTTTTACCTCAACTTCAGAGGAAAGTGTTGTGTTTTGGTTTTTAATTTTTACCAATACTCAACATTTATGGCCGATTGGGCGTGCCAGAAAAGATATAGGCCCCAACATATCCCAAGAAAAATTGATGTGCAAGCGTGCCAAAAAATGAGTGTAACTAACATTTTCAGAAAAAAAAAAAAAAAAAACTTATAACTACAACAATTAAACCAACAATTTGCCAATCGTTCGCGTTGCCTGTTCTCTTAACTCAACAAAGAGGATTTTTCCAAAATGTCAACGCATGACAAATCAAAACTAGAAATTAAGATGAACAGTCACAAAGAATGTGAAACGAATTAATTTCGAATAATAAATCTGAAGACAAATTTATATCTGACAAGTATAAAAATCTAGGTTGTTTCGAACTAATTTAAGAACTACTCCTATGGATATAAGTGAACGTTTACAAGTACAACTACTGCTATGATTACGGATATAATAAGCTTGGCTAAACTAACTAAGTGCAGGAAAGGAAAGGAAAAATAAGTGTGAAAAAGATAAGTCGTGTGGGGGTTCGTCTGCCTTTTTGAATTCTATTTATAGACCACTAGTGCTGAATGTCATCTTTGTTCTTTGAATTTTTCCACCTGGCTTCTTACATGATTTATCCTTCGATGTAGGAATAAATCGTGGTTGATTAATCATTTCGACCATCTCCCCACGTCTCCCCTATGTTCTTAATGCACGTTTTGCCACTTTTTTCTCCTCTAATTCCTACGCATGCATGATAGTTACAGTAACTGTTCATGCATGCAAAATTCCGCCACTTCGCATTCTGCATACGTCATCATAGCGACAATTCATTAACTACCTTTGAGGTTCAAGTGACATCGTTTGTAATTCTTGTGCATTTTATCGCGTGTGGGTACTCTGAAAATTTAATCTCACATATTGCATTCTTATTGGTGAGGCTACTAGAGTATCAACAATTATCGACGAGTGCACCATTTCTTTTATTGCTGCAGTATGTATCGGTGCCGATATGTATTAGCGTACTGTTTTGGATTTATCCATATAAAGTAATATACATTTTTCAAATAACATTTTTAAAGAAAAATTTGTATTGGACATATAAAATAAAGTTTTACAACTTAAAAATAAATTACGAAACATAAAAATAGATGATTTTAGTCTCAATTTATATGAAATTATCTAAAACATCAGTAATTTGAAATTAAAGAAAAAATTGTACAGCCCGATATGATTCATGCCAGAACACGCCAGAACAAAATGGTATGGTGGTCAGAATGGTACAAAGGTGAGCCAGTACCGCTATGAGAGTGATACATTATGTACCTTCTAGTACTGCACGATATGGTACGAGACATATAAACTATATTTGGATCCATGGCAGTAGTATTTGACGATGCCAATAGGTTCCAATATCCACTGGCGATGTGTTGATGATCCACCACATCCTTTTCATGTGCAATGTTGGTTCAGCCATCAGCATCGCCGAGCGCAACCATGAGGGTTGCCAAAGAGAGGTAAGATTTTTTTGTTTTATGAGGAATGTGAGAAAATCGAGACGAAAAGGCTCCTACTGTGGTCGCCAATTGTGAGTCCTTTAATTTGGGTGTCGTTTCCACTTCCTTGAACCATGTGCTCCGAAATCTCCCAAGAGCTGACAATAATTAGTGCTTACTAGCTGGGGTTCACTCGGAAAGCACTTTAATGCCTAAGTCAGTATATGGGGAAAAAAAAAGATGCAACGGAAAGTACTAATTATGGTTTCAAGAGAATGTACTGTACATCTCAGGTGATGCACTATTTATACTCACCTTGGCTTGGGCACCAAGTATGGGTATGCATATGCAGAGCACGCTTTCCTATTATCATGATTGATAATCGGATTGTGTTATGACGTCACCCCGTGATGTACCAATATCTAGCTAGGATGCCACGTGCAGTGGCTGAAACACATGTCCGCCAAGTGGACTAAAGTCTGTACCACATGGCACGGCTCCGTCTGTCGAGGTTTGACTCAGCCCGGCCCAAATGACGTGTGCTCAGGAGTTGGGATGATTGTGGGATGTCTTATGGGCCTAATAGGTCATCGGTCTAGCCCACTATGCTATAGAAAAGTTGGAATTGGTCTGACACCTAGCTCCAATCCATTGATTGTGTGGCCCATTGGTCCTTGCCGATTCAGACCACTACATACGCCAATATAATATAGCAAATTAACTTCGTACCTGCTTCAGATTCTTTTTGTTGACATGACTTTCGAACTATAGTTTAGTTTTGAACAATCTATCTCTTGTTTAAATGTAGTTTATTTCTATACATGTACTAAGCAGTTATCGAATTGTGTTATATTTCCAAAGGAAGTAAGAAATGATATATTAATCCTTTCATTTAATCTTAAAGTTTGAAACTCAGTGGCAATAAAACTCTAGTGATACAAGATAATCCAGTTAACTACAAAAATTGTACTTTTCACATAAATTCTATTTTTGCTTCTCGATCAATACGAGACATCATTTATATTTGAAGTAAATTGAAGTAAAGTGAGATATGACATATATATGTAATCATTCATCTAAGGATGGAACCTAATCTCTGGTAATGGATCTAAAGCCATGGTAATTCATAACAATCCAATTAATCACTACAAAACCCTAATTTTTGTCCCTAATGAAAATTTATTAAGTTGGGTTTCATAGGAGAAGATCAATAAGCAATTATTTAATATGATGGAAGGTTTGGACCGACTTTTTTTCAGTGGTAGAAAAATAGGTCCCACAATTTTGTTCTAATAGAAGACGATCGAGTACATTACTCCCTTAACTTTATTATATTTTTTTAATTTGAAATGGAATAAGAGTGACATAATTAATAATACTCTTAACAATCAAAATGAATTCTTTCATACTAAATTAAAAAATTGCATGTCCTCTCAATCAGGCCATGCATTGAAGTATCCAAGGCAACCAACGACAAAATCTATAAGTTTACTATTATAAATTCGAGGCAAGCAATTGAATACAAGTTCATGTGGACATGATAAATCAACCACGCCAAGTTACAATTAAAAAATTTCACGAAATTTTCAATTCCAAGTAAAGTTGGATACTGAATCTGTTGGTGGCTGTTTACACGAGCGCTCATGTCTGATCAATAATGTTGGTGAAGCCATTGTTGATGGCAGGCCTGAAATATTTGAGAATATGAAGCATATCCAAAGTCCTTACCTAGGAAGGTGGCAACGCTCAGCCGAGCACCACATTGAAATGGCAGCTGCCAAAATTCTCCATGGGCTGAAGAAGCTGAATCCCTTAAAGTTTCTCAGCCTTCAAGGAATTTCCATAATTACGGTGCTTCCCTCGTTCATTTCAGAGCTTAATGAATTGAAAATATTAGATCTTAGATCCTGTCATAATCTTGAGATGATTCCCGACAAGATTGGTTTTCTGAAGAACCTAACACACTTGGACATGTCTGAGTGTTAATTTTTAGTATGCATGCCAGAGAGTCTTGCTCGACTATCAAACCTCGAAGTCCTTAAGGGATTTTTCATTGGAGATTAGACAGCAACAAACAATCGTGTAGTTTCAATGATTTGTCAAGATTGCTGAAATTGAGAAAACTGAACATTTACACAAGTGTAAACGACTTTCCTACAATGATGGACCTTCAAAGTTTTCGAAAATTTGAAGGCCTGAAGAAGTTGACAATATCATGGGGTGGATGCTCTTTACAAGGTGAAAGCTACAGAGACACTGAAGAATGTAGCCCTACGCATCAACAAATGATAAGACAAACGTGAGCAAAGGCTCAAGCGGTGAGAGCAGCATATCTCTTTCATGGAGCAGGAGATCGCTCTCAGACATTTCCTTCAGGATTGTAGAAACTATACCTTCAGTGTTTTCCTGGGACGAGTCTACCCGTTTGGTTAAGTCCTGCCAAAATAAATAAACTTAAAAGACTCTCCATTTGAGGAGGTCAGCTAGGTGATATAGGCCAATTTGAAGAACTTCAAGACACAGAGCAGTGGACAGTTGAGATATTGTAATTGAAGTACTTGAGCAAACTAGAGATCGACCAGAGAGATCTCCGGATATTATTCCCCAAATTAATTTACTTGCACCAAGTACAATGCCCCAACTTCAGTAACTTCCCCTGTGATGGGAATGGTGTGTGGATGGACAAAGAGGCCATAGACACTGATCGGGTGCAGCAGCAGCAACAGGAACAGAATTCCAAATCCAGCAGCATCAGCTCAACTTCTACCTCCTACGTACTTAGCTCAAGATGATTGTAACATTACTCCAAAAGATGAGAATCAGTAAGAGTTAGTAAAATCTTGGTTGTAACTTGCTCCAACTAGAGCCTCTCCGTGTTTTATTCACTCCTTTGTGTGTTGGAAGATCAAAGCTAATAAAAAGAGAACTACTTCCTTGATCAGAGCCCTAAAGATCGACCTAGCAAGGTTCTCCTATGTCTTCTTTATCTCCTATTCCCCTAATTTCTTGTTTCTTCCACCTCTCTAACCTGATGACTTCACAAATATGAAGATTTGAAATCCAGAGATTTGTACCAAATTTAGTTTTCTTAACTCACAGTAACAAGTGATATTTTTATTTTGGTGATCAATCAAATATACATCTAATAATTTTTTAGATACGACTCAACAATCCTTCTCAAGTTTTCATCACAATTTCTATAGCGTTGCATTGGGGATATGAATAGTGTTGTCTTCTTTTGTGGCGATGTTTTCATCATAAAGAAAAAGAGCTCATGATGGAATCGCAGTAAGTATAGAAACGAGTTAAAGATGTACTGGAGGGACGTATGGTAATAATTTCCTTCAACAGATAATAATTCATCCACACCATATATGGACCATATACTGAAAGACAAAACAAAGAGACAGAAAAACAAAGGACAGAGAAAAACAAATTATTGAATGGAAAGAGAAAGAAAAAAGAAAAGAAAGAGAGATGGAATCATAATAGAGAAAAGTAGGGGACATGAAATAATGGTGGAGGACCACGTCTATGTATTCTTTTCTACTTGGTTGATGAAATAAAATGGGGCGGGAAAACATGGAAGTCTGGAAATTCAAGTGTTGCTTTCTGCACCGATATGGTTTTGATCTCAAATAGATGTAAAAGTACTTTTTACGTTGGCAATTTTGAAAAACAAAAAGTATAAACCAGTCCTAAAATTGATGTTCACGTTGAAAAGAGTGTTCCATTTACATACAAGGTTTATTGAATTCTTTTATACACTTTGATACTATGCACTGAAAATATATATTTTATTTTATTTACACCACAATATCTAATTCAGTCTGCATTTCTTTTGCAAAAAATTTTAAAGATTTTTGGCATTTTTTTCATCAGTGCATGCAAAATAAATGAACATCAGTTACCCCTAAGCTTATAAACCATTCACACCCAACTTCCGATACAGAGTTGCAATATGTTACATCATCGCCAACAATAAAGGGGGTTGCACCTTCAACGGTTTCAAATGGTCTATTGCTGGATTTTTTCCACAAAACTTCCAATTGTAAATATTCTCACTACAAGAATAAACACATTTGGCAATTAAATTTCCCGACTTAAACAATGTTTAGTTGCCAAATATGGACAATTGCCAATGAAAAATGCTTTAGTCTCTGAAGGTTCAAACTATTGTTGACTACACCGTGTTTGGTTGCCGAAGGATACAGATATTTGCCGACTTCAGTTAGTTTAGTCGACGAATAATTACTAATTACCGGCAGCTATTTAATTGGTCACAAAATGTTTCGCGTGGTAAATTTTCTGGCGGGAGCGAATGGGGAAAATTCATTAATTTCAAGACCAAATAAGTAGTCGCCAAGTCATAATTGAGTGACATTCAGCGACTAGTTAGGTTTTAGTCGGGGAAGGGTGACTAATTCCCGACTAAAGTTGTGTGGTCACCAAATTTGGATCACGTGAAACAACATCGTTTTAATCGATTCACTCTTTAAACCCTAAATCCTAATTTCCTTCGTTGACGCTTCTCACTTCTCCCCTCTCGGTCATCCTTATCAGGCTACTCCCCGTTGTCGACCCGCTCCACCTCACTTTGCCGTCGCTATTCCGTCTTCACCTCACCACGACCTCGCCCTTGCCCTCGCTATCTACAGCTATCATTCATTCGTATTCGCCTCACCTCTTTCATGTTTCCCTGTGTTTTGTCTATTAATTTTAGTTATCATCGATTCGTATTTAGTTTTTATGTTTAGGTTTCACATGATTAGATCATCAAACTAATTAGGACTGCCCAATTTCGATATTTGGCAAGATTTTGACAAAGTTTGGAAATCAATACATATGAATGTCAAAACTCAAAAGAACTAGAGTAATACTCTTGGCCTACGCACATCTCAAAAATTAAACTACAATGTACAATCAACAGTAGAGCATCTGCAAACTAAAATAGGAAACTAATGGATTAAGAAAGTAGGCTAGATCCGTGGAATCCTTTCATCCTAGATTTTAGGAAACAACGTCTTCCCTTTTATAACTCAATCTAGAATTCAAGCCAGAGAATCTTGATCGAAAGATAACTCGATGAAAAATAATTTAGTTCAAAAGATATATTCGAAATTGATTCTCGTTCAATAAAAATAGGTCAAATCATAGGAGGACATTGATCCAAGTATTAATCATCGCCATTACTCTAAGTGTCAAGCGATATTGAAGATTCATCATGCAATTCTTAAAAATATCTGCATGAATGATATCTGAAGTAGTTTTTGATGAGTCTGTAAAATTGTTTGCAAGTGGGTCTTGCTTGGAATGAGTGATTCCTCCTACAATCAAGTGTGTGGCTTGGTCGCGTGAGAGAGACATCAGCGATGGAGGATCCAAAACTTTTTTGTTTTTAAATTAAGATTCGGGACGTTGATTTGTGCGTGTTGTTGTCGTGGAATATTTAATTCGAGCTCAGGGGAGTTAGAGTTTTGACCCTAGGGGTTTGTTTTGTGCACTTTAGTGTGAGGAGGGACATTGAGGTCCTTTAACCACCTATAGATATTTTCCACCAGATTTTGGGGGTTTTGGTAGCTCACCCTTCTTTCTAAACCCTATCTACAAATCCTTGAACAATCCTCCATATTTCTCTAATTCATTGAGGAATCTTCATTATCCTTCCACTCTCGGTTGATAACCGGAGTTAGAGCCCGTGAAATCATCCGGAGGTTGTCACTTAGAGCTCACGACCATTGGAGAGTTTGAGCTTTTCTTTGGAAGCTTCAAATCCATCTTCTAGACTTTGAGGTAGGGATGCTTTACCCTCTTCCTATGCTTAGAGGTGTTATTTGTGGTAGACATGCTTAATCTAGACATGTTAGACTAGAAATTTTTAATTGTTGTTTGAGGTCTCGAGCTGTCTGGAAAATCTAGAAATCGCCGAGGTCGCTTGAGCAACATGTGTAATATGGGAGTCGCTTAAGCGAAAGCCCAGTGAGCCTTATTGGAATTTGGGTTGCTCAAGCAATTAGGCCAGTCTTGAAAAATCTTTTGTGTTGCTCATGGATTGATTCTATTACAGTTTTGGGCCACACATTTTAGCATGTTTATGGTGTTAGATATTTGTTTAGTACATTGTGGGCTTATTAATGATAAATTACGGAGAAGATTATGTGATGATATGATGAACGATGACACATGAATTAATGATTGCACCATGTTGATTGTACTAAACTCCTTTGGGAATGCTAAGAATGCACTAGACTCCTTCGGAAATGCTAGAAATGTAATAGAGTTCTCCGAAAATGTTAGGAACGTACTGAACCCTTTGAAAAGTGCCAAGACTTGGTGATACAGTTCGAGTAAGAAATGTTATGATGAGAATTATAGTTATCTGACGTGATAAAGCCTCTGATGAAGGAATTGACTTTATGTTTGATTAGTTGTTCTAGTATACATTCACCTTATTCTGCCTTAATGTTATGCACTTAATCCTACTTATATTAAGTGTTGAATTTATTTGAGATACACATCACGTCATATTCATGCCTTATTGGTATAAATATTCCTATTGAGCTTGTAGCTCATCCTGTCTTAATTTGTGTACACATTTTGAGAACGTAGTCATAGAGTTGTCCATTATTTTTGGATCAACCCTTTTTGAGAAGATGTAATATGACTCTATTTTAAATTCCATTACTTTGGTGTAATCTTTTGAAACTCTTGTATTTTGTAAATGGTCATTTGGTTGAGATGGCCTATTTTGAAACTTTGTGATGGTATAATTCATTGGACCATTGTATATGAATATGCTTTGGGGATGGTTAGTGTTAGTTGTGAGAATTTACTTATCTTATTATTTATGTTTTAAATTTGTTGAGACTGAGGACATGATACGTGATTAGTAGTGTTGAGTGATGTCCTCTACCCCCGGTCAAGAGACATCCTGAGACACTTACCTTTGGTTGTGATTGCGTGACTAGGTACTCATAAATACTATTATCTCCTAGAATCATGAGTGAAATTACAACACGGATTAAAGAACCCCACATCTAGTATTGTCAAAAAGGTCTTGGACTCTCTCTAAAATCCTCGTAGCACTCACCAAAATATCCAACAAAGACTTATCAAGACCAACCCTCATTCAATGGTCAAGGTGCCTTTTTATAGGCCAATTGAGTGCTCTCCTATTGTTTTAGTGGTTCGGCATGGCTTATGTCCGGAACTAATGACACCTCCTGTGTATTCTGCAATTGATGGTGACTGGACACTGAATCTAGTAAAAAATGACGTATGCCGTGTCAAAAGTAGCGTACATCATGTGAACATGGTTGTCATATGCCATTCAACATGGCTTACAAACATGGCGTACACCATGTTGAAAGTGGCATACGGCATGTCAACATAGTATACGTCATCTTTGTAAGCCATGTTCACATGTTGTACGCCACTTTCAACATGACTTAGCGTACGTCATGTCATCATGCGTAGCGTACGCCATGATTGATTTTTCTTACAAAAATTGACCTTTTGCACAAATTGCGTACAACAACATAAATTACAGTTTTGACTATGTCGATAATCATATTTTTACTTATTTTTATTATTTTGGAGTTTTTTCAAGAAGGTGCGCATTTTGATCACTGGAAAGACATCCTACTAATGCCTAAAGACTTTTGAAAATGTCCAGGGCTATGGGTTTTTTTATCAAATTTTTCTTATATTTGTTGATTTTCTATCAATTTTTTATAAATTATTGATTGGCCTTGACGAAGAGAATTTAAAAAGTACAAACTTATGTCCAAAAGTCAAAATTCTCCTTTTCTGAATCTTTTTTAGTTTTTGAACTTAATTTTTTATTTTCTTAAACTTCTTATCGAGACGAAACAATAATTCACAAAACATTAACACAAAATAAAAAATTACAAAATTTTTTAAATTAAAAGCAAAAAAATAATTCAATAATAACATTAGTCCAATGAAGTCGATAGACTTAATAATCACAAGAGCAAAGATTCAAATTTCCAAAAGCTCGTTGCAACAATTGTCCAAGACTTTTGATGTGAAACAAGTAAAATAGCAGTAAAAATTGTACATACCCTAGTTTTTTTTTTTGAAAGGAGTACATACCCTAGTTGTCTTTTTCAATTCACCGTGTCAATTGATTGTACTTATTATCATATAGTTTTGTTCCTATAAATAACAAACTAATAATAAAATTATGAAATTAAATATCAATTTTTTCTCCCAAAAAAATTGACTGCTTAAAGTCTCAAATATAACAGTGACCAACTAAGTGAACCTCCAGTTGGTCGATATTTGTAGCATTTTGAAGACCCACTAGCTTCATACCTAGCAATAATGAGGAATAGAGTCAGGGAAGAACTAGAAGCAGCGATCACTCCTGCAAAAAAAAAAAAAAAAAAAGTCTCTATTGTTATATATATAGAAAAAAAAATTTCTATGAATTATATAGACTCGTTTCTGCTAAAGATTTTGATATGTATTTTTTTGTCTCGAATACATATTCATCCCTGCGTAGTGAAATTTTTATCGTGTCCCTGATCCCAATTGAAACTTGGTTATGGGGGAAAAGGACACATGACTTTTTTTCCTTCTTTTTGGTGATTGGATTGTGGTGGAGTGCACGTTTATATCATGCAATGACTTTCTTTCATCTTTTTTTCTTTCCCTAAATTGACTTCCAGCTTGACTTGCGCACACTGTAGCATTTTTCTTAACAAAATTGTAATAGAATGGTAGGTGGCACGAGTAATCCTCTCAGATCTGGGCACAGCAGGCTACCATTAAACTGATATTATCCTGAGCCTTAAAATGTGATCGGAATTGTTCATTTTGTAAATTTTGTCGTGTAGATCAAGTCTGTAAATAATCATGTATAATGAATATAGTTCATGTAGTGAGCCAACCACATTTGTTAACTGTTAGTACTGATGTGCGAAAAACCAAACCCGAAAATTCTGATTCGTTCACCAGTCATTGATGTCCAATCGACTTGATTTTCTTCCAGAGTTATTTTACCCATCGAGTTCTACAATGTGATCATGTATTTAGGCTCGGAACAATGTCCGGCACTGCAGGCCCTCCATTTCCCTCGCACACAGGGTATTAAAATCCATCTAAAGAATAGGCCCACACACATCATCATGCCTTCAAAACAAGTCTATTAATACATAGGTGTGGTGTGTCTCTGTTTTTGCATACTCTGAGTGCTCAATAAACACACCCACGCAGCTAGAGTGAGAGAGGGAAAATGTATTACAGCCTCTGTGAAGCAGCAATTAAAGGGGATACTCAATCATTGCTTAAAATGATGGAACAAGACCCACTGATTCTAGACAAATTTGTGGTGGGATGTTTCGATGGCAAAAGTCCTCTTCATGTGGCTACATCAAGCGGCCAAACACACTTCGTCAAAGAACTGCTGCGTCTCAATCCAGAGCTTGCTGAAGTTCTAGATTCGCAGCAACAGTCGGCCCTTCACCTGGCATCGGCCAAGGGGCACTATGATATTGTGAAAGACTTATTAGTTGTAAGCCCTGACATGTGCCTAGTTCGCGATCGAGATGGTAAAAACCCTCTTCATGTTGCCGCCATCAAAGGCAAAATCGGTGTGTTGAAAGAGTTGGTTCTAACCAACCCCCAAGCGGCCCGAGTCAAGGTGGATAGGGACGAGACCATCTTACACTTGTGTGTCAAGCACAACAAGCTCGAGTCTTTGGAGCTACTGTTGGAGATGATAAAAAGTCAAGCGTTAGTCAACGCCAAGGATTATGATGGCAACACCATATTGCACATAGCTATTTTGGATAAACGATACAAGGTATTTATATGTCTGTATATGTTCAAGGTTTCTAAATTACATTTTTTTTTGGTAGGATATGAATCATATGAACACCGACAAACATGCTGTTTGACTTGTATCTAACTATGAGATGGAATGTAAATTTTTTCAGATTGCGAATCATATCCTAAAAAGCAATAAAATACACGTGAATGCCAAAAATGGAAGTGGACAGACAGCAATGGACATTTTGTTTCTAGTAGATGATGGACCAGATCATGAAGAATCGGATCCTACTGAAAAGTCACTTCGAGAATCAAATGCTAGAAGAGCCAAGTATCTTGTAGCCGGTGAGTGGCTCACTCAGAAAAGGGATTCTTTAATGGTTGTGGCCTCGCTGATTGCGACGATGGCATTCCAAGCTGGGGTGAACCCTCCGGGTGGTGTTTGGCAAGAAAACTCAAATGAACACAGAGCCGGAGAAGCTATAATGGCTTATAATTATGCACAGTCATATCAATACTTTCTCCGCTTTAACACCATAGGATTCGTTGCATCTTTGAGCACGATTTTGTTGCTCATCGGATTAAAATTCAAGAACAAGGCTGCAATGTGGATCCTTATACTGACCATGTGGTTGGCAATCACATCAATGGCAGTTACATATGCGTTTTCTAGCGTCGTTGTTACTCCTAAAAAGGACAGGCAACCACTCAGTTATACCATTGTAATTGCAGTTATAGCTTGGTGCAGTGTTATGGCACTTCTTCTACTAAGACACACAATTCACTTGGTAGCAATTTTTGTCGAAGAGAAAAGGGATATAAACAAGTCCATCAAAAGGACTACAAAATTCGACAAACAGAAGTGGGCCAAAAGTTGGTCTCTCATACGCGAGATATTAGGTTTGAATGTTGGAGGAGAGTGTCCTCCCTGAGGGTTGTTGTGTCTTGTGGGTAAGGAACAATGAGGAAGATGAGAGTTATGGAGAGGGTCTTTATCAGTGGTTTGAGACTGCGTGAAAGGTGATGAGTTGTTTTAAGTTTGATATTTGGTTGTGAGTGTTTCTGTTGTTGTATAAATTAGTGTGTGCACGCACTTGTAACTGTGTGGGAAAGTGAGAGATATTCATAACCCAGACAGAGTTTGTTTCTGTAAAATTTGTGTGTGTATTTTCATGAATAAATAAGATTGTTTTTGAGTTTGCTTGTTGTTGACAACTCCTCTCCCACCACCCAACAATGGTATCAAAATCGTTCTGTTGATTCCGTTTTCGAGCTTTGGGATCGAAAATTCCAAGCCAAAACCAAATGAAAATCGTTCTGTTCATTCCGTTTCCCAGGAATCAAAGTCTTCAAAAATGACTTTCGAGCCCAGAAGCGGATTCGTCTTTGGGAAGATGAAAGCAAACACACAGCCCGACGGCCAGACAATCACAGGGTAGTCCACACTTGCAGGTCAAACGCAGCACGTGAGATATACTCTTGGTCTTCATTCCATGCACGTTACGCCATTTCCCGCTAGACGGCGAGATTTTCAATCGATATCTCGCTCGATACCGCGAAGTGTTGCAATACTATCGAGCCGAGATTAAGCCGACATCGAAGCCGAGCCGAGAAAAATGCAAAATCACGAAACAAAGCCGATCAGCGGGAGATTAGCCAAGAATATCTTCATGGTGAAACCATTGAAGATGAAGCAAGCCATTGCAAACGCCAAGCCAGAACCAAATTTAAAATGCTTTTGGCAAATTAAGAAATGACGAGCTATTAGCATGCCACAAAACTTTCAGAACTAAAGTTGCCCAAGTTTTCAAATGAGCTGGATGTCTTTACAATTGCTGTAACATCCTTACCAAGCTATGGTGCTGGCTATGAGATTAAGCGTCTTGGAGAGTTTTTATGAACAACTGAATGAGTGTTCAAAAATCTCAAATCCTCTCGTGGATGTGAAATTTCAGTACTACATATAACACATCATGATCATTTTAAAAGCCGCGAGAACATCAAAAACTGAAAAAAACTTTGTAGTTAAGTGTCCTCGTCCTGCAGCAATGCAAAAATGGGTGACCTATATGAAAGTCCATGGAATTTGAGAGGTCAAAACAGACAATACTCTACAAGAAAATGAGCGGATCATTACAAGTGGTGTCACAGTCTGCACCAACTAAAAATACGAGCTCAATCTCTGCCCCACACATGAGGACGTGTTCTTAAGTGCAGGAGATTGCAACACCCAAATTGTGATGTCAATTGTGATGTCAATTGTGAGGCCAAGAGTTCGAAAGAGTCTCGGTAGATGTCCCAATAAGTGATCAAAATTCTCACATTACTAAGTGGATCCAAAAGTTCAGTGTTATAGATGATAGATTTTGGCCATACTTTATGGAAGGGTTTTTGAAAGTTGTGAGGGCGTCAAAACCCAAAGAATTTCACAATTACGCGTACTTGTCCTGCAGCAATAAAGGGATGAACAACCTATTGAGAAATCTATAAAATTTAAGAGCCTAAAGTAGATAATATTGCAGAAAACAAGAACAGATTGTTACGATAGCTATTTCCTGCACTTACTGCAATTCTATAACAGTGACACTTCTTTTATCATGTATATAGTGGATTTCTTTTGTAACTATTCAGAGCAATGCTTCTAACAAGCCAGTAGAAATAGATTTTTGTATACAATATCTGTCATAATTTTTCAAAAAGGTGAATCTCAACAACAGAATGTCGGATATGTACCACTGCAAAGTAACTCGGAAGTTCAACACTTCGGTTTCAGTGTCATCCAGATATACGGATCAAATAAAGAAGGAAGTATCATCACAAGAACTCACAAGTTATCGGCCTTCAACAATTGTAACAGTTAAACCATTCGTACAACCTCTATTTTGACTTTGTTGCGAAGAATGTCCCTCGGACAAAGCCGGCCGTTGGGTAAACGCAGGCTGTTTTGGCTTTGGAAGATTTGCAATTTCACTAGTCAGCATAGAAAGAACAGCGGACATGTTAGGCCTATCTATTGCAAATTCTTGCACACATAGTAGTCCAATACGTATGCATCTCAAAATCTGCATTTGGAAGTCTTCACCAGATGTCCCTGGATCTATGAGAAGCGCACTATTGCCTTCGTTCCACAGTTTCCATGCCTGAAGTATTAGAAGCAATATGAAATATCAAAAGTTTTGCTTCACATATGATTTGCAAATAAAAGAGAGGAACAAGGAAATAGGTAATGCAAGTGGGCTTACATATCCTAAGAGGCTCGAAGATTCGTCATCATTATAAAAACTTGTGTTCCGCCTTCCGGTTACAATCTCTAATACCAGCACTCCAAAGCTGAATACATCAGATTTCTCCGAAAACCTCCCCTCCATTGCATACTCAGGAGCCATATAGCCGCTAAATCATGACAATTAATTTGATTAATACCACAAGAAAGAAAAAGTTCAACATAGAAAGTTCAATTTTTTTTAGAAGGTCACATCTAACGTACTACGTTCCAACAACCCTTCTCGTATTGGCTTGGTCTTCGTTTGCTCCAAATATCCTAGCCATACCAAAATCTGAAATTTTTGGGTTTAGCTGTTCATCTAACAAAATGTTGCTTGCCTTCATATCTCGATGAATGATCCTTAATCTAGAATCCCTATGCAGGTACAGGAGGCCCCTACCTATCCCCTCAATGATGTTGAGCCGTTTACCCCAGTCAAGGAGCTCTTGTTTTCGTGGGCCTGAAAAATTGTTTAGGAAACAAATAATTGGCGAAAAGATTCAAGGTAAATGAAATCCTGATATTGAGACGAGTTATAATCCTTGGAAGGCACTAAAACTGGTATAACTAACATAATGACTTAACTACGAAACCTTAGGTTAAAATTAATAATTAAGAGCTTCTGGCATGAACTAACCAAAGAGAAATGCATCCAAGCTTTTATTTGGCATGTATTCATAGATCAAAATCTTTTCATCTCCTTCTACACAGCAGCCGAGGAGTCTAACAAGATTACGGTGTTGGAGTTTAGAAATCACCACCACCTCATTCATAAACTCCTCCAGCCCTTGTTCAGAGGATCTTGAGAGCCTTTTGACAGCTATAAGTTGTCCATCATGTAAGTTCCCCTGAAAGAAACACCAGAATTGATTTTGCTTTGGACATCACACATCAATCTTCAGCACATATTTCAAGAAAAAGACTACTTTTACCTTGTAAACCTGACCAAAACCACCCTGTCCGAGCTTATTGGACTTGTCAAAATTATCAGTTGCAATTGCCAGCTTCTCGAACTTGAACAGGGGCAGTTCTTTAAATTTAACTCGGCTCGTGTCGTCTTCAGACAAGGTTTCAGTTGAGTATTCTGGATACAGTGGCCGTTTCCCAAGGTCAAACCACTTCTTTTTCTTCATTCCTGGTTCAAAAGGTAGTTTCGGGTTATCTACTGCACGGTAACATCAAATGCTTTCCCAAGTTCTCGGCTCTCATAACAGTAATAGTCAGTACCTTTTTGTTTAGCCATCCACATCCATGAAAAGTATGTGCATATCGCCATGATTATTGATCCAACGATCACTGAAACTACAATGACAAATTTTATCCTCCTTTTTTTATCTGTGTAGCAGAATAAACATGAATCTGGTTAAAATAAGCAAGCACAGCTAAAGTAAATCAACCAAAAGTTCCACCTGGCTAGCATGTTAACAATAATCAAGAGAAAAATGATTGACTTTAAGTTTTTCAGAAGGAGTAAACACACAATCAAACATTCAAACAGAAAGAAAAAATAAGTGGAAGTTACTACGGACTGGGTGGATCGGGAATTTAAAAATTTACCCAGCTCTGAATATGCCAGGCGAATGTAGAGATCTGTCCCAGCACTGGAAAATTTCTGAATGTCAATTAAGCTTCTATTCCATGACATGCAACCGATGCCCTGATAATATGCATAAGCTATGCACGAACAATCCATTAAGCACTGGTTTTCACACTCATTTTCTGGAACAGATACCCAGTCTGCCAACTCTGGCACCTTCATTGTCGTCAGCTTTAAAAACCCATCTTTCTTCTCCGGGTTGCTACTGCCATTTCTATCACACTGCAAAGGTGTCCTTCTCACACACCCACTAGTAAAGTTCTCTCTATTCCAGTCCTCCACATTCTCTGGCTCAAAGCCCCTCAAACACGAACAAATTGGTAAATCGTTTGAATTGCAGCTTCCAAATGGCCCACACTTGCCATAAACATCACAGTCTGTCTTTGGAGTGAACCATGAAACCTCCCATTCCTGCTTCCCTTCAATCAAACCCTTCTCCATAAGGGTTCCATCATAATTCAGGAAAAAATATAGTACCCAAGACTCATTTGCAGCATTGAAAGTCACATATCCAGTTCCTTCCTTATTGTGAAAGACAGTAAAACCATTTAGATATACAGAACTCATGTGTTGTACACCAATAAAGATTTGACCATTCCAAGGACCACTCCGCCAATAGGGATGACTACCATTCCAAACATAGAATTCATGAATGGTTAAAGAAGGATTAAGACTAGCGGAGAAGGCTCCAACAGATGGATCAGAAGGGCTTTTCCATGATTTCAACATCGTCTTCACATTTATACTCGCATCACTACCAAGTTTCATATTCTGTAAAAATGAGTCAGAAGGATATTGAAAACTCTCCCAAATTGTCCTACCATTAGAGTCATCTCTGAAGACAAGGTTGCCAGAGTCTAACAGCTGGGCACTTGAATTCACCACAGGATTTGAAATATTCGATGACCAAAGAATCTGTTTTTGTCCATTCAAAATCAAGAGATTTCCATTGTCAGATATAATCATAGTCCCAGAAGAATCAGTGAGAGGTCTATCTCTGTTAGCTACCCACACCACAGTCCTCAATTGGATGTTGCTATACCATATGCCAACATATCGATTGGTAGTGTTAATAGGGCTGAAAAATCCCAGTTGGAAAGCATTGTTGCTGGATATAATACTCTCAGGGTCAGTGATGGGTTCTGTGGGTGTGATTCTATCTATGGCAATGCTAAAGTTTGGGAATAAACAAGAAAACAAGAGAATAATGGCCTCAAGAGATTGGATTGCACCTTTAAAGAGTTTCATACCTTGTTCACCGCTGCTTTGTGGTTGGATGATATATTACGGACTGTTTGCTTTGCCATTAACATTTGAATCTCATTTAACTCTTGCACAAGCTGTCTGATCGCACTTCTATTTTATCATCTGAAAAGTCCATCAGCCACCTGCTCCACTCGTTGATTTTCTAGGTGTGGAGATGTTTCCCACTTCAAAATTCAACTGCATAATTTTCAAAGAATGCATCCTCTTTGAAAATGGTTTGCTTTCTAATTCAGTGAATTTGTATGATATTTATTTTACCTCTTCATAAATTCAAACTTTGAATAAAAAAAATAGACACATGAATAAATTACTCACCGACATAAAGTTAGTTTTTTGGATCCAGTTATCTTAGAGGACAGAATCCTTCCACTCGCAGAAATATGGAGTGGGCCAAATTTGTAGGAAACTTCCTTGGAATGAAGGTAAATTAAGAAAAGCCAGAAAGAAAGGACGAAGGAAACTAGCCAAACAACCATATAGTGGCAAACCATTATTCAACAATAGCGGCAATCTCTTTTTCTACAAACCCAAAAAATAAAACAAAGAAAAAGAGGATTCGGAATACCTTTCTACGAAAACGAAAAAAACACTTGTTTTGGGGGAATAAAGGTCTGCAAACTTGTAAAGGGAAAGTGATATACGTAGTTACACAACTCATGTACAAATGAAGCGTAAAACGTCCACATGAACATGAAAGAAATGAAAACCCAAATTAACATCTCAAGATCTCAGACATTATCTGCCTTCAACAATTGCCACTGTCAAATAATTTGTAGAACACCTATCTCGGCTTCGGGGCGATGACTATGTACTTACTGAAGTCGTTCTTTGAGGTTTTGAGAAAATGCAGGCTGCTTCGGCTCGGGAAGGTATGCAATTTCACTTCTTAGCATAGAAAGGACCGATGAAACATGAGGCCTATCAATTGCAAATTCTTGCTCGCACAATTGTCCAACTGTGTATGCATCTCAAATTGTAAGTTGCACTTGGCTAAATTAAATTCTAAAATAATAATAATAATAATATAATTCAATAATAATGGTAGGCCAAATAAACATACAATTTACATATATGTTTCGGTTTGGAGTTTGGACACATTTCAATGTCCACAAATCAAAAAAAAAAATCTTAATTTCAACACTTATTCAATACTCTTTTGTAAAGTATCAGACACGTTCGAGGTATCTATGACGAAATATCTAATCACACTTCTTAAAAAATTGTTACTATGGAATTATTGAAATTCTAAAATTTGAGCTAATTATTTAACATAAGTTGAACATGTTTAAAATTCGCTCAAAATTTGTACAACAATTAAAAAAATGTATATCAAAAATATAGCAGGAAGACTATTTAGCATTTTTTAACCATTTCCATGCCCTTCTTTTAAACAATATTTTTGAGTTATGTGTCCACCAAGATACATTTGTTATATTGAGCCCTATTTATTGTCCAATGTGGGACATAACTCATGGTGATAGATGTCGTCGAAAAGCACAAGTGGATGAACATTAAATGCAAAGTAATCATCACTTCTTGGCAAAAATGATTCTTAGCTTCAGAGCTCAAGCTTAGACTAGGAAATGGGGGACAATTAATGAGTCCGGATTAACTCGACTCAGCAT
Source organism: Arctostaphylos glauca (assembly GCA_019985065.2). NCBI lineage: Eukaryota > Viridiplantae > Streptophyta > Magnoliopsida > Ericales > Ericaceae > Arctostaphylos > Arctostaphylos glauca. Next base: position 16,726,299 of record JAHSPW020000001.1, on the reverse strand, counting down.
TTGATAGCAAAACGCTCAATTACTTCTGCTGGTTGTCAATTACTCAATCACTCAGCAACAACCTGCTTAAGTAAAGTAACCGCTCAGCTACCAGACGTGCAGCATGGTATTACCTACGAACGCCTGACTGCTTGGCCAAAAATCATTCTGTTAGGCAAGGGTGCCTCATGCTCGACCAGTGAGAACCAATCACAAAACTCGATCAGTAAGATCCCACAGATAGTGTGTCTGAGCGCTCAGAATTCTAGAAATGAAGCACTCATTTAATGACTCACTCTTCCTAGTATGGAAAGAGGACTGTGATTAGTGGCTACAAGCCCACCTAAAACTCATCCATCCTCCACCCTATTTAAGGGGTCACAAGGCCAACGATCAAATACGTTTTCACATTTGCCACTCATATGTTTTAGCATACACCCTCTCTCGATCGAATATTGACTTGATCGTTAGAGGGACTTTGGTCAAAAAATCACCCCCCAATCCTAGGACTTGTGTGATGAACCAACGCATGAGTATAAAGGCAACTTTCAAGTTTCTGGCACCATCAATTTGGCATCATCTATGGGAATAATTTCGATCTCTTTCACTATGAGTAGTAGGCCGAATTGTCGGGCCAACACGAACCCGATTCAACGGATAGAATGGACAGGTTGAACTTATGTAACAGGCCAGATCGATAGCGCAAGGCTTCAGTCGGCATATTACCAAATGGGCTTGACCAGGTAAAACATGTCCAAAAGGAGAATGGGACATGTCGGTAGCAAGGCCTATCGGATCTTGTATTACCAAACTGGACATTCTAATCTGACCAGCTAGAGAGAGGGTGTTTGACGCGTGAGCCTCCTTTGGCCAACATTCATCTGCCGCTCAAACGGAGCAATCAAAACCTTCTGGAACAACAGGAGTCCCAAATAGGGAATCATGGAATTTTGGGAAGTTTTTGCTTAGGAAACTTTTATGCAGTAAAGGCAATGGCTAAGTTTGGAAATATGCAATTAGGGAAGAGATCCCTGTATATTCTATTACCATAATAATACACTTAATGACTTATAAATAGGGGATCACATCCTAAAATTAGGTACGCAATTAATTGCTATGCCATTACTATTGTACTTCAATTCTACAACTCCTGACTTTAGCATCGGAGTGCCGCAAGCTAGAGACAATCGATTGGCACTAATTGGTTATTCCTTGTGTAGGCTAGAGGATCAACTTGAATCGAGAAGACAAGTCGGATCAGTATTGACGGATCATCACAACCCCACAATTGGCGACTCTGTTGGGAACCATAATATCTCTTTTTTTATAAGCACTATGGTTGAGTCTCCATTGATGAGACATGTTAAGATGACGAGGATTAATGGCAAAGACCTAGTGAGACCTTCTGCCGCTAAGGAGAAAGGAACACTGATCAAGAAAATTGACTCAGGAGGACTGGAACCACCAGGAGCCCCCCTGAGACTGACCACCCAGGAATACATCTGGCAATTAGAGTGTGATCTAGAGAAAAGAGACCAAGTTTTTTATAGTCTATGCTTGGAAGTCCTTCAGCTTAGGATTGATGCGTAGAAGAATTAAGTTCAGCGGCCAACCGGACTAGAGACAGGGAACACTCTAGGAACAAGACACCACTTGGTGACGAGCGAACTAGGTGGGGTATGTACGTTATAGGCTAAGATCGAAAGTTGTTATTCACTATCGTGACGGTGGAAACGGGGCGCGCCAAACGCAAACCCCAACGCTAGAACGGCAGATGGCGTAATGTATGGTGGCTGCTCAAGCGAGCTATAGGCCGCTCATGCAACCTTGCTTTTGGGAGCTGGCTCAAGCGAGCTAAGACCACTCAAGCGACCTGGTCAAATTCCTAAATGATTAGTTGTTGTATTGATGGAGGAGAAACGTCTTAAATTAATACAAGACTAAGGTTTTGATACGTGATTATGAGGTTAAATCCCTAGCTAAACGTGGTTAATCGATCATTTTCTTACACAAAATCACGAAATCAGAAGTTGGAGAGAGAGAGTTGCAAGGATTGTGCAAGTGTTCTTAAGGGTTTGAAGAGAGGAGGTTCCGTCCGTGCAAGGTCCATCGAATCCGTAGTTGTTCATCGTTTGTGCTTGGAAACAAGGTAGGAAAAATCACTACAAACTCTTAGGAATCGGATTATAGTAGTTAGTAGTTTCAATTTCTGTCAAAAGTACGTTAGGGTTTTTCTATCTACCATTGCCAATGCATGAAATTGGTTTTAATCATAGTTAGATTGGATAAAGTGAAAAGGGGTAAATGTTTTTCAACCTGTAAAGCTTCTATTTTTCAATTCAGTTTCTGTTTTGGAACCTCAATCGCAGTTTAGGGTTTGGATCAAGTTGTTTAGAGCAGAAATCTTACACTCAAAATCTGCAAAAAAAATGAGAACTTGCTCGAGCGTGCTATGGCCGCTTGAGCGACCTGTCTGATGTTGTCATATTTCTGTTATGAAAACTTTGAAATTTCGAATCTGTAATTTGGGAGACCGCTCAAGCGAGCTATGATCACTCGAGCGACCATGTAAAATGCAGCAAAATTAATTTTGATGTTCGGGCATTCTGGGTTGTAAAATTCATACTCTAATTCACCCATGTATGTATGTCCACACTACACAAGTATCCACAATCACATTGTTTATATCCATGGATCCCCATGGGATTCCGTTTGAGCGAATTGACCAACTTTGACAATGACCTTAAATTGTAATTGGAATATGCATGAGTTGGCAAGGTTATAGGTTAAAGTTGTTAAATTCAGTTGTGACAGTGAATAGATGTTTCGGGTATGGCCGTCGTGCTACCCAAGTGGTGAATAACTATTGGAGTTACAACCGTCGGGCTAACTATTAATGATCGCGCCTTTTGATTAACTTAATATAGCCGTCGTGCTACAAGATTGCAGTAAATTGAAATTATGATGTTTATGGACTTGGTGAAAACCTGGAACTTACGTTACAGACACCGGTTCGAATGTCACTTGTAATAAGGCAGCAAATAGTTTTGAGTGAATATTATAAGTAGTGAAATTGTGTAAAAAATAAGTAAGAACATTGATGGAAAGTTGTAAAATGGATATTGGTGGCTGTCGTGCCAAATGTTATTTTGGGCATCGTCCCAAATGTTGTTTCATGTGAGTTTGAGTCCCACCAGACGTCATCCTGCTCGATGATTTTAAGGACCCCAACTAGGAGATGGGTGTATTCGGTTGGATGTGACTTTGGGGACGTCTGTGTTGACAGCTCTAGACCCTGAGGGAGTGAGGACCAGTGTCTTTGGCATCCTTGAGTCGATAAAGTAGAAGCGACTAAAGTTCGTTAGTACCTAACTTGGCGAAACCACATATTCAGTCAAATCTAACTAGAGTGAGGTAGTTATTGGTTCAAGTAGACGGTAGAATGTTTCTTTTTTGCTTAGGTAAGGACTTGTCAATCTCAACTGAGTACGCTATGTTAGATAAGTTGGGTAAGAACAGAATGCTGGGGGAAAATAGCATTCCTAGGAATTCTAAAGAAACAAAAACATAACAAAGCTACGTGTTTACTCTATTGTTTTGTTATTACTACTCTCGTTATTTTAGCACTGCTTTTATCCTGTTGTATATCTTTTTTCCTTTGGAATCGGTTTTTTGGTGACCTTCATTACTAAGTTTCATTACTCATCGGAGTCACTGCCCTGGTGTTTCATACCAAATGTTAAAAATTTGCCCAACCAGGAAGAGCCGAGAGCTGCTGGAGAAGATCTTGGCAGTGTCTGGTTGCATTATCCTTAGTTACTCTGTTTAGTTATTTCCCAATAAATTGTAAAGTTAGGGTATTTCTGTCAATTTTACTTCCGCACTTTAAAACTCTAAATTATCGCACTTCCAGTTATTTTTAATTATTAATAAAAGTGACATTTCTTTGATTTATAATTTTAATTAATAAAATAAAAAATAAAATATTTTATTTAATGTCTCGAAAAATTGGGTTGTTACAATTACAATGGTGCAATTACCTTTGAAAATTCAAAAATGAAGAATGCCTGGTGGGTTGAACAAATAGGGGAAAAAAATTAGTAATTTGGAGCCAAAAATTCATATGCAAAATTGAATACCCATGTTAGCGATAGTTTGAAAGAAATTGAATACCCCGAAAATTGAAGATAAATCCAAATTTTTAACAATCGTGGACGATTTCTAATTTTTGGTTTGGGTTGATGAGTCCAAGTTAGAAAGGATCAATAGAAGAGAAGATAATATTCATCCCTTTTTACGAGGGTGGACAAAATGGAACTATCATGTGAGAAGAGAATAAAAGAAATAGTGCAAACTTTTACATTCAATAGAAAGATTGCATGTCTACACTATTTTGGATTAGTTTTCTTTTAATTTGTTCAAATTTAGATAGTAAAAATGACTCTTCAAATGATAAACTCGACAAATACACTCATAAAAGATTGGTCAAAATATAATCTTTTGACAAAATAGGCTATTATAAGTCAAAGAAGAAATAAAATAATCAGAGTTTGAGGAGCACACAATCGATGTTTGATAATGTCAATTTAACTCTAGACCATAAAACTTATTTTAGAGAGATTTTGTCTTGACTTTAACAGGACTCTCTATTAGTAAAAGATGAGATTGATACTTCAAAAATTAGTTGAAGGGTGCGTAATATCCCCAGTTTATTTGGATCCACGGCTAATGAACAACGAAAAGAGCCCATAAATTAGTGTGTATAATAATTATTAAAAAAATCAATAATATTTTACTTTAGGAGAAACTTTCTGGCTACCAATATTTAACGTATTTCTTCTTTCTTCCCTACCGTATAGGAAACATGAACAGCTAGCGTGCCATTTTAGTAATTTGCATCCAATCTAAATTTGTTCGTTTTCACATGGAAAGGCTAGCTCTATGGCCAGCCAACCGTTACGATGGTACCTTCCCATGCAATTTCTAGGAAAGTGAACCCTCTTTTCCCCCCCATGAGCTTTTAGTTTGGCCTCTTATCTGTACTTTCGTTGGCAATATCACACCCTCATCACTTTTTCTTCTTCCCCCCATGGAGCCTCCTCTGTTTACATCCCCCTCAATTCTCCTATTTAATCCCCCACCCTTTTCTAATGTCAGCAATACCCAATAATCCTACTGTGCTAAGAAATGGAATCAAAAAATGCAATGGTGTTTGAGGATTTCTTTCCGTCCATGATTGAAAAACTTGGCACGGAAGGATTTATGGACGAGCTTTGTAAGGGGTTTCAATTGTTGATGGATGGGGAAGACGGATTTATCACATTTGAGAGCTTGAAGAAGAATTCTGCTATGATAGGGTTGGAGGGCATGAGCGACGACGAGCTAATGTCCATGATGAAAGAAGGAGATTTGGACGGGGATGGGAGGCTGAATCAGAAGGAGTTTTGTGTTCTTATGTTTAGACTTAGTCCTGATCTGATGAAAGGATCGAGAAGGTGGCTGGAACAAGTTGTTATGAGTAAATGAGAAATTTATTCTCTTTGTACCTCTTATGCCACCCTTCTTTTGTCCCTCCCCCTTTGATTCTAGCTATCATGTATCCGGTTTTTTTAACTATGAGATTTTGATTATTGCATGCATCTTGATCTCGCAACGTTGGCTTTACTTATTGTATCGATCATATGTCAATAACTTAGTTAACGAATCACATTTTTCGACCATTTTCAGACTTCATGTTTTTTACATTGATAATGGTCTTTTACAAGTGTGATTCGGTAACTAGATTACTAGTATCCGATCGTTGTGATTTTTCGACGAGTAATTCTTCCCATTGAGCTCTATGATATGAATCTCATGATTCCGATCAAATTTTGAAGCTTGGGAACAATGGTCTTTTAGAGGCATAATCAACTCTATTGTGCATTGACCCCCTTGTTTCATAAAATAAACGATTAAGATCAAATCATGGGGCCGGTGATAAACCATTGCCACGTCACACCATGGGTGTCGTGCCTTGGGCCATATCACCAATCCCAGATCTTGTGTAGCTATATCAATTAAGCAAATCCTATTTCATGCGTCACAAGCGACTAATGAAAAAATGAAAATTAAACTACTCGAACAAGGAATTTAAATAAACTTGGCCCTTCTTTACTAAACAGCAATAGTCCTAGTCAAAAACTAATTTCAGAAGGACAATGTGAATACGTATATAGCTAGGAAAGTTCTTAAACTTTGTCCTCATCGAACATTGTATAGGTTGAAAAAGTTAAGAGTGGGCTATTGGTGGGGTAGAATGAGAATGGACCTTTGAAGTCTCCATTACAGTCTACAGAGGCCAAATACTTCAATCATTTATAAATGATCTAGTTGAAGTTCAACCCCTTGGATTGATTTAAGTGAAAAGAGCAAGGGTGACTAAGGGGCTTGTCCTCCAAACATTACGAGGTCGAATATTATCATAACCAATCTCTAGGGGCTACTAGAGATTTGTCCAGTTATTAATTTCAGAGCCGTAAGGACTAGTCCGCATAAGGTGAGGATAATACTAAAGGCGGGCTGGATACCTCAACTTGAAATGTCTGTTTATCATTTCAGTCTATCTCCAAAACTTATGTTTGGAATGTCTTTGCTTTGTATGGTGCGTGAGGATCCATAAGAAAATAGCGACCCTCTTCTCAAGACATACGAACTGCGAGTCTCTTAACCCAACACTTCGAACTAAATAGCACAATCTAAAACATATATGCCTATTAACCCTCAATTCATGATTGTGGCAATCAACCTCGTTATCATTTATGAGCCTATTGACGGCATTGACTTAGATTTGGTAAAAGTTTAGATTCTGGGCACACTCGGGATGAGGATATTGTGTTGTGGATAGGATGAATAAGTAAAGCCGAAACACACTCAATGCAGCATGAATGAAGGTGTTTAATGCAATGATTGTCTCTTACTCTTCTCTTCTCCTTAGTTTCTTTATGTTTATTCTTGTCATCCTAAAAAGCTAAAAAGGGTTCCATGAGTGGTTGCGACAAAAAAAAAAAAAAATCCTATTTCACAATCACGAAAGGTTAATTTTCAATGAAGCAATAATATAAGTAGACGTTTTTAATGATTGTTCTCATAACATGTTTACATTATGGTAGTACAAAGTACTAATAAATTTACCCATAATTGTTAGCTTATGTAATGGTATTCATGCATGTTGACCTCTTCGTTACCCTATAAAATACAACTACATGTACTATAAGCAACTTTTACATATAACATTTGCGCTGATTTGCTATAGGATTCTGAAACTGTAAATAATTTCCACACTAAAATCAACTTAATGTTGGCACATTTCAAGAATTTCAACGAACGTTATATCAAAATTTCATCATCATCAGGATCTATAAAAATTGGCAGCTTAATATTTGTCAACAACAATAAACCGCTAAATAATTTGAAACATTGGTTCAGCTCGCAATAGATATTCTTAATTAAGGATTACGTCTCGCAATAGACATTCTTTATTAACGTCTACTTTTAATAAAGCACACACGAATTGAAACATTGGTTCAACTCGCCTCAAATCAAAATCATCCCAACAGAAATAGCAACCGAAATCGCAGTACAAATATCAACATAAACCATACATGTTGCAAATCTACTACCATTGTGCAAAATCGCACTACACAGATCAAGATCACAACAAGGAAGGTAAGAAATCGCAGATTAGAGACCCAAATCGCAGTAAACAGATGGAGATGGCGACAGAAATCGAAATCAAAACCCTAACATGTTCAAACAAGCAACAAAGATGGCCAATAGGTAAGACGTCGAAGAATACGTATCGAACTCGCAACGGAGAAACCAACCGAAATCATACCCTCTTCGAACTCGCGCCGAATAAAGAAGGGCTCAAATCATTAATAGATCAACCCTCTACAGTAGGATAAGTTTTAAGGAGGGGAAGGGTGCCTAAAATTATTCAGGGACACTGCCATAGCGTGAAAACGAAGACGGAGAGGAAAAATAAGAGGCAGAATGGCAGATGGTGCCAAACGGGGGTTTTCTCCCTTACCAGGGGTTAATTTTTGAAGGGAACGTACACCCCCATCCAAACGGGCCATAAGGTGATTGAGAAAAGAGCGATCCAGTTGGACTTGACAGGTAGACAGAGTGGTGTGGCCCGTGTGGGGCTAATTTATTTGTTTTTTGGGGGAGCGGGGCGCATGGTGTGCTTCAAAGCACAGCACACAAGCTGTGCCTAAAAACGGTTAACACAAAATTTCATTTTGTATGCTTTGTGCACATGCTCTCTTAATTCAGCGGTGGAAAATGGGCATTATTATTTTTATCAATCTAAATGAACAATCACTACCACCCTGCCTTCATCCTCTGAACCTCCCTCTCTTTGGTTGACATATCCTTTTTAGATCTCCCTTTCTTCATCTTATTCCGTTTCTCTCTCGATATTCCCTTCCCTGTATGAGAGACTGGAAGAAAGAGTCTCCTCCTAACTCCTCTTCATCATTTCAGCATATACATACATTTCGGGATTTGACACAGAGGCAAATGGAGTTATCACATAACCTCAAACTATAGATAAGTACCGTCTTACAGTCATGCCATCTGCTGTGGACATATACAACCAAAATGGCTTGCAACATCTGCCCACCATCTAATCCAAGTGAAGCCTCATAACAAAGACTAAAGATTTCATATCTTTCCAACCCAAGGCATTTGACTACATTTGTGAAGTTTTCTTTTATTACAGAGGCCACTGCAGTTGCTGCTGGGGCAATTTTGGCAATCAGGCCAACAACAATGTGCAGATAAAAGACTACTATTTTCAACAAATTTACTATCCAATTCTGGTGCACGTTATTTGTCACAGTTGTGGCCCCGTTGATGTTTGAGTTATATGATGCTGTGAAATTGGGCTGGTGGACAAGCCGCTCTCCGGGTTCTAGTGACACGACTCTCGCCCCTTCTTTACAAGCTGCAACTTCCCCTATTTTCCCCTTCTACCTGTTTTTTTTAAATAAAAGTAAATAAATAGAAACATAATGAACATGCAAAATACAACAAACAAGAAAGTTATAATAGTATTTGCAACTCATTATGGAACACAACCAGATGTAACCATCTTCCACTCAAATTTAGCAAAAACTTGGCCTAAACCAACAAAAGAGAACTGATCTCTCAACCACTCTCAACTTCACAGTTTTGAACAAAACTGATGTTTAAATGGAGCGCAGAAAGACCTTGAAGTAGCTAGGTACCACAACCATCTTTATCACACTGCATAAATCTAAGCACACCACGACCACCGACATCTCAGCTTCTCAAATCAGATTCCTTCTCCCGAACGTATCATCTTTCCTCCGCATCTTCTATTTGCTCAAGAACGTTTCCCCACATCTACAAGACGTCATAGTGAAAATTCAATCAGTTTCCACCCAAACCAGCAGAAGGTAACAAAAACAACAGATGGAATACGGGCAAGGGAGCTTTTACTTGCCTTTTTATCTGTTTGCTACTTTTTTATCTTGTAAAGTTCAGGGGAGGGGGTTGAGCAAGAGTATGAATGACATAGTGAATTATGTCAAAAAATATTAAAAGTTGTTCTTGAGATCCTAAATATGTGAAATTAATATGACACAAAATATGAACAAGCAAAAAATAGCAACTATTCACAAGCAGAAGTACTTCAGCTCCGTGACCTTAAAAAGTGGAAAGATTTCCAATGCACCAAGAATATTTAACCAGCAGGCCCACAAAAGTCATCTGATTAAGCACACGGCCTGAGCAATCTGAGATAGTGGCTGCCGACTCGCGGCTTGGGTTTTCAATCTTTTGATTGCTGAAGGGATCCAGAAGACATACTACCCACCATGTTTCCATTGGCATAGCCATCGACATAACAATCATAAACTCATTCAACCAAAAGACCTTATATTTTGACATATTGATAACTATCTACCTAAGGTTAGAAAATAGAGTAGCAACAATAAACACATGAAACCCAAACGGTTGTTATTTCTTTCTCTCCGACGGTAGCAATTCATTCATATGAAAGATAGATAGAATGCCAACCAAATGTTACACCTAGCCCTATAACACCTTGCCTTGCTACTCCATTGAGCTGCCATATTTCCCTGGTGAACAAAGCTGGATTCATAATGTTGGAAAGATGAGCAGAGCACTCTAATGTCCTCAATGACTTGCAACCTCAAGCTGCATTGAAAACTCACCCAAAACCATGTCCACTACATTCCCGCATCCATTTGAATATCACTCAACCTCAAGCTTCACTGAAATTCCACCGGAAAGCCAAGAACCAAAAGTTTACTGACTCAAGAAACAGACACACACTTGACCTAAATGCACAAGGACCCCATCACCATATGCTTTTCCTCGCTAAGAATCTCATAGAAAGGAAATCTGTAGAGAACACTTCTTTCATCCTGTCAATACGCTTAAACAAGCCTAAACTTTCTTTTTTTCTTATTCCCTAATTAAAATATCAGCTTTAGAATCAATAAAGTATCCACTGTGCAACATCTTGTCTCGCTACATGCTAACAAAGCCAGCAATTTGATGTCATTGGACCAAATAAATCAAACAACTCAGAGAAAATCCACATTAATGAATCAGTGGCTTCCTTTACAACCCCGATTGATTGTAAACCATGGTAAGAATAGTTTCAATCTCCATTGCAGACTTCTGCAGATAGGAACATAATTCAGCAACCCCATGCTCAGAAAACAAAAGGTATCCGGAAATTGAATTTTTCATACTAAGAACTAATGGTGCATGTCTAAATATTTCATCTCTAGATTATGTTCGACTTTATCTTATCTGCAGCTTATAAAGAAAAACAAGAAGCCCAAAATGGCACATCTATAGTTATCAAAAGCGCGCCTAGGCACAAGGCACACTAAGGCGCAGGAGGTGGGCCTCATTCAGGGCCAGGCAAGGCTCCTTGAAGAAGGCACGAGCCTTTTCGTCAAGGCGCGTGAGGCGCACAAAGGTGTGAGGCGCAACTAAAAGCGCCCCTTGTTGGAAGAGGGAAAAAAAAGGAAAATTTAGGGTATTACATGTTACCATAACCTATTTTCCACATATCGATTCCACCAGCGCCTCCATCTCTCTCTCTCTCTCTCTCTCACCATCGCGATCACCTCCACCAGCCAGGTATGTCTTCTTTCTTCTTCGATGTCTCTCTCTCGCCTTGTCTCTGTCACTCTCTCGCTGCACATCTCTCTCTCTCTCTCTCTACATGCCTCTCTCCCTCTCTCTCATGCTCTTGTTCTCTCTCTGTCTCTCATTCTCTCTCTCTCACTCTATCTCTGCTTCTCTCTGTCTCTCGTGCTCTCTGACTCCCACTTGGTACAAATGGCAACCACCAAAAATTAAATTCGTTGATGACGCTGAAGATGAGGATGTGGATTTACTTGATGTCAATTCTGAGGATGATCAGTAGTCCTTTGTTGAATTTGATGTTTTACTTCTTATCCATGCAAGTGTTGTCGACAATTTGAAATTTATTGCATGTTTTTATGGCCATTGTAAGTGGTACAGTCTCTCAAATTCATTATCTTGGGGTTTACTATTTGATGTATTGGTATGTGCTATATTTCTTATTCTTTTTCTCGTATAGGTGCGTTTCGTTTAAATAAAGCCCGCGCCTAGGCTCCAAGAAACCTTTGCACCTCAGTGCGCCTCACGTCTTAAATAACTATGGGCACATCCTATATGCCATAAATATAGAGACCCGGCTTAAACTTCAGAGGAAATAGCATACACCAAAAGTCCAAAAGGAGTATTAAACACACAATATTGGTGCATCTGCTTGGTGCCCCACTAAGCCACCTCGGGTTAATGGCCACAGCCCTCCAAGAAAAACCAAGCTTACAATGAGCTCTTAACCAGTTGCATTCAATAGCTTGTCAGTAAATGCACCCTGGAATAAAAAAGGGGCAACAATGACGCAACCTTGCAAGAATCACCAAGAATCACCATGAATCACCATGTGCCCAATCTTACCCCAGCCTAAAGGATCAATCCTCTAAGATACTGAATAAGAATCACCATGAGTCATGACAACCAAATTGATCAGAACTCTGAATTTGTTTAGTGATTTGTCCTGGGCCATAGTTCCCAAATTTGTCTTATAAGGTGCATAATAGCTCACCCATGGGGGAGAGGGTGGCAAATGGTACTATAAGATCTTTTTTCCATAAATGCAATCCAATCTCCAGCAAGGACCCAGCATCCAACCTCTGACATTACTAAGAGAAGATATGAATGAAACCAATACATTAAGTATGTCGAACATATTACTGAACAAATGCATATCTAGTCCATAAAATTCTAACAATCAGCTACTAATAACAAAACTGTACTAAGTTGTGTGTTCCAATCAATTCGGATCAGCTACGTGAATCATTTTTTGTCATGTCCTCTGTCAATGGGGTATAGGCAATTAAATTGTACAAATTCTCTTTTCTTAAAACATCCCCGGTTAATTTATGTTCCCCTCTAGCATCTCCATTAAAGTATTATGTTTCTTTACAGTGCATGGTCTCCATTGAGTGTGACCCCACCCCTTAGCCTATTGTGCTTCCACTCGCACTAACACCGCGACTTTTTTTTATTTCTAATCCTATCTATCGAGTAAGAGTGCACCTACTGATGTAGAACGGAGCTGAAATACTAGGAGATAAGGAAAATCACGAATTGGGGCTATTTTTTACGACTGTGAACAGTAAGGAAGAGGATAAACTAGGCCTCACACCTAGAAAACCTTAGGCATCACAACCAGGGTCTCTTTACCATCACACCAAAGAAAAGGATAGCATCACAGAATGTTTGAGAGCTCGAAAGCCAGAAATTTATACTCATTCATACTTCAAACTACCGAAAATTAGAACAGTGTGCTTAATACTAAAGACTAGTCACATTCCCTAGATGGATGACTAGTCACATTCCCTAGATGCATGCATCAAATAAAGATGTGGTAAAATAAAACTAAATGGAGGTCACATAGCTGTAAATAACCCGGCCCATTTCGCCATGGCTAATCAATATGCACGTTGGCCCTATGTCATCCAACACATGCCAAATTAATGGTTGGGGCTTAGACCCATCCAGTCCACAGTGTTTATAGACTTGTAATGGGGCGCTGCCATTTGCCATCACCTATTGAGCTGCAGATATGGAACTTAGCTTTCAATAACAAATGAGAATCTTGAATGGCAAAGCCAACTCCAGCTGAGAAAAACACACAGGGAAAGTCTGGAAGTTTAATTGTCCAGTTTGGCATTAACATAACAGTCCTCAAAGACTAGGATAGCAATAAGTCATTGAAAACATAGAAAATATGAACCTCGGATTTGAAATCAAAAGAAAGTACAAAGCAGGACATACATTTGAAGCCATTCCCAGAGGTCACGAGTATGGTAAACTAACTACAAAATGCATGTCGACTTCAGCTCACCTACTTGAAGTTCTAACAGAAAACAAACCCATCATGTCAAATTTTGGAATTGTATATATGGGTCGCATATATACGTATGGAATTTGTACTGAAATTTTACATTTTCCGCATTTGCATTTTAATCACCATCAACATAAAGTGGGGGCAACTCGTTAACAAGACCATTTATATAAACTACAAAACTGTACGAGAATTCTTCTGATTGGCACAAAGTCGGAGACTTTATAGTGCTCATCATTAAAGCAAAAAAAAAAAAAAATGCTTTTTCAACAAATCTTTGCTATGTAAATACACAAGTCCCAACAAAACTATAGTATATAAATAAATTGAAAATCGATGATCAAACAACACAACTCCTGAATAAATTAATACCTGCTTGCTTATCAGAGGCATCATGATACTCCATCTCCTCCTCTGGCACCGGATGCAGCAGCCCCTCGCTTCCCTCCACCACTGCGCCATCGTTGCCGTCGTCTTCGTCTTTGTCATCAGGATACCTAACCACCACCACAGGACAAACACAGTGATGCACACAGTAATCACTCACACTTCCTAATCTACCCTTGGCGTTTCGCCTCGAAGCTCCAAACCCTCTGCTCCCCATGATCACTGCGCTCAACCCCAACCTCTCCACCTCCAAACACAGCCGTTCCTTCATATCATGATCTTTCACGATGTGGATCTTAAACGGGATCTGAGCCTCCACCAGCGGCTGGGCCAATTCGTTAGCTTTCGCAGTAGTGAACGCGTCGAAATCGTCCTCGAGTTTTTGCTGCGACTGTTCGTCGGTGGTGGTCTCGACGGCCACATCGATCGCGCCCCAGTCAGCACCGTAGAGGACGGAGGTGGGGCGGACGTGCAGGAGGATCACGGCGTCGCCGCGGCGGAGGTAGTTCTGGACCGCCCATTTCACAGCATAAGCACTCTCGTCGCTCAGATCCACCGCTATCGCGATCCTCCGGTGGGCTCCCGCTGTCGGTGTCCCTGATTGCATGAATGGATACCGAGGGGATGCCGGCTGGACAAGGATCGCCGCCGGCGGTCGCTCGGTTTCCGGGGGTTTCTTGGGTGACGCCATAGCTGAATTAATACATAAACACGGATGAACAGATGTGTATACGAGGGCTTGGCTCTATTCTATACTTTACGATGATCGTGCTCATATAGGGTTGATCCAAGTTTTGTGTTTTGGATTTTTATGGTAAAGATGACGATGGTGATTGGGTAAGGTGCGGAATATAATTGAAGGACAGATGTATTGCAGAATGTTGTTTGAATATTTTTTGAAATGAGTATATGTAAATATCATTTTTATAATTAATAATAATATTTTTATAATTAATAATAATATTTTTGTAAATAGAAAAAAATATAGAACAGGATAAGATATAAATAAAAAATTAATGAGACAGTTTTAACTCCCTCCCATGTGGATGAAATAGTACTTTGAATGTTATATTTGGTGTGGTATGTCGAAATGTTGGACCATATATTACATCAAACAGGATATGTGGGCTAGGTCCATAAGCACAATGTGGAGTTTGCGGTCTACATATTGCCGAATGGGCCCAGTAGTGCAAGATTGATGGATTGTCCATAGTGTTGAACAAATACAGGTTTAGCCCATGAAGCATTATTAAGCCGTGTCAGCAGTATAAGGCTTTGGCCAACATATTGCCGAATAGGCCAAAAGGTGATGATTGTTGTTCGGTCCATTGAGGTTGCCGAACACATCGTGCGGGGCTTCATTTGATATGTGGCCGAACGGTTCTTCGATCAGACATTTAGAAGATTGATATACTAATGTTGCTATGCCGAACGAACTATTGGGCGTTCGGTTGAGGCGGTGCAAATTTTCTGGAGTCAAAGCATGTTCTAAATAGGAAAGTTTGAAATAGAAAGTTCCTGTATTTGGAAAGACAAAGCATAGAGAAGATTTTTGAGTAAGGAAACCTTCGCACTATTAGGCAAGAGCCGAATTTGACAATGTGTAATTAGGGAGGGAATCCTAGGATTTGATTACCAAAATATAGTATTCGATGGCTTATAAATATGAGATCAAATATCACAATTCATGTAAATTATCATTCATTGTACAGTTACTATTGTGTTTTGAACTCTCAAGTTTTAACTTTAGTATTGGAGTGCCCTTAGGTTGAAAACAATCCATTGACACTAATTAATGGGCATTGCAACCTATCCCTTACATGTCCCCCATTAAGAACATGTTAATAGTGTGGCACGCCATATGGTGTAAACCTCATGTGTCCCCATGTAGCCAGGGGCGGACCTACTAAGGGGGGGGAGGGGTCACGTGCCACCCCCCCATGCTCCACTTCAACCAAAATTTTTTTTTTTTTTTAAGATTTTAAGAGTAAATTAAGTTTATCGTGTAACACTGTGACACCCTCATACTCTTTTGTTCAGTCAAACTCTCCCCAATTTAGTTCATTAAATTTTGAATATCTATATTTTTTTGTTATTGAATACAAATTTAATTTTTAGTTGTTCATTTATTTTGATGGTGACACCCCCAAACTCAAATCCTGGGTCCGCCCCTGCATGTAGCCGTGTCTAAAGCCATAAAGAAAACTTAAATAAACACGTTATTATATAATTTGGTGCAATTTTAATTTAGCGTGTTGTCCGTGCTTGAAAGCACTTGATTGAAAATTAAAAATCTTGCAGAAAGGCACACCGTAATGCTAGTACAAATACACAGAGACATGCTCACGTAGTGTTTTCATTACATTTTTATATTTTTTGAAAAGAACACGACGACTGCACAGCAGCACACTCATGAGAATATAGCATGTCCCTCGTGATCATCTTATAAAATATAACCTTGCCAAAGTACAAAAGTAATCACCCCTTCAACCGCTCTCTCTCTGATCACACAGCCACCTCACGCACCATCTCTGCACAAAGTAAAAAAAAAAAATTAATAACACCACCCACGCACCCAATAGAACTACATACTTCGTTAATTGTCCTTAAAAGACTAATTTCTAGCATGACATTTTGTCATTACATAAATAATTTACAAATGTACTAAGTAGGAAATAGGAACCACAACTTCATAACATTTGAGGCTAAATTGCTCTATAATTTGCACATTTAGGCAGCTGAAGTACACTTGTCATATTTACCCAACAACTGAGATAATTAGGCTGCAAAAAAGAAGCCATATAAACCGCTCTACCAACACACACGAGCACGAAAGAAGCAAATATGCAGACTTGCCACCTCTATGTCTATGTAACTGCCAAGATATTTGTGTCCTATTAGTGTACAAATGTAACGCCCCGATTCTTGAAATATTAATTAAAATATTTTAATTTTATTATTTGAAATAAAACATAATTAAAATATTATTTCATAAATATGAATTTCAAAATAAAATATTATTTGCGAAAGTTTGACAAAAATACTACAATACTTCTTCTAGGTTTACATTGTGCTTTGGAAATAATGTAAAAGAGTTTCTAAAGACAAGGTCTCTATGTGTTGTCACGGTCTTTAACTCTAAAGTCCGACTCTTCTAGCTTGGGTTGCTTTTCTTCTTGTACTTCTTTATCTGGCATGAATGCCAATGGCAGAAAAATTGCTCCATGAGTACAGAATACTCAACAAAAAATATACCCAAAATACTAACCCAACAAGTATGCAATTTGACAGATATAATATACCAAATTGAAGAAACAAAGTAATTAAAGTAGTAGAAATAAATACACAAGTTTGTTATAATTTTACATTTAAGTTTCTAGAACTGTCTACTCTTGAGAATCCAATCTTACCTTTTTAAATTAAACACTAGAATAGGCACTCGGTCGATATTGACCAATCTTTACCCATGATGGGCCAATAGTCTAAGATTATGTACCCGACTGAATACTAACCTGACAAGACAGGAACTTTTTACTATCCACTCAGATCAATACCTACTTCATTCTATCTAGATCCCATGAACATGACTTCACCAGACCCAGTCATAACGAACCTTAACTGCTTCTCTTTATTGGTTCAAAGACGGTTAAGACACTAGTCTTCACTCCCTCAAGTCCAGAGCTATGATCGTAGACATCCTGAAGTTACCTTCAACCATGTCCAAGTACTCCTAGTTGGGGTCCTTATCAATAAATCAAAATCAACTTAGTATAATTACGTCATAAACACATGGGTCAAAAGTCGAATCAAACTATCACCACGGGCCAAAATAGATTTTACTTTTTCCTTTAACATTCCTTGTGTCTCTATACATTATCCGAATATAATCCACGCCCTGACACCCTCCGCTTCTGTGTCACAAGAGGCATCCGGTCAAATGTCTCTAATGTATGATTCTAGATTTTTTCACATTCAAATACACTAAGTTTTGGAAATAAAATTGGTAGCATAACAGCTATAAAATGAACTAACCAGAATTTCATTATGACCTTATTACGTCATAAATTCCATCAACATAGGTTTTAATAATCTCAACAACATTTCTACTTTACTTGAAATAATATAACAGCATAGAAAATTATAGTTGGATTGACATTCTTGCTCTCACAAGATCTAATGGGCATTTGTGGACATTATAACACATTAAAAAGTATATGCATGTGTAAGTGTTGTGTAGTTTAGACAACATCTAATCATTTGGGCAGTGACTCGATAAAAATATGTTATTCTTCTAAAAAAATTACATATAATATCTACAAATTTACACGAAACTAGAATTGCAAGGTATGAATTTTTACCTTAATAGTGCGATTTCGACGAAGAAACAACGTCGGGAACGGGCGTTGGCACCTCGGCAGTGGAGTGTCTCTCTCAAAAATCTCACAGTCTCTCTCTCTGAAAGTATACTAACGTCAAAAGTGTCGTGAGAAATGGTAATGGAAACATTGGGTTTTATAGCCATTAGAGGATAGGGTTAAGTTAATGGTGTTTACAAAACCGATGCACTTTGAAAATTCCCAAGAGGTGGGTGTCCATTGATGAACTCGCGTG
This sequence comes from Arctostaphylos glauca, assembly GCA_019985065.2. Lineage (NCBI taxonomy): Eukaryota > Viridiplantae > Streptophyta > Magnoliopsida > Ericales > Ericaceae > Arctostaphylos > Arctostaphylos glauca. The sequence goes on along the minus strand of JAHSPW020000001.1, from coordinate 16,707,830 downwards.
GGGAGAAGAGAAGAACTTCTAAAATTAGAGTTTTCCTTATGTAGCCTAATGCATAAAAGGGTAAGTTCAAATCTCATCACACAAATTTAATAACCAAAGCAATAGTTCATGTACTTGGAAAAAGATAGCATTCCCATACCAACGTGTAGCCAAGGTAGTTTGATAAATACTAAATAATTATAAAAATGTGAATAATAAAATGAATTTAGGAATTCTAAATAATTGGGAAAAAAACAAAGCATTTTTAGGAAATTCAAGAGGTTGGCTTCAATACTTTGAGGTTCCAAAGTTTAGGTCATACGTACAAGGTGAAAAATGGATAGTCAACATGCATAGGATTAGGAATAATCTTGTACATTAACTCTTCACATACACACGCCCGTGCACCTATGTTCTAAACCAATCGTTCGATTTACTAAATTATGATAAAATTAAATAAATTGAATATGTATAAATTTTGTTTTAATTAAAATGAACCCCAAAAAATTTCAATAACTGATCAAAAATTATTTATTATATGTTTAAAAAGTCGGATCATTAAAACAAAAGAATTAAATAAGATAGGTATGTAAAAATATATAATTTGTTGGAAGTAGAAAAACATTTTTGTTGAGAAACTCCAGTCCAACGAAAATAAACTCCTCTGGTGAAAACAAATTATGGTGATTGTGATGATCAAGGAAAATGGGTAAAACCAAAGTTATCAATCTCGTATCGGCGAACGTACTAATTTTGTTACTGGTATGGTACGTATTGGTATTGGTGTGTACCTATTTACTATTTCAGATTTATCACTAAAATTAATATACACATTTTAAATAATATTTTTTAACAAAAAATACTAAATATATAAAATAAAACATTACAATTTAAAAACAAATCATCAACCATAAAAAATAATAATTTTATTTCTCAATTTATGTCTAATTACTCAAAAACAACATTTCAACTTGCAAGTTTACTCACCGAAATCATATTAGGATTACAAATTTACTATTATCTCAAGTAACAAATGATTTACGTCATTTTAACTCTTAAATTTGCAAAAATTTACTATTAGAATTGTAAATTTACTATAATCTCAAGTAGCAAACGATTTGTAGCATTTTAACCCTTAAATTGACAACTTTACCATCACAATTATGGAGGACAGTAAATTTATCATAAATCCTAACAAATTAACCATCAGGTAAGCAAATTTATCATCACATTAAAAAAAAAAATTTATAATCACAATTTTGATCGGATTATGATAAATTTGTATTGTATTTTCTAAATTTGGAACGAGAGTGTGAATTTTTAGTTGAAAACATGAGATTTACCATGAAAATACTCTCAGCTAATTATGGTAAATTTGTACTACACATGGTAGATTTGAAGTTGCGATGGTGAATTTTGTGTAAATTTGTACCATCGTCACAATTATAATTGATTTTCATGTAGGAATATAGATTTTAACATTAAACACTAAATGATATAGAAAGAATCTTGTAATTCACAAAATGATAAATTGCTAGAAATAACTAATCATGTTTTGACTTAGACAATAAGGAGAAATAAAGTTGAGAAAATACTAGTATAAACATGTAATTCTTTTGTTGATGATTCCAAATTATTTTGCGATAATATGGTTCGAGCTCTAGATTGTCGAAGTTTCAAACCCTTCACAAATCGAAATCTTAGGTTGCCGTTTTTTTTTTTTTTGCAATTCTTTATCCCACAAACTCAGTTTTGGGGGTGATAAAATTGTTATGGTAAGTCTCTTAAACGAAATTGGTTTAAGATATAAATTTTCCAAAATTAAAAACTAAGATATTTTGGATATTTTTTAAAAGATAGGACCAAAAGATAACTTTAAAAGTAGATGGGTTAAAAAAACTAGTTAACATTTATAGATAGGACTAAAAAAAATAAGTGTACGCATATTTTAATAAGATAAAATATTAATTGCTTATTTTGAAGGGTAAAATGCACTGACCTCCCCTGACGTTTCTAATAATTACAGGAACCTCACTTGAAGTGCTGAAAAATACAATTAACTCACTTACTTTTGAAACTATTCGATCATTACCTCCTACCTATAGCTTTTATTAACTTCCATTAATTTTGTTTTTTAATTTGACCATTTTGTCCTTTCTTCACTCTCACTTACTTAAATTTTTTTTTAATAATTTTTTTGAGAAAAAATCATACTATTTTTTTAATCAAAAAATTAAAGAATTTTTGTGCATATTTTTAAAAATTTATTTTTACCAATTCAAATAAGTAAGCAAGAAAATAAATTGGTACCAAAATTTTTAAAAAAAAGTAAAATTCTTTCATACGGAAATTTTTAGAAATTTGACTCCAATTTAAAATTCTTGCTTATTTCTTTGAATTGATGCAAATAATTCTTAAACATATGCACGGCAATACTTTAATATTTTGATCCAAAAAATTAGCATGAATTTCTGTAATGAAAAAATTATTACATATGAAATAAATTGATCTACGCATCAATAAAAAATAAAAGTTTATTTACTAATATTAAATTAGGTTATTCAGATTAATTTACATGCGACTCGATTAAAATTTGAAGAAAAATAAAATAAATTTATTTTTTAAATAAATATTTTCGTAATTTTTTACTATTTGAACAAGCATATAACATTTTGAAACATTTAGCCTTTTAATATTATAAATTTTTGGATAATTTAATAGGATTACTACTTCAATTCATTGTTTCATATTTGGGACATAAACTCAATTAATGTCCTTGGATCTTGGATCCAATACGTTCATACACATGATGTTTACCATTCCCTAAATGTGAAAAAAAGGAATGTGAATGAAGACCTAATACAAGATGAGACGTATTGGCGGAGAAGGAAGAAAGGATTTGTAGATAACTCTGATCATAATCAGAGTTGTCGTTTGTACTTGATTGCTTTACTTGCTGCTGGAGTTTTCTCACTTGTCCTGCCCATTCGGAGGCACGAGATGTGACATTGGTTCTTGTGTTGCCTTGTAAGTTTCGGCTAAATTGTGACCATGTTAGAAAAACAAAAGGGAAAAGAAAAAACTCCTCTTAATCTGGTTTCATAATCCTGTCACAAAGACTCCATTCTTGGCATAAGGTTCTATTCTTTTGGGAAGGCTCCGCCATTCTCTTGGAATTTTTTCCTTTCACATGCATCTTGCATACATTTGAAATGCTTGTCTACTTTACGTCTGTTTGTTTGGTGTCATAAAGCTTAAGCTTTTCGGATATTTGGTTACTTAACTAGTACAAAAGCTTCTGTTACAAAAGGCGCTCAAGTCGCGCTACTTAGCGTTGGTTTGTTAGATCAAGTGTCATAAAGCCTAAGCTTTTAAGATGTTTTAGTTACTTAACATGGTATGAAAGCTCTTGTTTCAAAAGATCCTGTCCTTGTACTTGTTCCCCTGTTATGTTGCATTGTCTGCTTATGCACCCTTTGGAGTTACCCTCCTTGCCTTTCCACGTGCAACAAGGAGTGTTAAATACCATGATATGCCTTGTCAGGTCCATTTTATAATAGAAGCACACATACTTCCCTGGCAATACATGAATAACATTGCAACATTGCAACTTCCAAGTTTGGTTAAAAACAAAAAAATACTTTTGAATCCATGTTAAAATGTAGACAGTGTATTCTTATTTATATTAGGGTTTTGTTAATGTGTGCCCTAAGGGCACATGATAAGGGTCATTAAATAGGACTAACTAAATTCACTTTTACAGAAAATGATGACAGTCATTAATGCCTTGTGCGAAATTGGATCAAGAGAAAAGCTTGTATTATATTGAGACCAAAATGCCCTTTTTATATTGTGCTTAATGTTACATTTTTAATTTTTTTCTTCATTTTTTAAATTCATTTAACTATCTCGAATGTCTCAAATGATGAAATAACTTAACACACGAGAACAATTAGTTGTTTATTGGATAGACTAAAAAATAAAAAAATAAAGGAAAAATATCCACTAAAAATAAGTTTATTTCAACTACCCACTTTGATTTAAATGAACTTCTGAAAAATGTAATATCCTCCTCTTAATTTTTTTGCATTAATTTTTTAAATGAATTACCCACCCATGATTTCGTAGATTTTTCTGTATTTTTTTTACATTAGTTTTTTACCTAAATTTCGATTATCTCTTTTTTTCTCCTCTGCTCATTTAACTAAATTCACACAAAAAAAAATTATTTTTCGAAAAGATCCATGGTCTACATATGGTATTCAAGTTGTGCTATGATACGAAGACTCTAGCTAGTTTTACATGAGAATCGTAACCGAATTTTGACGAGTAACAAAATTAGTAAAATATTGTCGAATAATTAATGTTATTCATTTTAAACACCAAGTCAAATAATTAAATCTTAAAAATAAGCAAAATGTTATCAAATATTCGAAAGTAACTATCGAAATGAATAAAATTCTAAAGATTTTTTTTTTTTACTAGAAAGTAACTACCTAGGCAATTCTCATGTAAAACTAGCTAGAGTCTTCGTACCATAGCACAACTTGAATACCATATGTAGACCATGGATGTTTTGGGAAAATATTTTTTCCTTTTGTGTGAATTTGGTTAAATAAGTAGGAGAAAAAGAGAGAGAGTCGAAATTTAGGTAAAAAACTAATGCAAAAACAATACAGAAAAATCTACGAAACCATGGGTGGGTAATTCATTTAAAAAATTAATGCAAAAAAATTAAGAGGAGGATATTACATTTTTCAGAAATTCATTTAAATCAAAGTGGGTAGTTGAAATAAACTTATTTTTAGTGAATACTTTTCCTTTATTTTTTTAATTTTTTTTAGCCTATCCAATAAACAACTAATTGTTCTCGTGTGTCAAGTTATTTCATCATCTGAGACATTCGAGATAGTTAAAAGAATTTAAAAAATGAAGAAAAAATAAAAATATAACACTAAGAACAATATAAAAAGGGCATTTTGGTCTCACTATAATACAAGTTTTTCTATTGATCCAATTTTGCATAAGGCATTAATGATTGTCATCATTTTCTGTAAAAGTAAATTTAGTTAGTCCTATTTAATGACCCTTATCATGTGCCCTTAGGGCACACATTAACAAAACCCTTTATATTAATCCTTCTCTTTTACTTTTTCTACTTTAATGGACTCCAGATACCGAAACTTCTAAAATGGATATTCTGATATTTAGTGCTGTCTCCGGTTCATTTTTCTGTATTTGCGCCGTGCTTAGTTAGGGACATTTTTGACTTACCATTGGGGCCAACAAATTCAGGGAGTAGTGATTACACTGCAGTTGCACAGTAGACTACGTTAAATAGGCATGCAACATTTAATGGTAGGACGGCCTTAGTCTGATTCATCTAATATTATTTCCTTGACCAATCATGCAGTGGCATGCCTGATGCCTGCATCTGCTATGGCCCCTAGTACAGTGGTCGTGCGGAAAGATGTTATCTTCGAACTGTTAAGTGACAAGAGCAGTGTAAATACAATTGTTCTTGTTGGGGATTCTGGAGTTGGGAAAACATGGACAGCTAGACAGATAAGTAACTGTGCAGTTAAAAAGAGTTTGTTTGAGATTGCTCTATGGGTATTCCTCGAAAGAGATTTTGATGGACCTTTGCAATAGGATTGCCCGTCAATTGCCTCTCCTTTCCACTGCTGAGGTGTGGGAGGCTGAAGATGGCAACAAGGAGGCCGACAAGGAGACGTCGATCCATAAAGCCTCACAAATAAGGATATCCAATTTCCTTGAGGGAAAGAGGTTTCTTCTAATTTTGGATAATGGGAGAAATGAGACAGATGAAAAAGACATGCTTTCACAATTGATAGACCCAGGGGCGGATGGAGAAATTTCGGACAGGAGGGTCAAAATTTTAATCAAAATTACATAATAATTTTTTTAATGAGAAATAAATGAATGGGTCTTGTCTACATATTAATTTAAATCAACAATTGATGACTTTTTGTATTTAAAGAAAGATTTTAAAAAAATAATTATTCTTTAAGTAAAAAATTAAGATATCTTTCTAATTATATATGCATAAAGTTTTATTCATTACTTAATTTTTATTGAAATGCAAAATAATTTTTACAATATGCATAGTAAACATATTTTATTTTTTATTTGGATGAATTATTGGTACAACTTTATACACTACGGAAAGTGTTTTGGACAATTATTATACTTTATGTGAAATACTTAAAATAATATCATAATTTTAATAGAGTGAAATCCACTAATTAATTTTTAAACATCTAACAATAATTAAAAATTAAAAAGTTGAATAGGTCGACTTACCCTACTTGACTCTTAGTAGTTCCAACTCATAAATTGTTTCATTAAAGCACCAAAATTTATGTTATTTGCAACCTAATTTCACATCAAAATTAGTCAATTAATGTGTGGCTCACAATCTCCAACAATCTAATTTATGATATGAAACCTAGAATAGAAATTCACAATATATCAAATTCATGGTATTTGCATCTAACACAACTATATTCTTCCGCTAATATAAGACTTAAATACAACATTATAATATACAAACCTTTAGAAGCCCATGGCGCCAGAGAGGCAACTTCTAGTATTTTATTTTTCTTTACTTTTGTCTTTTCCATGGACACAATGGAGAGAGAGCTACTTTTGTGTTTTGATTGTGTAAAGGCAACTAGGCAAGCTTGTCAAGTGTCCAGTCAGAGACTCGGCAGAAACAACTGTAGTTTCTGCATTTGTTGTACTCTTTTTGCTATTTATCCAGTAGAGAGAGATTTTTTTTCTTTTTTTGCCCTTCATACACAGTAAAAAGAGCAAAGAGCAAACTTTGGTGTGGGGCAAATAACTAAATTACCCAAAAAATATATATATATATTATCTGGTGTGTTTTTCCTCCACACAAATCCGCCCCTGGATCATAGACCTGCTGAATCTTCGCAACCAAAGTTCTTATAAGGTTATAATCACTAGTGCAAAGAGCTTCAACAGCTATGCTCCCATGGAAAATGAAAGGGTGATTCTATTGACGCCTTTGTCTGTGGAAGAATCACTGTCATTATTGCGAGAAAAGATTGCGAGAAGAGTTTATGATGATCCACCCATTAAAGGTTTAGCTAGAGCTTTCATTAAAAAGACATAATATTTTCCTGGTTCAATTATCTTGATGGCAAAAGTCGTAAGTTATTTCAGTCAACATGATTCCAGGCTACGGGTGCTTAAACGTGCTTTGGAGGAAGCTTCTGATGATAAAAGCTATGGTGTAATACAGCTACTCCACAGCGGGTACAACATGTTGCCAAGGAATGTCTTGATTGACTGCTGTAGGCACGGCAGTCACTTCTTTCGTGACCGTGGAAGCATTCATTACAATGAGTTGATAGCTTACTGGATACTGGAAGGATACTTTGGGCATGTCGATTCTATTGAGGTGGCATATGAGAATGGCCATTCTGTTTTGATGGAGCTTTTGGATTGTCAGGTGCTCAAAAAACTGGAGGGCGGTTATGTAATTATGTATAGAGCAATCCTAAGTTGGATGAGTACAATCGTTATGGATTTTGGGGGACAGCAAGTCTTGGGTTAGCTGATTTGTTTGCAGATGGGAGTGGGAAGGCTTTGGGTGGATTACTCAGACAGATGGAATGATAAAGTCGCTTGGTCATGGTAAAAATGGGCAGAAACTCTCAACGCTTTTCCTTAGTGGAAGTCGATGTGTGGAAATCCTAGATGATGTTTCCTTTGGGTCAAAACAGGAGATTAATGTTCTTGCCCTTTTCAACCCAACCTTCAGATCACTGACACAGCTCTTGTCTAACATGCACGAGCTTTTTGTGCTTGTTCTAAGAGATTGTGTTTTTTTGGATAATATTGGCAAATTTGAATTCAAAAGATTGACAGTTCTTGAGATATCTAACGCTAGATCGTTGAAGAATGTTCCAAATGACTTTTTGAACACATGCTCTATCTTCGAAGCTTGCATATATCTGAACTTAAGGTCGATCCTTTACCTTCGTCTGTCGAAGACCTTAAAGAATTGCGATGGCTCATCCTCAGAGATTGTTCTTCTTTCAAAACATTGAACAGTCTGAAAAATTTCAAAAATCTCACGGTACTGGATGTTTCTGGTGCTACGTCCTTTAAACACACTCCAAAGCTTCAAACAATTAATCTTTCTCGCACCTCTATAAAAAGCTTACGGAAGCTTTTGAATCTTGGAGAGCTGACTCGTGTCACTAAGTGGATGTGAATCCTTAGATAGACTACCCAATACTAATTTACTCTCAAGCCTCCAAACACTTGATCTTTCGGGTACTAGAGGTTTTAAGGAATTCCATGAGCAGTTGTTAGGAAATCCAGGTGGTCTCAAAATCCTTGATCTCTTGGAGACACCTTTAGAAAATCTGCCTTCCAGGTTTAACCCTCGCTGTCTCCTTTTAAAACGTTGCTCTCAGCTGAAAAGACTGACATGCATTGAAGCAATTGAAGACCTAGAGGTCCTTGATCTTTCAGGTACAAAAAGTCTAGTTGAAACTGAGGAAAAATTCTTTAGCAATCCGAAATCTCTTCAAATTCTTAACCTTTCAGAAACTGGCATCAAAACTCTACCATCCCTTATCAATGCTTGTGGCCTCCGCCAGCTGCAGTTCTTTGACTGTAATAGAAGATGAATCCTTTGAGCAAATGCCTTCCCTTGAGCATCTTGACCTCTCTGGGACTATGATTAGATTTCTGCCACGCCTTTAAACCCTAGCATCCTTTCTGTTCTCTCACTGAAAGATTGTACTAAGTTGAGCACACTTCCACCCCTGGAACATCTAACAAATCTCCAGGATCTAAATTTATGTGGTGTTGTGGCTTTGGAAAAAACTGAAGCTGGTTTTTTGGAACACATGAGCCACATTCAGATTCTTGACCTATCTGAAACCTCTATCATTGCAGAGTTACCACCAATGTCAAACCTCAAAAGCATTAAGAAGCTTTTTCTAATATGTAGTAAGAATTTACAAACAGTGAAGAATTTGGGAGAGCTCACGATGCTAGAGGTTCTGGATCTTTCTGAAACCGGAGTCACTCAAATACCTTCCGTTGACAGTTTTTGCAACCTCAGACAGCTCCTCCTTGGTGGTTGTTCAAGCTTGGAAGGGTTTCTGGTTGGGAACAGTATTAGAGATCTTCCCTATGGAATCTCAAAGTTGACCAATCTTGAGTACCTTGATTTGCTGAAGACGAAGAATATTCAAGGAGCTGAGAGCACAAATACGAAGTCACAGCAAGCAGTAGTGGATCCTTATCAGTGGACCATCTCCACTTTCCCAGATGAAACACCTGGAGAAAGTGAAAACCCTCCCATATCATTTAGTGGTATTCAATTTCTTCAATCTCTGAAGGAAAATCCCACTTTAGTTGAAGCTAGCTTGAAGCGATTTCATTTCTGTGTTTATCCTACCAAGGCACAAACTAATTGTTATTATGGCGACGTATATCCTTACAGAAATGATCTTATCTTCAGAGATATCCGCTTCTGGACTTCAGAGTTTGGTCGTTTTAAAGAGCAACGAACACTGGAGATCCATGGATTCAACTTTTTCCCCATAGGTATTGAGGATGTTCTCTGCAATGCTGACTGTGTATTTTTTATTAATAACACATTCAACAATTGGTCATCCAATATTGATGTTTCCAGCCTAAAGGAAATGAAAGGCTGCTGGATTGAGAGATGCACAGAAATGTAGGATGTTTTCAATGCAGGAAAGGAAGAAGATATTGTTAAGCTGGGGAAAGCATTAGAGTTCCTAGGGGTTTCAAATGCTATTAATTTGCATAAGCTGCCTTGTTGGGGATTTGAAAACCTTAGAAGTCTATATGTCGATTGTTGCCCAAAGCTCTCAAATGTTTTCTCGACCTCTCAGTTGCCAGAAAACCTCAAAGTTCTTCAAATCAAATTTTGTGATAAATTGGAAAGCATGTTTGAAATAACATCACCAGAGCCAGAATTGCGAAATTTGGAGACATTATATCTGTGGGAACTACCAGAACTG